>CM075964.1:145000-567500 GCA_038048745.1 Coluber constrictor foxii | reverse complement strand
CCCAGGAGTGGGGAGGGATTGGGGATTTTGCAGTATCCTTCCACTGGAGTGGGGTGGGAATGGAGATTTTGCAATATTGTTCCCCTGCCATGCTCACCAAGCCACCCACACAACCACTCCCACAGAACCGGTAGTAAAAATATTGGATTTCACCACTGCTCCAAGGTCCCCCTTCCTGCTTTCTTCTGATTGATTGATTGATTGATTGATTGAAATGAATTTCACTCATTGAAATGGGAAGGAGTGCTTTTTCCAGGTAATTTAATTAGAGGTATCCAGACAAAGCAGTAGGCGGGCGGCGAAACGAAGGATTTTAGCATCTGCCTCGTACAGATTAATCTGGCATCTCCAGCCGTCTGCTCTTGGTTGACTGGCAGCATCACTTCCTTAATACGGGCACAGAGATAAGCCAATTTATTTGATTGTTCAGTGGATAACACTTTATGAATGCATGATGGCTGCACACACAGCTCATAAATCAACAAGGTCTTTGCTCCACACTCTTAATTGTGTTTGTATCTGAAAACAAGTCCTCCATTTTGCTCTCAGCTTAATGGCTTTCCCCACCACCACCAGTCCTCCCATTAAGTGTATTTGAATAATCATAAATTGCACCCCGGGTAATATGAGGGGAGAGGCGATGAAATTATCCGAATGGAAAATGTCTCCGCGAGAAAGCTTTCCGTTATTGGGGTATACGAGGATGCTTTAAATCAGAACTAACAGATCTGGTCTGGAAATAATCAGATGGCCACTAGTTGGCAGCAAAGAGCTAGGGTTTTTTTCTCCCCCAGTGTCTTGGTTTCACCATCTAGTGGCCCTTGGGATTTTGCAGGCCCAATGGGTTAGCCTTGTTTAAGAATGATGCAAAAATGGCTCTGGAAAATTCTATCAATTGTTCAGCGAATTTTGCCCCATTTTATGACTTTTCTTGCCACTGCAGTTAAGGGAATCACTGCAGTGACGTGGTTGTTAAGTGAATCTGGCTTTCCCCATTGATTTTGCTTGTCAGAAGGATGATTGTGTGACTCTGGGACAGGCAGCCGTGATAAATATAAGCCAGTTGCCAAAAGCGTCTGAGCTTTAATTACCGTATTTTTTGGAGTATAAGGCACACCGTTTTCCCCTAAAAAAGAGGGTGAAATTCTGGTGTGTCTTATACTCTGAATGTAGCCCCGCCCGGCTTCTCAAACGGAGGTTTCAGAGGCTGAAAAAAAGCATCAGAAATGAAGCTTCAGAAAAAAAGCCTCCAGACAGAGCTTCAGAAAAAAGCCGCCAAACAGTTTCAGAAAAAAAAGCCTCCAAACAGAGCTTCAGGAAAAAAGCCTCCAAACTGACCCACCATGTCTACATTAGTCTACAATACTACATGAATAATACAGTATCATAGCCATCCCATAATTCCAGAAAGGAATATTGGTTAAGAAAAGGGAGTCTTTTGGTAGGAGATATATTTTTTAAAATAAACAATAACCACTTCCATCACATGTAGTAAATAATATCTCGACGACATGTGTCTTTAGAGTTTCAAATCATCCTTTTCCATTAAACGGAGTATTAAAAGGAGGAAAATCAAGTTCACGGTGAAACATCATGGAGATATAACAATTACCTCTCCTGGCTTGTTCCAGCTCGTTCTTTTCTCTCTTTTTTCTTGGTTTCTTTCTCGCCTTCCTCCCTGAAATAAAACTGTTATTTTTCATGGTTAATGGAGAGGCAAGATTTCCAGAGCCCTCCTTCTTATTGGTTTGACCTCCAGTTCTGTTCCTGCATCCTTCTGTCTCTATTAAGAGCTAGACGGTGGTGAAAACGCCCCTTCACGACAAAGGTTTGAGGCACAAATGTTGATTTTTCAACCTAATATTCTCTTTTGGTGAAAAAAGACATGTTTTATCCTTTCATTTAAAATCTGGTGAGCAACTCACACCTAACTTTGCAGGGGCAAAGCCACATCCTGAAGCACCTCACCCACAAGTTCAAAGGGCGCTCACAAAAGAAGGATATTCTTTTGCATTTTAGGATTATGGAGCAATCAACCAATCAGAATAGAGCTGGGACCTTGGAGGTCTTCTAGTCCAACCCCATTAGTCAACCACATAACTGTTGGTCCAACCTGAACGCTGCCTCTATCATCAATCTTCCATTGCTTTTCAGTCTACCAATCCGTGTTAAAATCGGCCATTTCTACTTTCTCCTTCTGGCGCCTGCTAATTCTCCCAGAATTACAGGTAGTCCTCGACTTATGACCACAACTGAGCCCCAAATTTTGGTTGCTAGGCGAGACAGTCGTTAAGTGAATCCCATTGTTGTCCCATTTTATGACCGTTCTTGCCACAGTTGCAAATTGAATCATTGCAGTTACTACATTAGTAACATGGTTGTTAAGTGAATCCCATTGACTTTGCTCATCAGGTCTCAAAACAGGATCATGTGACATACACACACACACACACACACACACCCGCGGACACTGCAACCATCATAAATATGGGTCAGTTGCCAAGTGTCTTGATTCTGATCATGTGACCATGGGGACGTTGCAACATCGTAAGTGTGAAAAACGGTTGTAAATCACTTTTTCCAGTGCCGTTGTAACTTTCAATGGTCACTAAGTGAACTGTCGTAAGTCGAGGACTACTTGTACCAGATAAAAATTAAGTCTCCCTCAACTCAGATCCCTGGTGACTTCAAAAAATACAAGTGCTTGACTTTTCGTGAAAAACTTACTTTTTGCACGAAACCTATTAAAAATGTGAAAAATACAACAAGGATAAGGACCTCATTAACAGAATGTTTCACATTCCTAGGTTTGAACATCGATAATACCACAGGGTTATATTTTATTCGCCCTGGCAGTGAAGTATTGACATTTTATTCGGTAAAAGGCAAGATTCTCTGTTTTGTTATATCTATCAACGGCCGTCTCTGAAGCCTGATTAAATCAACGCCTTTAGATGGCTCGTATATCTGTTGCTTTCCCTTCGGAGTTCTCATTCCTTACCATCAAGGAAGAAATCTTTTGGACTTGCGTTGTCATCTTCTAAAGCGCTTCCTGGAAAATACGGGGAGTTTGTCACCCGGACTAGAGAGAAGGCATTCTTCGTGCGACCTCAGCTGTTGCAAGAGATAGTGAGTTGATACGGTAATTGTAGTCTGGAGGCCTCCAAGATTGGATCTCCCAAGGCAAAGGAACATTTTCTCACCAAGAAGGATGAAGCAGCTGGCATGAATGGCTGCCTTTGGAGTAGAGGACTTGAGGTGGATTTCAGTGGTAGAAATGCAAGAATTTGAGAATGATGGAAGTTTTAAGAGGAAGATCATTTCTCTCTCTCCCCTCCCTCTCGCTTTCTCCTCTTTTTCACTCCCTCTCCCTACCTCCTTGTCCCCCTCTCTCCCTTCCACCCCTCTTTCTCTCTCTCTCTCCCTCTCACCCTCTGTCCCTCTCCTCCTCCCTTCATTCCTCTCCCTCCCTTTCTCTTTCCTTTCTCCTCTCTCTTCCCTCTCGCTCCCTCCCTCACTCACTTTCTCCTCTCCTCTTCTTCTCCCCTCTCTCTTTCCCTCCTTTTCTCTTTCCTCCCTCCCTCCCTCTCCCTCCCTCCCTCTCCCCTCCCTCTCCTTCTCTGTCCCTCTCCTCTTTCCTTCATTCCTCTCCCTCCCTTTCTCTTTTCCACTCTCCCTCCCCCCCTCTCCTTCTTCCCTCATTCTTTCTCCTCTCCCTCTTTTTCTCCCTCTCCCTTTTCCTCCTTTTCTCTCCATCCCTGTCTCTCTCCCTCCCTCCCCTTCTCCCTCTCCCTCCCTTTTCCTCCTTTTCTCTTCCTCTCCCTCCCTCCTTGCCTCTCTCTCTCTCTCTCTCTCTCTCTCACACACACACACACACACACACACATACACACACACAGACAGAACAAACAATCCTTAGTTTTCTTTAACTGTTCAAGAGGAATAGTTGTGAATAGTACTGAAATATTGCTATCACATCCCCCAGTCCTTCTTTTTTCTAGACTGGCCATACCCAAATCCTGCAACCACTCTTTGTACAGTCTCCAGGCCTTTAATCCTCTTAGTTGTTTTTTTTTAATTTTGATTTATATGCCGCCTTTCTCCGGAGACTCAGGTCGGCTTACAATGTGTTAAGCAATAGCCTTCATACTTTTGTATATTTATACAAAGTCAGCTTATTGCCCCCACAAACTGGGTCACAATTTTCCCACCTTAGAAAGGATGGAAGGCTGAGTCGACCTTGAGCCTGGCTAGGATTGAACTCGCAGAAATTGCAGGCAGCTGGATGTTAATTGCTGCCTTTAGTAGGAGGCATTAGCTCCCTACACTACTCAGTCTCTTATTTATTCTTCTCTACACTTTTCCCCCAAAGTTATGGGTCATAAGACTTTCCTCCAATAAGAAATGGGAAGCAAACGTTGGAAAAGTGTGACATCTGTTGGGACTGAGTTGGTTTTAAGATGAAGTCCAAGATCTTTGACCCAGAGGGAACCTTTTGGCTTTCTCTACTGCAGTTTTTTTCGAGAAAGGCAGCCTCGGCAGCACGAGACCTATTCAAGGAACAAAACTGTGTTTCTGAGAAGGCCGCTGCTAGCAAATCAGGTCTGAGTCATCCCACCCTTTCCCTCTGCAGCAGAAAGATCTGGGTCACGCCAGAGGTAATTAAATTTCACATTTCACACACACCCCCGTACATTTCTAATGCCTTAATTTCAAGCAGATCAATAGTAAAAAAGAGAAAACTTTCTCGTATAGCACTTTAGAAGTTTCACTTGAAAGCATGACAAATGACCTTTCCATCCACACCTTCCCATTCGAGCTAGACACGGAAGAGCTTGGCTCAGCATTTTGGGTTGCTCTTTTGAAAAAAAAAATCTGGAAAATAAAACTCGGAGCGACAAAGGAAGGGTGAACCCATTCATTCTCCTGCCGACATCTTCCTCGGAGGCTGGGCCTCATCTCATAGATGAGGGGAAGATTATGAAGTAGTTGGAGGCTTATGAAGTGTTTCTCGTGACCTATGAGACTACAGGGACTTGGTGAGGAGTGGAGCAGACAAATCCAGGAAAAAAAAAATATGCGGGATGGGATGGTCAAAATCCACAAGATGACAGGTACAATGTTGAATCCCAATACTGGTCCAAGGTTTTGTCATGTATGAAGATGAATATACTTGGTTCAGGATAATGTTGCAGGATCCTGTTCTGACCCAGTTCCCCAAGCATGACAAACTCTCTCAAGTAAACTCAAAAGATTCCTTTATTAGGAGTGCTGGCAGCCCAGCAAAATTTTTCTCTCTCAGGCTAACAAGTCCAGCCAGAAGATGAATAGTTGTCTGCCACATCTATTCATCTCCACCCCCTGCCTTTCAGAGCTAGGGTGGGGCTTTGTTAGCAGCAGTGGCTCTTCTGTTCCAAGGACCGGCCCATAGATTTCCACTGCTCTCCTCTCCCTCTGCCTTCTGCACATCTGGTGTCAGGCATTGGACCCAGCTTTTCCTCCTCATCCTCATCAGCCACCTCCGGACCTGGGGACTGTTGACTCTCCATCTGAGGGCTGATGGACCACACAGCCTCCGCCTCTGTCTGTCTCTCTGACAGCTTCATTCCTTCTTCTCCCTCAGAGTTCCCAGGTTGCTTTGATGGTGACCCTGACTCCCACGGCTCCTTCTCCTCTGATTTGGCTGCTGGAGGGACCAACAGCTGACAAGCCACAACAGATCCAATGTGGGTTGGTCAGCAGGACCAGAGATTTTGTCTTCCAAGCTTTTGGACTCGTGCTAGAGCCCATCTTCAGGGCTAGGAACAGCAGAGTGCGGGCTATTCTGTGTCATATTTATATGGTGCCTGCTTCTGTGTGACTTTTTAGTTGTTGATTGGTTATTGAAGGGCAGCTATTAAGAGGTTGGCTATTGTTTCCTTGTGCTGCCAAGATCTCACCTCCTACGTACTTAATCTGGTGGAAAGTCAGCATTCCTGTTGACTGACGAGGGGTCCATTTCCAAGCTTCAATCGTTTCTCTGGCTGTTTTTGCACCTGCTTATCCAACAATCTTAGTAGCTCCTTGTTCATTGCAGTGTGAGGCTACCAATGAGCTCAGGTCTCTTCATTTGACCGTTCTCTTGTGTTCTTATAATTTGATGGTTAGCTTTCTCCCCATCTGTCTTACATAGTCACAGGGACAATCCTTGCAGGGAATCTGGTCAGGGGTGAGCTTCAAAAATTTTAGCAAGGGATTCTCTTCCCGGTTGCTGGGAGGGCGTGGCCATGTTGGGCGTGGCCTAGTCAGCAGAAGACCCGTTTCCAGCCTTCCCAAACTTCAGGTAGGCCCGTTTTTTGCCCCCCCCCCTGAATCTCCACGCATGCCTTGAACTTACCTGCATCCAAAACAGGCCATGTGGGGGCTCCTGGGAGGGGAGGGGTAGGCGGGGCCAGCCAGGAGTGGGATTTGTGGGTTCTCCGAACTACACAGAATCTTAGCTAGAGGTCCTCTCAAACCCCTGTGAAAACCCAGCAGCCCACCCCTGAATCTGGTAGATTACATTGAAAGTATCTCCCATCTCCAAGCGATCTTTACAACGCAAGGCCTTTGCGCACAGATATCTTGGTGGAAACTCCAGAAGTTCTTGAGAAATTCTTGAACTATAAATCTCCTCTCTTTTAAATATTTGCTCTTGGTTGTTTGGCCTTAGAAATTCTTTTCTTGGTCCCAGGCAAATATACGGGGTATTTAGGAAATTTTCTACTTCTAGTAAAGCTCGTTTCACTTGTTTTCCCTCTCTGTCTTCCGGTTTCCTTCAGAATGGTTGCTAAGGCAACATTTTCCTCGTGATCTGGGTGCCAAGGTTGGATCAACGTTTTCTCTTCTGCAGAAAGGAAGTTTCTTTATGAGTTCAAGGATTTAACATCAGGGCATCCAGCTCTGGTGAGAAGCAAATTACATCTATAATTCAGCTACTTGGACAAGCCTATTTGAAACTTTTCTCCTTTCTATAAGGTACTGACCCCGTCAAAGTCATGTATGAAATATTCTTCTTCCTGAATGCAAAAGCAGTTTTAACAAGGATCTCAAATCAATGGTTTTTCCATCTGTTGATTCGCAACAATTTAGATCAGCCCATAGTGCGTTGATCGTGTGGAACAATTAATTCTTCATTTATTCCAGGAAAGCAAATACCCCAAACTCCAAACTCCTTAATTGCAAGAAATTGTCCTTAAACTTTGCAACCGAAATGTGGAATACCGCAGTAACGCTATCATCTTACTGAATCGGTTTTATGACAATATGATCAAGCCGTAAAGCAGACAACCAACAAGAAGCCAAAGAGTTCTTTGTGTACGTAACACAATAGCTTTATGGGTCTAATAGTGAGAGGGATCTTGGAGTCCTGGCGGACAACCATTTAAATATGAGCCAGCCATGTGCTGCAGCTGCCAAAAAAGCCAACATAGTTTTAGGCTGCATTAACAGAGGGATAGAATAAGATCACGTGAAGTATTAATACCACTTTATAAGGCCTTGGTAAGGCCACACAATTGAACATTTCTGTTGCTAAGTGGTACGTTTATTGTGTGAGTGTTGTCCCATTTTACAACCTTTCTTGATGCTGTTGTTAAGCGAATCATGGCAGTTGTTAAGGTAGTAACACAGTTGTTCAAGTGAATCTGGCTTCCCTGTGGACTTTGTCTGTCAGTGTTATGGCCCGTACGCCGCCTGTGCAGCTGTGCAGCTCCTCGAGAGTAAGGCTTGGGGCGAATTGGCCACTCCCTTAGCCTATTTAAGGAGGAACACCGACTGAAGCAATTTGCAGGGAACAACATAGTTCACATACCTTTGTGTCTTGTCTTGCTTATCTTATCAGCTTCCTGCGAATTGCTTCTGGGCATTCTGCCAACCATAGTAAGTTTTCAGTTATTATTCTTTGAATTCTTGGCGGCTGTTAATGCAATTAATTAACAGCCGTTGTTGTAAAAGACTGGTTTATTCTTTGGGGTTCATAGCTGGGGCAGAACAGTCAGAAAAAGGGGATCATGTGACCCTGGGAACACTGCAGCCATCATAAATATGAGTCAGTTGCCAATTTTGATCATGTGACCATAGTCATAAGTGTGAAAAATGATCATAAGTCACTTTTCTCAGTGCCGTTGTAACTTCGAACGGTCACTAAATGAACCGTTGTAAGGAGGACTACCTGCGGAGTTTTCCCCTCTTAAGATACAGCTGCGATGGGTTCTAATGTGAATATATATATCAGATTTTACTTAGCTCAAATGCCTTTAACGCCATGCTTTTTGTTCCAAAATGAAAGATAATTCAGGATTTCCTCCCCTCTAAACAAAGAAGGAATCAGGCGATAAAGGCTTATAAAAATTATCATATATATTAATCTAACACCATGGTAGAATCTTTCTGCCAAGTTCTTAAGCCAGTTCAGTAACGGTTCTACTCTTCCCACTGAAAATGAGAAATTTTTTGAGCTTCGGTGATTCCGAAGCTCTCGGTGGGAAGATATTTGGCATGAATTTGGATGGTTCGACCGGATATAGTATTCTTAAGACAACACTAGAACCACTGAGGAAAATACAGCTGTTGTGTGGCCCGGCAGACTCCTAATCCATGTCAGTTCAAGGCAAGCCTACATTCCCCCTTGGTAGGAAAATAAAACGTCAGGCACCAAGGAAGAAACAAAAGAAACAAGAATCCCAGTTCCCAATAGGAAGGCAGGCGTTTTATTATTACAAAAGTGTCCGTCCAGAATGCCTTTCCTCAGAAGATCGTCCACTGAGTCACTTAGAGCTAATCCAGATGTTCAGAAGAAGGTGCTTTTTCCAAAAGGCAACTGGACTTTCTGGGTTTATTTTTCTTTGAAAATATTTCGCTTCCCCACCTCTCCCTCTCTCTCTCTCTTTCTCTCCCCCCCCCTCTCTCTTTCCCTCCCTCCCTCCCTCCCTCTCTCTCTCTTTCTCTCTCATCTGCTGATGATTTATTTAAACTTACATTTCTATATCAGTGATTGTATGACCTCTGTAGATGCCATATGATAGATAGATAGATGAGAGAGAGAAATGATAGATAAATATATAGAGAGATGATAGATGATAGATAGATAAATGGATAGATAGATAGATAGATGATAGATAGATAGATAGATAGATAGATAGATAGATAGATAGATAGATAGATAGATAGATAGATAGATAGATAGATAGATAAGCGAGAGAGAGAAATGGGGGGAGAGAGAGAGAGACGGAAGGGAGGGAGGGAGGGAGGGAGGTATATGATAGAGAGAGACAGAGAGATGAAAGATAGATAGATGATAGATAGATAGATAGATAGATAGATAGATAGATAGATAGATAGATAGATAGATAGATAGATAGATAGGAGGGAGGGAGGGAGGGAGGGAGGGAGGGAGGGAGGGAGGGAGGGAGGGAGGGAGGTATATGATAGAGAGACAGAGAGATGATAGATAGATAGATAGATAGATAGATAGATAGATAGATAGATAGATAGATAGATATAGATAGAAAGAAGGGATGGAGGGAGGGAGGGAGGTATATGATAGAGAGACAGAGAGATGATAGATAGATAGATAGATAGATAGATAGATAGATAGATAGATAGATAGATAGATAGATAGATAGATAGATAGATGATAGATAGATAGAGGGGGAAAGAGAGAGATGAGAGAGTGGGAGGGAGGGAGAGAGATTAGAGAAAGATATAGATAGATAAATAGAGAGATAGATAGAGAGATGATAGATAGATAGAGGGAGGGAGGGAGGGAGGGGGAAAGAGAGAGATTAGAGAGAGATGATAGATAGATATAGGAAGGAAGGAAGGAAGGAAGGAAGGAAGGAAGGAAGGAAGGAAGGAAGGAAGGAAGGAAGGAAGGAAGGAAGGAAGGAAGGCAGTCATGCATCTGTGAGCTTGGAAGTCCCTCTGCAGAACAATGCTGGATTTTCATGCAACCCAATGGCTGAGGGGAAGATGTTTGCTGTGTTCTCTTCACACGGAGACATCCCAGCTTTTGCATCAGGTTAAAGCTTTCCAGAGAAGCTGCTGCCTGATGCATATTTTATGCGTGGTATAGATTAGTCACAAGCTAGCAGCCCCGGGATGTGCCCCTCTGCTCGGTTAATAAAAGCTACACCAGCAAGACAGCACCAACTTTTTTTAAAAAAATCCATGTTGCTAGGCACAAAGAGCATGCATAAAATATGAGGCTGCCTACAAGTCAATCTGGAGCCCTGGGAATTGCCGTTGTCTTTTTTTTTTTTTTCGGGGATATTTTTGCAACTTCCCAGACTGATTGACACGCCTAGAATTTCCAGAGACTAACCATCTACAGGTAGTCCTCGATTTATGACTCTAAGGGACCCTGGGATTTCTGTTATAAGTCATTACAGTCCTAAGTTGAGGGCCCCGTGTGATAGACACAATTTTATTGATTTATTTTGCAGCGGTCGTTAAGCAAACTCAGTAGCGTAGTTGTATTCCTTCTTATGAGCAGATTGCTTTGGCCAGAAACGGAGAAAAACTGTCGTTGAATTGTGATCACGTGGATTGCAGAATTCTGCAACGGATCGTAAGGGTGAGCCGGTTGCTAAGTGCCCGAATGGTGATCACACTTCCACAAGACATGTGTGCTGCCATTGTCACTCTGGAACCAGGTCATAAGTAGACTTGAGGGGAAGCCAGTTGTTAAACGAGGACTATATCGCTAAACGAGGCTGGTTTTCTGAGTGTTTGAGCTCAGCCAAAGCCATCCATGTGATCTCACTGTGGTGGAATGGAGTCTGAATTCCCAAAGGAATGGCTGCTATTCCAGAGGAGCAAGAGACAGCGAAGGTTAGATAATTTGGTTGGGAGGAGGAGAGTTATGATCTGGAGTGGGATTTAAACATTTTAGCAACCAGTTCTCTCCAGGTTGCTGGGTGGGCGTGGCCATGGTAGGTGTGGCCTACTCAGTCTCCCGCACCACAGTGGGGAGGCGTTTTTGCCCTCTCCAGACTCCAGAGGCTTTCCTCGAGCCTCCAGGGCAAAAACAGCCTCCCTCAGTCTCCGGAGACTCTTCTGAGGCCAGAAACAGGCCCGTTTCCAGACTTCTGGAACTTCCATAAGGTCCCTTCTTCACCCACCCAGAGCCTCCGCGTGGGCCCTGCATTTACCTGGCATCCAAAACTGGCCGCGTAGAGACTCCTGGGAGGGGCGGTGCAGGGTGAGCAGGTCCTTACAACTAATGGTTTGGTGAACCAGATGTAAAATTAGCATCCGGTTATGGTTCATTTGCCTGAACCAGTCCGAACTGGCTGAATCCCACCCCTGGTTAAGATGGCTCCTCCCTGGACGTTTTTAGAGTCCATCTTTAATGAGGCAAATAGTCTGATTTAGTCTGGCAAGATTCCTGTCTATAGGTGAGGAACAATAAAGGAAGCTGCTCAGAAGAAACTCTGCATTTCTTTCTTGCTTTTTGACACTAGCCAAATAGAATATATGTCTCGTTCTCCCTGATTCAGGAGATATGATGACTTTGCTCCTGAAGAAAGGAATGCTATTGTATCTGAGGGAATCCAGAAGGTGTTTTTTAAGAGGCAACTGGACTTTCTGGTTTTTTCCTGAAGACATTTCGGTTCTCATCCAAGTGAGGAAGAAATAGGGGAGGGAGGGAGGGAGGAAGGGAGGGAGGGAGAAAGGAATAGGGGAGGAAGGAAGGAAGAAGGAAGGAAGGGAGGGAGGGAGGAATAGGAGAGGGAGGGAAGGAAGGAGAAAGAAATAGGGGAGGAAGGAAGGAAGGAAGGAAGGAAGGAAGGAAGGAAGGAAGGAAGGAAGGAAGGAAGGAAGGAAGGAAGGAAGGAAGGAAGGAAGGAAGGAAGGAATAGGGGAGGAAGGAAGGGAGGGAGGGAGGGAGGGAGGGAGGGAGAAAGGAATAGGGGAGGAAGGAAGGAAGAAGGAAGGGAGGGAGGGAAGGAGGGAGGAATAGGAGAGGGAGGGAGGGAGAAAGGAATAGGGGAAGAAGGAAGGAAGGAATAGGGGAGGAAGGAAGGAAGGAAGGAATAGGGAAGGAAGGAAGGAAGGAAGGAAGGAAGGAAGGAAGGAAGGAAGGAAGGAAGGAAGGAAGGAAGGAAGGAAGGAAGGAAGGAAGGAAGGAACCCTCCCCAGAAGTTCTCAGAGTATATCTTTAGTTGCAAATAGTTGCAAAATAGTCATATAAATTCATTTAATATATAAATAGTGAACTGCATCCTACTGGTGGTAAATTCTACCAATAGTCTATTCTACCAATAGATTTCCTCATTTTTCGTACTTTTGTTGACAATAAATTCCTTCGTCCCATTTCAAGACTTACCTTTTTTTTAACCAAGTGGTTTACCACTTCGAAGAATCATATTCGGTACATCACCCGTGAAAAGGCCGCTTTAAGTTTAAATTAACTTCACCCAAAAATGCCATTTAAATATTTTACAAGCCGCCGACACCGTGCTGCCTTTTCAATCAAACAGCAGGGGAAAAAAAAAAACAGAAATTAGATATTTCTCAGGAAAGGACTCCGTAATGTAAGCCCCCACCAAAAAAAGACCTTTTATTTTGGCCCTTGTCAATCTTTGACAAGAGGTTAATAAGCTTTTTAGTATTGGACTGTGTATCTGCCCTTTGGTCACATATATTTAGAGAGGGTTTTTTCCCACCAAGGCTGCTGAGGGAAAAAAGTGTTTTTCACAAAAGAATAAATATTGCGTACCGATATTCTGGCCTCAGAAAACAACATCGTGTATGGGAAGAGTAATTTTTTCCAGCAGAATTATAGCAATCTTTTTATTTCCTAAAAGGGCCTTGCATGTCACATCAGACATTTGACTCTAATCAGTTTACGAGCCCCAGCATAAAAATAGAGAATAATGTGGTGGTTTTGTTTTAAGGCGCTGTCACTAATAATAAAATACCCTCAGAAATTATGATG
The DNA here is from genome assembly GCA_038048745.1 of Coluber constrictor foxii. NCBI lineage: Eukaryota > Metazoa > Chordata > Lepidosauria > Squamata > Colubridae > Coluber > Coluber constrictor. The sequence continues at coordinate 554,539 of CM075964.1, read as the reverse complement.
ATGGTCATGAAAGACTAGTAGAAAATTTTCATTCAACCGCAGAAATTAATCCGGGATCTCCGTTCCGCTCTCCCTTCCTTCCCCCAAATGCTTTTTAAAAAGTGTTTTTAAAAGGTAGTGTTTCCAAAAGGCAACTGGATTTCCTTGAGGGGTTTTTTCCCTTGAAAATGTTTCCTTTCTCATCCGGGAAGTTCTTCAGTTCTAACTGAGAACTGAAGAAGCTTCTTGGATGAGAAGGGAAATGTTTTCAAGGGGAAAAAAAAACCCAAGAAAGTCAATTGCCTTTTTTTGGAAAAAGCATACTTGGGATAACCATGATCTGGAAGATTGAAAATCTCCATAGACATGTGATTAAAGTAAAGGTAAAGGTTCCCCTCGCACATACGTGCTAGTCGATCCCGACTCTAGGGGGTGGTGCTCATCGCCGTTTCAAAGCCAAAGAGCCAGCGCTGTCCGAAGACGTCTCCGTGGTCATGCGGCCAGCATGACTCAATGCCAAAGGCACAAGGAATGCTGTTCCCTTCCCACCAAAGGGGGTCCCTATTTTTCTACTTGCATTTTTTACCTGCTTTCGAACTGCTAGGTTGGCAGAAGCTGAGACAAGTAATGGGAGCTCACCCCGTTACGCGGCACTAGGGATTCGAACCGCTGAACTGCTGACCTTTCGATCGACAAGCTCAGCATCTTAGCCACTGAGCGTCACTTAGACATGTGATTAAAAACTTGCTAAATAGGGAAACAAATGATGCTAGGGCTCTCATAACTGAGGTGAGGACATCTCCGGGGCTTCTTAAAAGATGGCAGATGCCACACCTTAGTCGGTGGTGTGCGTAAACACCACAGTGGTTGGATCACAATGCCACACACACGTTTTCTACCCTCTTTTGATCCATAGACATTGTTGAAGGGTGCTCCATAGGAGGGATCCTGAAGAAAAGACTGGGCCCCGAATCATTTCCCACTTGCTCCTCACAAGGATTAGTAACTGATCTTTCTTAGATAAACAGTCTCAGAGCTAACCAGGTTATTATTACCGTACTGAATACTACCAACTGCAATTGAAATTTTAACTTATCTTGCTGGGATGGTTCTGTTCAGCACTCTTGGCTCGTAATGAAAACGATTACTTAGAAATTAAACTAGACCAACCAAGTGAAATGATAGGTCTCCAAAAAAAGAACCCCACCATTTCCTAACAAATCAGTATTCTCCCTCACAGAATACAGAATTAAATTTTGGAAGTCCCAAACCCAAAAGTTGTGGAGCCTTCTTGGATCTGTTGAAAAGACTGTGTTGTTGTCCTTTCTGTGTGAAACAGTTGTTTCAGCAGTTCCAAGAAGGGTTCACAATCCATTTGCACCACTCAGGAGGACATAGACAAATCTCCAAGTGGCCTCAACGCCTCTCTAAAAAGGATGCAAATGACCAGCTGTCTACAGGAAATATAAATCTTTCCCTTCCCCATTATCCAGTCAGAGCTGAAGAAGCTTCTTGGAGGAGAAGAAAAACGTCTTCAAAGAGAAACCAGAAAGTCCAGTTGCCTCTTGAAAGAAGCACCTTTGGATCAGTCACAACTGGATGACTGAGAATCTCCATAGACAACAGAGTCAGAAGGGACCTGGGAGGTCCTTTAGTCCAGGCCTTAAACCATTCCAGACAAACAGCTTCTCCTGTCTCTTCTTGAAAACCTCTGGTGATGGATCACCTGCAACTTCTGGTGGCAGCTTGTTCCACTGACTAATAATGGTTCTTACTGGTGGATCATCAAGTAGAGAGCCAAACTAGAACTAATAATTTTCTTCTCCTTCTGCAAGTAGAATATTCTGCTAGCCAACTTCGGGGCCTAGAAGTAGTCCAGGGGACTGCAACCTTAAATACTCCAAGAGCCATTTGGACCCGTTTCCCACAGAAAAGAAAACACCGGGAGCCACAAAACCTGGGTGGGCGTGGCCAACTCGATGTCACTCACTTCCACTGGTCACATGACCACCACCACCCCAGCCACGCCTACCCAGCTGGTCATTAGGGCAGAGAACCAGTTGTTAAAAAACACCAGGAACCACAGAATCCTTTTGACATAACTCTCTCCCCTCTCTCCCTCCTCTCTCCCCCTCTCTCTGTATCTCTCTGTCTCTGGCTGCTTCTCCATCCCCCACCGTCGCCCTTATCTTCTCAGGCCAGGCGAGGACTGACTGGGAGGGGAGGGGAGGGCCAGCCAGTGGTGGGATCACCTGACAGGGAGCCACAGCAAAGGGCCCAAAGAGCCACATTCGGCTCCAGAGTCGCAGGTTGCTGACCCCTGACGTAGCCAATTGGCCGATAATTGCCTTTTTTCAATCAAAACATTCATGGTCTTCCCAGAAGATCTGCTCATTTTTGAGGGACTTGTTAGGTTTAGTGAAGCTCTAGGGACATACTCTCAATTCCTCTTTACATTTATAGTGCTTCATTATTTGGGGTTTTTTTGTTTGTTTGTTTGTTTTTTTGTTCAGACCTCATGGCATATGTTGAAAAGGGAAAAATGAATTTAATCTCAGTCAGTTAACACTTAAGCAGAGAGAAAGCAATGAGGATGGTCTCATTTGCTTCCAGCCGGGTTTAAATTAGATTCCAGATTTCCGCTTCGAAAAACCTGCTAGCAATAATCTGGGTCAGATGAGACCAACCCAAGACATCAATACTTAAAATATACGGTGCTTAATTTTGTTGCCATAACTCAAGATGAGGGAAGACCCAGAAGCCAAGGTCTTTACATAAATATGCAAATATCCCTACAAGTATTGTCTCGTTCCAATTACAGAATGGCGCGAGCCAAAAGGCGAGGGGATTATCGTGATTCATGAAAAGTTATCAGCTTTGGAAAATTCATAGGAGACACCGTAAAAGTCATTTCAGCTACAAATATCAGAGCCACATTTTTTTTTTACCCCTACAAATGAGTTCTACCAGAAGTGGGGTAGATGTTGTTGTGAACCTAGGCTCAGGAACTGAAGAAACTTCTTGAATGAGAAGTGAAACATTTTCGAAGAAGGAAAAACCCAAGAAAATCCAATTGCCTTCTGGGGAGAGGGGGGGAAGCATCTTTGAGACAATCTTCTTCTGAGGTAAAAGAAACTGAGTTATGTTGTGACCTGTCAGACGACGTCCCCTCCAGCAGCTGAATCAGAAGAGGAAGAGGTGTAGGAGTCAGTGCCAGCATCAAGGCAACCTGGGAGCTCCAAGATGGAAGAAGGAATGGAGCTGGCAGAGAGAGAGAGAAAGAGGCAGAGCCTGGGCCATCCGTCAGCTGATGGAGAGTCAACAGCCTCCAGATCTGAAGGTGGCTGATGAGGAAGAAGAGGAACAGCTGGGTCCAGTGCCTGACATGCAGATGAGGCAGAGGAGAGGAGAGCAGTGGAAATCTATGGGCCAGTCCTTCAGATGGAAGAGCCACTGCTGCTAGCGAAGCCTTACCCTAGCTCTGGGGATAAAAGGCAGGGGAAAGAGATGACTAGATGTGACAGACAACTATTCATCTTCCAGACGGACAGACTTGTTAGCCGGTGTTGAGAGAGAAACTTTTTGCCGGCGCTCCTAGTAAAGGAATCTTTTGAGTTCATTTGAGAGGGTTTGTCGTGTTTTGGGAGCTGGGTCAGAACAAGTTACTGGACAGCAAGAAAAATCATTGCTTCTTTGAGACCAAAATAAAATGAGAACAAACTATAGTTAACTTGAACCCTTAACGTGGGCTAAACCAATAAAAGAGAACTGGCATGTGTAAATATCAGAAAAGCAGCATAAAGGCTTCAGAAAAGAGTCATTTAATAATAATTCCTTCCTCATTATACTAACAGATCCTTTATTAATAACTTAGACGTTTCACATGCTGGAAGGGTAGAACTAAAATCTGTTGCAGCATCTGATTTGCATACATTCCAGCTGGGGAAAAGAAATGAATTATTCTTTTCCCTTTTTAACATCTCAGGGGTACTTAAGAAATGATCTGGAATGGGAAACATTCCTCATGAATTTCCAATAATAATATACAGAAATTTTCATCTTCTCAAGTTTCACGGATTTCTCCTGAAGAAATGTTTTATATTTTTGATATACAGTAGTGGCCAAAATTGTGGAAACCTTTTGGGGAAAAGTGTATTTTCTCAAACTAGCTAATAACTTCACTTTTTTTTTTTTTTTGAGTAGTACTATAAAATTATATATCAGTGGAAAGATAATTTAATCAAGAATGTAATGCAATAATTTTTAGGAAGGCTTTGCTATTAGAATAGCAGTTACAGTATAAAGGAGAAAAGCGAAACGTAGGAAAAAACGAGATATACAAAAATGATCCCCCTGTCAGTTAATCCTTAGTTGGGTAACCTTTAGTAAGAATGATGGCCTTACAACGTCTTCCCATGGAGTGAACCAAGTCTTTGAGTTCTGCAGCTGTTCTAATGTGAAACCAAGATTAAATGATGGCTTTAATTAACTGGGTTTTATTGCTGGGTCGCTTCTGACTAACCAGTTTCTTTAGTTGGCTCCCTAGATTTTCAATTGGGTGAAGGTCTGGGCTATTCCCAGGCCATTCCAGCAGTCAAAATAGGATTATCTTGAAACTCAAAAAAGAAAAAAAAAGGTAGGCATGCCTAGGGGGGTCATGTGACTGGTGGAAGTGAGTGACATCGAGTTGGCAACACCCACCCAGGTTTTGTGGCTCCCAGTGTTTTCTTTTCTGTGGGAAACGGGTCCAAATGGCTCTTTTGAGCATTTAAGGTTGCAGACCCCTGGACTGGATGGTGGGGAAGGGAAGGATTGATACTCCTTGCAGACAGCTGGTCATTTGCATCCTTTTAGAGCGTCGTTGAGGCCACTTGCAGGTTTATCTATGTCCTCAGGGTCACCTGAGTAGTGCAAATGTGTGTGGAGCCTTCTCGGAACTGTTGAAAGGACCATGTTGTAGACTGGAGATAGATGATGTTGTATCCCTCTTCCTCTGTTGAGAGAGGGCTGTTCAATTGGGACATAGATGTCCTCTTGGACCCCTCTTTCATGTCAGTGGTCCTCTTCATCCAAAATGTGGACTTTGCTGTCTTCCAAAGAGCGGCCTTTGTCTTCGAAATGCAGATGGACTGCTGAATCTGGTCCCGACATCCGTTACCAATCCTTCCATCCTCCACCATCCATCCAGAGCTGAACGAGAAACGAAATGCCTTCAGAGAAAAACGAAGAACGTTCAATTGCTTCGTTGCAATTGACCTGGATGACAGAAATTCTCCCTAGACGTAGAGGCTCCACGTTCACATCTTCCGTGTCCAGCAGTTTCCTAAGAAAAATAATTCGGGAGAGAACATGACACCGCTCTGAACTTTTTAAATTAAAATGTGCCCTGCATCAGTGGGTGACGAAAATCAAAGACCGCAGTCATCAGCTTTACAGCGCAACCATAAACAAAACCTCGATGGAAACACGAGACCTTCCTGGTCCGAGCCTCAATAAAAGCAGCGGGGTCTTAGAATCTAGATTTGTTCAGCAAAAACCTAAAGAAAGAAAAAAATTGCCCTCCCCTTCTTAGTTTTGTCACCTAACGCCTTATCCAAAACTACTAAGATCAATGGTGAAAAAAACAAGGAATACATTGTCTATTTTTCTTAAAGTGCTATCCATTCTACAAAGATAACAGAGTAACGGAAGGGACCTTGGAGGTCTTCTAGTCCAACCCCCTGCTTAGGCAGGAAACCCTACACCACTTCAGACAAATGGTTATCCAACCTCTTCTTAAAAACTTCCAGTGTTGGAGCATTTGCAACTTCTGCAGGCAAGTTATTCCACTGATTAATTGTTCTCACTGTCAGGAAATTTCTCCTTAGTTCTAAGTTGCTTCTCTCCTTTTTTAAAAAAATTTTTAAACAAACAAAACATAAAAACAACCATCATCCATTACAATCACAGAAAGTGTATCAATCGGTTACAATTCTTTTGGGCTTAATCCCGTATCCAAAATTTTACAAATTATTTATCACAAATTATTATATCTCCTTGTATTATTATTCTCCCTTAACATTTATTTAACAACAGCCTTTATCCCCTAAAAAAACCCACTTCATATATTTTATTTTTACATTTATTTCATATTATTTCATTTCCATGCTTTATTATCTAGCCGTTGATAAAATAAATCCCGTATCATGTAAAATTGTTTGTCTTCCTGTTCTCTAATTTCAAATGTCCATTTACTCATTTCAGCACATTCCATAATTTTCTTAGTAACTTCATCTTCCGTAGGTATTTTCTCATTTTTCCAGTTTTTAGCAAATACAATTCTAGCCGCTGTTAAAACATTCACAATTAAGTATCTCAATTCTCTATTATATGTTTCTGGTAAAATCCCTAATAAAAATATCTCTGGTTTAAAGTCAACGTGCTTCTTTGTCCATTTTTTCCAACCATGTGTAGATTTTGGTCCAATATCTTTTAGCTTCTGCACTTGTCCACCACTCATATGGTAATATGAGCCCGGAGTCTGATGACTTTGCTTCTCTCGTTGATTGGTTTCCATCCATTGCTTCTTGTCCTGCCTTCAGGTGCTTTGGAAAATATGTTGACCTCCCCTTCTTTGGCCAGTCTTAATTCCAATGAGTTTGTTAACAAATGGAGTTTTCTGAGTTGAATGGAGTTTGCCAAGAGATACTCACGATTCAGTTCTACCCATTGCTTTCCAATAACAGCTTTCCATTACCAATAGCTTTTTTTTAATCTTCCCACACAACCTTCAGCCATTGGAGGTGGACACCAATCCATCACCTGACTCATCATCTCACTAGGTGGCTCAGTGGCTAAGACACTGAGCTTGTCGATCAGAAAGGTTGGCAGTTCAGCGGTTCGAATCCCTAGTATAGGTCTCCGGCGTGAGCAGGGGGCTGGACTAGATGACCCCCAAGGTCCCTTCCACTTCTGTTACTGCTACCTCCTTCATGAGCTGATTTCTGCTGGGGTCCTGAAATGTGACCAGGTTTTGCCAAATTCCAACAAGTTGGCAAATGCCAACAAGCAAGAGGTGAGAATTGGTTTGGTTCAGATGGGGAAAGTCCTTGAGTTTAAGCTGCCACAGAGCAGAGAGGGTCAATCTATTCTCCAAAGCACCTGAGGCCAAGACAAGAAGCAACCGGTAGAAGTTCACTAAAGAGAAACTCAACCCAGAAGTAAGGAGAAATTTACTCACAGTGAGAATATCGAAGCATGAATCAGCCTCGTTCCCCCCTGGGGAAAATCGTAATTAATTAGAGGTGACTGGATCTTGTTTTCCATGGTGTATACTCTCAAAGAAAGAAAACCCGAATGTATTCTACGAAACATTTTATTATAAAAGTAAAAAACCTTTTTGCCGGCAGTTTATCTCAGAGACGAACCAAGGAAGAAAGTAAATCAGGAAGTTAGAAAGAAAGAATGTAGACATGCGCAGTAGCTTCATAAATCATGAGACAGTCTTATCTCTTCGCTCTGATAAAGTCCTCTGGCAAGCTACCGTAATGTTCAGAATGGAAGCTCAGCGGGCAAATACAAATAACGCAGTGACAGAGAACAATTAATCAATGGAACAGCCTCCAGAAATTGTGGGTGTACCATCACTAGAGGTTTTTTTAAGAAGAAATTAGAGACCCATTTACCCAGAATGCTTTAGGGCCAGGATGTGTGTTACAGATGGCACACGGAGCTCTCTCTGTGGGCACATGAGCCGTCGCCCAGCTCAGCTCAGCTCCACTGCACATGCGCATGTGCGCCTCCCGCCAACTAGCTGATTTTCAGGATGTGCAGGGCGTGGCGCACATCGGGAGATGCTTGTGCATCATGGGGGGGTCGTATGTGCATGCACAGGGGACAAGGTCATGCATGCATGTGGGGGGGGGAAAGTGCAGAGGGGTGCGACACTTATGTTCAAGAAGTGCAGAAGTGGGCCCATTTCTAGCCCCCGGAGGGCCTCCGGAGCCTAGGGGAGGCCGTTTTCACCCTCCCAGAGGCTCGAGGAAAGGCTCCAGAGCCTGGGGGGGTCAAAAATGGGTCTCCCATAAGTTCCAGAAGTCCAGAAATGGGCCAATTTCCTCCAGAGCCTGGGGGAGGCCATTTTCGCCCTTCCGGAAGCTCGAGAAAAGCCTCCAGAGCCTGGGGAGGGCAAACACCACCACCCCACCCACCATGGTGCAGGTTGCTAAAATTTTTGAATCCCACCCTCCAAGATTCCCTTCCAGCTCTGTTATTCTGTATTCCAATTCCGTCTACAATGATTGTAGAACTCTGATAAACCGGATAATTCAGAAACTTCCCAGCAAATTATTGCAACAGAGATTCCATTTCTTTGAGTTGAAGTTTTGAGTTTTGAAGCTGAGGAACTCAAACTGAACTGAAGACTTTTCTTATGGCCAAAGGCCAGCAACGTAAGGACATTAAAAAGAATCCAAAGATAACATCATGAATAATCAAACCTGTATTAACCTATGAGAAAGATAATAACCTCGAAACCGTGCTGCCACTGTCGAGATGGCTGGAGTTACCAATTTTGTCCTGCGGTTAATATGCAGAAGTTTGCTAATTGATACACCGTAGCTGGCTGCCCCTTGGCAAATAATGAGGTAGCATGAATTCCTCTGGGTGGCCCACATATTTTGCTAATAAGAGTATAATATGTTTTCCGCGCAGACGCATATAAAATCTGCAGCATGGTCTGATTCTCCAACCAAGTCACGACAACAGATGCCCTCCACAAAGATGATCCTATTCAAGCTGGGATTGGAGGCTGAAGATGGACGAGAGCAGATGGAAGGATGTTACGGCTTGAGAAGAACTTCCCCAACAGTTTGATCATTCCAGATTAGTGAAATAATTGATAGATTAACAAATAGATTAACAGAGTTGGAGGGGATCTTGTAGGTCATCTAATCCAATCCCTCACCCAAGCAGGAGAGCCTACACCATTTCTGACAGATGGCAGTCCAGTCTGTTCTTGAAAGCCTCCAGGGATGAAGCTCCCACCACTTCCGAAGGCAACTTCTGTTCCATGGGTTGATGGTTCTCCCTGTCAGAAAATTTCTCCTTATTTCTAGGTTGAATTTCTCCTTGTTCAGTTTCCATCAGGGGTGAAATCCAGCAGGTTCTGACAGGTTCTGGAGAACCGGTAGTGGAAATTTTCAGCAGTTCGGAGAACCAGCAAATACCACCTCTGGCTGGCCCCAGAGTGAGGTGGGAATGGAGATTTTGCAATATCCTTCCCCTGCCATGCCCACCAAGTCTCTCACAGAGAGGAGAGGGTCAAGCTGTTTTCCAAAGCATCTGAAGGCCAGACAAGGAATAATAGATGGAAACCAGTGGTGAAATCCAAATTTTTTACTACCTGTTCTGTGGCTTGGTGGGCGTGGTGTGGCTTGGTGGGCGTGGCTTGGTGGGCATGGCAGGAGAAGGATACTGCAAAATCCCCATTCTCTCCCCACTCCAGGGGAAGGATACCTCAAAATCCCCATTCCCACCCCATTCCAGGAGAAGGATACTGCAACATCTCCATTCCCACCCCACTCGATGGAAAGGATATTGCAAAATCTCCATTCTTACACCACTCTGGGGCCAGCCAGAGGTGGTACTTGTCGGTTCTCTAAACTGCTCAAAATTTCCGCTACCAGTTCTCCAGAACCTGTCAGAACCTGCTGGATTTCACCCCTGATTTGAGAGACCTAGCAGAACTCCAGAGATAAGCTGCAGTAGGCCCACGGTTTATTCAATGAAATGGAATTTCTCGCAAATGATTAAAAGACTCAAGGCCGTTGCACCCCAGTTAAACTTTAAACAAAGATTAAAAATTGCCAGATGTCGAGACGCACAGCTCAGTGGCCAAGAGCACGGATTGAATGCAGAAATCTCCCAATTCAATCCTAGCATTTGCAAAGAGTTTTTGGCTGAATTCCTGGGATGTCATCAACAGCAACAGCTGGTCAACAGAGCTACTCTTTGTCAAGAAATACAAATTCATCCAAAGGTGTCATTATATGACTTTCTTGTTCATCCTCCAACAATTTAATGGATCAAAAAGATGTATTTGATATTTTTTTTTAAAGAAAAATTTGTCAACGCCAGTGTTCTGGCATCCCTCATTTCTTTGAGATGGATGTTTGACATAGAATAGAGCCAGTTTCGTCTAGTGCTGAAAGCACCAGGCCAGAAAGCAGGAGACTCTGAGTTCAAGTCCTGCCTTAGGAACAAAAGCCAGCTGGCTTACTTTGGGCCAATCACCAGGAGACTATGAGTTCTGGTCCTGCCTGGGCCATAAAAACCAGTTGGTTGACGTTGGGCCAATCCCCAGGAGACAGTGAGTTCTGGTCCCACCTTAGCTATGAAAGCCGACTAGTTGACTTTGGGCCAATCAGCAGGAGACTATGAGTTCTAGTCCCACCTTAGCCATAAAAACCAGTTGGTTGACTTTGGGCCAATCACCAGGAGACAGGGAGTTCTAGTCCCGCCTTAGCCATAAAAACCAGCTGGTGGACTTTGGACCAATCACCAGGAGACTGTGAGTTCTAGTCCACCTTAGCTATAAAAATCAGCTGGTTGACTTTGGACCAATCACCAGGAGACTGTGAGTTCTAGTCCCGCCTTAGTGATAAAAACCAGCTGGTAGACTTTGGACCAATCACCAGGTGACGTTGCGTTCTAGTCCCGCCTCAGCCATAAAAACCAGCTGGTGGACTTTGGGCCAATCACCAGGAGACATTGAGTTCTAGTCCTGCCTTAGCCATAAAAATTAGCTGATGGACTTTGGGCCAATCACCAGGAGACATTGAGTTCTAGTCCTGCCTTAGCCATAAAAATCAGCTGGTTGACTTGGGTGTGTCATCAGGAGGCTGTGAGTTTCTTAGCCATGAGAGCCAGTCCTTCTCTCTCAACCCAACCCATCTCACAGCGTTGGGTTCCCTTGCTTGTCGTCTCTCAAAGCCCTCAGCTTGAAAAACCCAGCATCCCTCCGTTCCCTTGCATCGAATTGCAAGACCTCTTGAGATCAGAAAATAAATTCCCCTCCTGTGCAAATCCCAATAACAAAGCAGTTACACAGCACAATTGCTTTCGTTGAGCCATAATATTTTTTTTAACTTGTCTTCTCGGTTTGAAAGTTTAGACAGTCAAGGAAAAGCATGCAGTAGATTGGGAACATTATCCCAGCAGGAGTTTTTTGTCCTTTTTGTCCACACCACCTCGGCTGATGTGTCAGGATAATTGCAAAGCAACAATTCACACCGGTGAAATTACTAAGGATTTGCGTGGTGACGCAATCTTACTACAACGACTGCATTTTCATGGAAGGCTGAAGGCTGCATCGCAACAGTTCGTTCAAAATTCTGTCCCAGCCTTTGCAGAAGCAAGAAACAGACTCCTCACAAAGGAAAAAAAAAACTCTTTATTTACACCTTTGTGAATTAACTGCATTTACTCACAAAGTAGCAGGCAAGAGTCCGTCAAGGAGTTAACTGAAGCAATAGGCCTTATCAGCTTGTTACGATAATTGCAAGGCCGTGCACTCCCAGCTGAAAGGCTGCAAATTAAGTTTTGGCAAGCAGAACTTTTGTGGCACGAAACACAATGAGCAAAATCTCCAGAAATACAAACAGTTGTCTCCTTCGACAACCCACTCCCCTTTCCTTCTACTTATTCTCCAGCCAGAGACGGGCCATTCAGCGTTCACATTTGCTTTGCTTCCTGAGTTGACTCCTTGTCCTCCATTGCTCACCTCTCCTAACTGCTGTGCGCATACGTGCATCTGGAACAGGCCCCAGCTGTTCTTCCTCCTCACTCATCTCAGCCTCCAAAGGCAGCTGCCTCTCCGGTGGCTGGGAAATGTCGGACAGCCCTGGCTCTATCCCTGCTTCCGATGCAGAGCATCCATCAGAGCCTTCCCCAGACTCCAGAACTGGCCCAAGTTCCTCCCCAACCTCCTCATCCTACGAGTCTGCCGTAAAACAAATTCAGACGTTTGGCAAATGACTCCGATTTATGATGGCTACAGTGTCCTGGAGTTGTATGATACCCTTTTGTGAACTGTCAAGCAAAGTCAATGGGGAAGCCAGATTCACTTAACAACCGGGTTACTAACTTATCAGTTGTGGTGGTTCAGTTAACGACCGTGGCAAGAAAGGTCATAAACTGGGCCAAAACTCACTTAAACAACGTCTCACTTAGAAACAGAAATTTTGGCCGTCTATGGAGATTCTCAGTCATCCAGGTCACGGTTGTCCCAAAGGGGCATTTTTTTTCAAGAGGTGACTGGATTTTCTGGTTTTTTCTTTGAAGACATTTCACTTCTTATCGAAAAAGCTTCTTCAGCTCTGACTGGATATTAGGGAGTGGAAGTCAGAGGTGAGGAAGCTTCTCGGATGAGAAGCGAAATGTCTTCGAAGTTGCGTCTCTTTCTGGACCGGGACGCCTTGCGCACGGTCACTCATGCCCTCGTCACCTCCCGTCTGGACTACTGTAATGCTCTCTACATGGGGCTCCCCTTGAAGAGCACGCAAAGGCTCCAACTGATCCAGAATGCGGACGCGCGGGTAATTATGGGGGCGACACGACGCACCCATGTAACACCTCTCCTGAGCGAGCTGCACTGGCTCCCAGTGGTCTTCCGGGTGCAATTCAAGGTGTTGGTTATCACCTTTAAAGCGCTCCATGGCTTAGGACCTCGGTATCTACGAGATCGCCTTCTGTCACCGATAGCCTCCCACTGGCAAGTACACTCTCACAGAGTGGGCCTCCTCAGGGTGCGGTCAGTCAAATGGTGTCAACTGGCGACCCCCAGGGGGAGAGCCTTCTCCGTGGGGGCTCCTGCCCTATAGAATGAACTGCCCTCCCCCGGAGATACGTAGGATCCCCGACTCCATACCTTTCGCCATGCCCTTAAGACCCTACTATTCCAACAGGCTGGGCTGACGTGAAATTTTTAATTGGGTATTTTAATTTGGGGTTTTTAATCAAAACTGGGCCAAATTGTTTAATACTTTTAAACTTTTTAAATTCATGGTGTATTGTGTTTTTACTCTGGCTGTACACCGCCCTGAGTCCTGCAGGAGAAGGGCGGTATAAAAATGTAAATAAGTAAGTAAGTAAGTAAGTATTAAATAAATAAATAAATAAATAAATACCACGAGGATTACCTGCACACTTTACAATATCTTCAGGGGCTATTATGACCTGCTCTTAAAATCTCCAGGCAATGCAGATGGAAGCAAACTCCCTGTAATATTTTTCCCCTCTTTTTACAATATCAGCAATATTGTTAAGCACATTGTTCATCAACGGCGTAATTCGTTTTCCCAGCTGGGTATCTGGATCGCTGCTGAAAAACAGTTTAGTTTCACTTTTAGACCCTGCCATAAAACAAACCAACCCCACACCCAATATTAGCTTGCTTGCAAAATGTTGACTATTCACCGATGTTGTAATTCAGGAAAAAAGGTTTATAGAGGTGAGAAAACTCTCAGCAGGGGGAAAACACGAATCTGAGTAGGGATATTGTGGCCCGACAGCAGCCAGCGGAGCTGGCAGCAGACTCGGATAGTGAGGAGGTTGGGGAGGAACATGGGCCAGTCCTGGAGTCTGGGGAGGGCTCTGATGAGGGCTCTGCATCGGAGGCAGAGAGAGGGCCAGGGCCGTCTGACAGTTATCAGCTGCCTTCGGAGTCAGACATCAGTGAGGCAGAAGAACAGCTGGAGCCTATTCCCAGTGTGCGCATGCGCAGAGTTGCCAGAAGAAGGGAACAGCTAAAGAACAAGGGTCGACCCAGGAGTAAAGCCACAGGTGGACGATGAATGGCCCCTCCCAGAGGGAATAAAAGAGAAGCGAAAGGGGAGTGGAGTTTGCAGGAGACAATTAGTTCACTTAATTGGTTGGTGACTTTCTGAGACTCCTTGCCAAGTTTTGAAGATATCGGCCTGGCAGCTCTCCAAGCCAGATAAGGTCTGTGACTGTAAATTCTCCCTTGAAAGACTTCGCTGGATGTGAATGAGAGGAATTCACTGTTTGTTTAATAAAAGGGTTTTTGTTGGGACCAGGATTCTGCTTCGTGCTTTTTGGGGAAGCCTAGATCAGAACAAGGGATGCTAAGTGGGATCAGAGATGTTAGTTAACTCTCGGAGAGAAGATCATGAGAAATGTAGACCAGGTTAGGAAATCAGAAGAACATCTGGGAGAAGAAGACAAGGTGAGAAGCACCAAACGTATCAACCTATCGGTTAGGAAAGTAATCATACCGTGATCAAAATTAACCAAATATCCTAGTTTATTTTCAACTCTAGGGCCCATCAAGGGTTTGTATGTGTGTTTGTGTGTATGGTTCTCCTGGATGCCTACAGGATATCCTCGACGTACGACCACAATTGAGCGCAAAATTTATGTGGCTAACTTGAGATATATTGCCTCACTTTCATGACTTTTCCTGCCTCTGTTGTTAAGTGAATCCTTGCCGTGGATAATTTAGTCATAATGGTTGTTAAGTGAATCTGGCTTTCCCCAATGACTTTGCCCATCAGGAGGTCGCAAAAGGGGATCACCTGTCCCCAGGACACTGCAACTGTCATAAATACAAGTCAGTTGCCAAATGTCTGAATTTTAATCACGTGACCACGGGGATGCTATAATGGTTGTGTGAAAAACAGTCACAAAGTCACTTTTTTCGGTGCTGCGTAACTTTGAATGATCACTAACTGAACTTTTATAACTTCAGGACGGCCAATAATAGTAGGAGTACCGTTTTTCCACACTTACGACCGTTGTAGCATTCCCCCGTGGTCACGTGATCAAAATTCAGGCACTTGGCAACCGTCTCACATTTATGACGGTCGCAATATCCCGGGGTCACATAATCCCCTCTTGCGGCCTTCTGATGAGCCAATTCGCTTAACAACCGTGTGACTAACTTAACAACTGCAGTGATTCACTTAACAACGGTGGCAAGAAAAGTCACAAAATGGGGAAAAACCATCTTAACAACTGTCTTACTTCCACAGTTGTTCAGTGAATTTCGGAAATTTTATTACGGTGCATTGTTAAGTGAATTGGACATTTTGGGCTCGCTGGTAGTCGTAAGTCGGGGACTCCCTATATAGCAAAGCTAAGTTATGACAGAGAGGGATGCGGTGGCTTAATGGCTAAGATGCTGAGCTTGTTGATCAAAAGGTCGGCAGTTCAGCGGTTCGAATCCCTGGTGCCGCGTAACGGGGTGAGCTCCCATGACTTTTCCCGGCTTCTGCCAACCTAGCAGTTCAAAAGCAGGTAAAAAATGCAAGTAGAAAAATAGGGACCCCCTTTGGTGGGAAGGGAACAGCGTTCCATGCGCCTTTGGCGTTGAGTCATGCCAGCCACATGACCACGGAGACGTCTTCAGACAGCACTGCCTCTTCAGCTTTGAAACGGAGATGAGCACCGCCCCCTAGAGTCGGGAACAACTAGCACACATATGCGAGGGGGACTTTTACCTTTACCTTTAAGTTATGGCAGACTCCTAAAAACTCAGTATTTCCATTTTTGGGGGGGATATAATTTTTGGAACAGGATAGTTATTTTCACTTTGGATAAACTGAACATATTCACTGGCCCATAAGACAGATTTCTTCTGAAAACACCCACCACTGCAAAATTAGTTCGTCGCTGACGCTTTTCCCGTGTCGTATTTTTAAAAACCGTATCAAGAAATGCAAATAAAATAACAAGGGAAGGACTGAATCCCATTGGAAAATGCCGAGATAATTAAGCCTGCTGTCGCCGATTTTCTAGGGAAGGACACAACTGATCTCTAGAGAGAAACCTCTGTCAGTTGTTGTTCTGCATCTGAGAAAAAATGGCATAGAAAAAAATAAAAATAACTCCTGTCTAATTTCTTTGCTTATTTATCGTTTGGTCTTTCTTTTTTTCTTTTTTTTTTTTTTTTTTGAGCTTTGCAATTCAGAAAGGGCGCTGCCACCACAATTCAAGTATGAATGCAAAAGTGATCTCGGCTCGTTCTGATAAATGAAGTTGGCCCTTAACTCGGTTGCATCAAGCGAGATTCGCCCACGTAACTCTTAAATTGGAGCAATCTTGAACCTGGGGAGGGGGGTCACGCGATTGCGGTAAATATTGTTCCGTCAGCTTTGCAAAATCCTTGACCTCTCTCACCTGCCCCCCCCCCCCGGCAAGGAAAAATAAAAGAAAGTGGGGGGGGGAAGTCTTTCTAAATCCACTTTTCAAGGTCTGTTTTTCCATCAACTTGATATAGGAAATGATGAATGGTGTAGCTACCGACAAGGTAGTGGGTAGAAAAACAAGCCACATCAAAAGAGTCATTTTAATGTGACATTGG
Organism: Coluber constrictor foxii; assembly: GCA_038048745.1. Taxonomy (NCBI): domain Eukaryota; kingdom Metazoa; phylum Chordata; class Lepidosauria; order Squamata; family Colubridae; genus Coluber; species Coluber constrictor. Next base: position 538,200 of record CM075964.1, on the reverse strand, counting down.
TAGGAGCTGGGGGATGGAGGGTTGGAATGACTGACAGCTCGCTTTATTTTGAATTCTGACAGATGGTCAGGTTGTAGAGAGCCGATGTTGGGGACATCTTGGCTGGAAACAAGAGGCGATTAGGCCAGCTTTATCCTAATCTTGCAATGTCCAGATGTCGATCGATCGAGCTGGAAGAGACCTTGGAGGTCTTCTAATCCAACTCCCTGCTCGAACAGGGGACCCTATAGCAGTGATGGTTAACCTTTTTGCCATCGCGTGCCAAAAGCAGAGGTTGCGCGGGGTGTGTGTCACGCGCACACACACGCACACCCATAATTCAATGTGCCTCTCCCCCTCCCCCACAATGCGTGCACAACTCCCCTGCGCTTCCCCCCGCTTTTGGCACGTGATGGCAGGGTAGGCCCAGTAGGCCCGTTTTTCGCCCTCCCCAGGCTCCAGAGGCTTTCTTGGACCCTGGGAAGGCGAAAACAACCTCCCCCCGGAGGCCCTCCAGAGGCCGGAAATGCCCAGTTTCCCGACTTCTGGTGGGACCGGAAGGCCCGTTTTTCTCCCTCCCTAGGCTCCAGAGGCTTTCTTGGACCCTGGGGAGCCTCTCCCACCGGAGGCCCTCCAGAGGCCAGAAACGCCCAGTTTCCTGACTTCTGGTGGGACCGGAAGGCCCTTTTTCGCCCTCCCTAGGCTCCAGAGGCTTTCTTGGACCCTGGGGAGGCGAAAACAGCCTCCCCCCGGAGGCCCTCCAGAGGCCGGAAATGCCCAGTTTCCCAACTTCCAGTGGGACCGGAAGGCCCATTTTTCGCCCTCCCTAGGCTCCAGAGGCTTTCTTGGACCCTGGGGAGGCGAAAACAGCCTCCCCCCAAGAGGCCCTCCAGAGGCTGGAAACGCCCAGTTTCCTGACTTCTGGTAGAACCGGAAGGCCTGTTTTTCGCTCTCCGCAGGCTCGCCAGAGCTGATTTAGGGCAACACTCCCATGCCCACCGATATGGCTCCACGCGCCACCTGTGGCCCCATAGGTTCGCCATCACGGCCCTATACCATTTCAGACAAATGATCCATAATGTCATTGCATTTTACTTACTTATTAAACACGTTTATATTGTAGCCCACCTACGGGAAGAAATTCTGGCCTGAGAATTTGCTCTGAAGAACCTTTTCGGATGAGAAGCGAAACGTCTTCAAAGAAAAACAATGAAGTCCAGTTGCCTCTTGAAAAGGCACCTTTGGGACAACTATGACCTGGATGACTGAGAATCTCCATAGACACACAGAGCGAACCAAAGGAAGTCAATAAAAGCCACCATTTCAAACCATGATTGCAGTTCTTTGCTGCCCTCGAAAGACCACGCAGAGGTTTGCAAACCCAATCTCATAACTCTAGCTTAGAAATCCCAAAGATGCTTTTTTTTTTTCCAAGAGGCCACTGGACTCTCTATTTTATTTATTTTTATTTATTTATTTTATTGATCAAATTTACATACCGCCCTACTCCCAAAGGACTCAGGGCGGTGAACAGCCAAGATAAAATACAGACAGTACAAACGTTACAAACCTATTAAAATGATTAAATGTTTTGGCCCAAAAAAACAAATTTAAAAACACCCAATTTATGAGACAGATTAAAAAAACAATTTAAAAAATTTTTTTAAAAGGGAGAGTTAGGCCAGGCCAGCCTGCTGGAATAAAAATGTTTGAGAGTACGACGAAAAGTGCGCAGATCTGGGATCCTCAGTATCTCCGGGGGGAGCTCATTCCAGATGGTAGGTGCCCCCACAGAGAAGGCCCTCCCCCTGGGAGCCGCCAGCCAACACTGTTTGGCTAACAGCACCCTGAGAAGCCCCTCTCTATGGAAGCGTACTGGTTGGTGAGAGGCTATTGGTTGCAGAAGGTAGTCTCATAGATACCCTGGTCCGATGCCATGGAGCGCTCTAAAGGTGGTAACCAAAACCTTGAAGCGCATCCAGAAGACCACTGGTTCTTCTTTAAAGACATTTTTGCTTTTCATCCAAAAAGTTCTTCAGAGCTTCTTCAGAGCTCTGGGTCTATTGATGGCCAATTGGTCAAGTTGCCAAGCTTGCAGGAATCCTCTAGCATGTTTGGACTTCACTCGGTCTGGAATGGCCATAGTTTCCGAGTTGAACCATGGATGGTTAAGTCCATCCATGTGTTGTGAAACTGATGTTTGTCAAAAGAGACATTCAGCAAGTCAAAATAAGGAGGGGAGACCAAAACATCTTCCCGCCAGCAATGAGCAGAGATGGGCACCAAGATGAACATCAGTTCAACAATCAAGAAATAACCAACACCCCAATTAAATTCTATGGAGATTCTTAGTCATCCAGGTCATGGTTAGAACAACAGAGTAACGGAGTTGGAAGGGACCTTGGAGGTCCTCTAGTCCAACCCCCTGCTTAGGCAGGAAACCCTACATCACTTCAGACAAATGGCTATCCAACATCTTCTTAAAAACTTCCAGTGTTGGAGCATTCCCAACTTCTGGTGGCAAGTAATTCCACTGATTAATTTTTCTCACTGTCAGGAAATTTCTCCTTAGTTCTAGATTGCTTCTCTCCTTGATTCGTTTCCATTCGTTGCTTCTTGTCCTGCCCTCAGGTGCTTTGGAGAATAGCTTGACTCCCTCTTCTTTGTGGCAGCCCCTGAGATATTGGAAGACTGCTATCATGTTTCCCCTAGTCCTTCTTTTCATCAAACTAGACATACCCAGTTCCTGCAACCGTTCTTCATATGTTTTAACCTTCATATGTTTTAATCCTCTTTGTTGCTCTTCTCTGCACTCTTTCTAGAGTCTCCACATCTTTTTTACATCACGGTGACCAAAACTGAATGCCGTATTCCAAATGTGGCCTTACCAAGGCATTATAAAGCACCTTTAAAAACTTCACATGATCTTGATTCTATCCCTCTGTTGATGCAGCCTAGAACTGTGTTGGTCTTCTTGGTAGCTGCTGCACACAACTGGCTCATATTTAAGTGATTGTCCACTAGGACTCCAAGATCCCTCTCAAAGTTACTACTATCGAGCCAGGTACCACCTGTATTGTACCTGTGCATTTTGTTTTTCTTGCCTAAATGTAGAACCTTCCTTTTTTTCACCGTTGAATTTCATTTTGTTAGATAGCGCCCTACGTTCAAGTCTGTCAAGAGCCTTCTGTATCTTGAGCCTATCTTCCGGAGTGTGGGCTATTCCTGCCAACTTGGTATCATCTGCAAATTTGAGGAGTTCCCCATCTATCCCCTCGTTCAAGTCATTGATGAAGATGTTGAGGAGTACTGGGCCTAAAACAGAACCTTGCATAACTTTCCTCCATGTAGATGCAGTTCCATTGAGGACTATATGTTGAGTGCAGTTGGTCAGCCAGTTACCTTCTCTCAAAGGTGCTTCTTTTTCAAGAGGCAACTGAACTTTCTGGTTTTTCTTTGAAGATGTTTCACTTCTCATCCAAGAAGCTTCTTCAGCTCTGACTGGATAGTGGGAAATGGGGGGAAAAAAACACCTTTGGGACATCCATGACTTGGGTGGCTGAGAATCTCCATCTAGCTTAGAAACTTTAATATCAGGATGAGCAGATACAAACAAAAGACAGCGATACGGTACTATTAAAACATGCATCATCAATGCCACAGCTGCAGTCGGAGGTTAAACCTGCTCTAATCAAAGGGAGATGGTTTATTTCCATAATTTATTTTCCGATGATCCTACCTTCTTTAAATAACACAGCCCTTGACTTATTCTTGACTATCCGAATGTGTGTCGCTCCCTTCGTTAATTTAACAGTGACATAAAACGGGTCAACAATAGGCTGGAATGATTTAGTAAATCCCTTGAACCGTTTCTATCAACGTTTAATAGCTTGGTAACAAAGTGGAAAAGTTTAATGTATTCCAGAAAAGGCAGACGACTCTGTAAAGTTATTTTGTTGTGGTGGCACGGAGGCTGCCAGCAGTAAATACCCTGTTTATTAAAACAATATATTATTGTAGGATGGTGAAGATGAAAGAATCAAGAGTCGTATCGCAACTTCGCCGGCAACCCAAAAGATCACCGCAAAACAAAGCAATAGAAGGTGAAGGAAATTAAATTCTATCAATTACTATTCGGTTAGGAAGTTTAAAGTTAATTGATTAAGAAAATAACAACGGCAGAGAAAAACCATGTATACTTAATGCCTCTTTGGATAGAAAGAAGCAGAGATGCCTGACTGAAAGAATATTTTTTTTTAAAAAAAATTGTATTCAAAATGTTAAAAGACAAACTCCCAAAAAGGGTGGGGGGGGGGGAGAGAAAATTGAACATAAAGCAAAAGGTTGCTCTATGCATACTATTTTTATGGTGCCTGGCTGTGTGTGGCTTTTAGTTGTTATTTGGGGAAGAGAAAAGAGGAGAGGAGAGGAGAGGAGAGGAGAGGAGAGGAGAAGAGAAGAGAAGAGAAGAGAAGAGAAGAGAAGAGAAGAGAAGAGAAGAGAAGAGAAGAGAAGAGAAGAGAAGAGAAGAGAAGAGAAGAGAAGAGTTGAGTTGAGTTGGAAGGGACCTTGGAGGTCTTCTAGTCCAACCCTCTGCTTAGGCAGGAAACTCTACACCACCTGAGACAAATGGTTATCCAAACTCTTCTTTAAAAACTTCCAGTGTTGGATCATTCACAACCTCTGGAGGCAAGTTGTTCCACTGATTAATTGTCCTCACTGTCAGGAAATTTCTCCTTAGTTCTAAGTTTCTTCTTACCTTGATGAGTTTCCATCCATTGCTTCTTATCCAGCCTTCAGGTGCTTTGGAGAATAGCTTGACTCCCTCTTCTTTGGGGCAACCCCTGAGATAATGGAAGACTACTATCATGTCTCCCCTGGTCCTTCTCTTCATTAAACTAGACATACCCAGTTCCTGCACCCATTCTTCATATGTTTTAGCCTCCAGTCCCCTCATCATCTTTGTTGCTCTTCTCTGCACTCTTTCTAGAGACTCCACTTCTTTTTTACATTGTGGCGACCAAAACTGGATGCGGTATTGCAAGTGTGGCCTTACCAAGGCCTTATAAAGCGGTATTAACACTTCACGTGATCTTGATTCTATCCCTCTGTTTATGCAGCCTAGGATTGTGTTGGGTTTTTTGGCAGCTGCTGCACACGGCTGGCTCATATTTGAATGGTTGTCCACTAGGACTCCAAGATCCCTCTCACAATTACTACTATTGAACGAGGTATTGATGGCCGGTTATTCATTCGTTGACTCTTGTTTCTTTGTGCTGCACTCTTGGCTCCTAAATCCCACCAGAAAACTGGTGGTAAATCAGTACTCCTGTTGACTGAGAAGGAGCCCATGTCCCAGGCTTCAATTTTGGTCCCAACTCAAGATTGGATCTTGCAACAATTCCCACTGTAAGCATGTTGAGATTTGCAGTTCATCGACCATTGGAAAACCCTGAGTTTTTCTCCTGGATGTAAGATGTAGTTCAGCCTCTTTAGAAAAGCATATGTCCATATGGATCCGATGGGGGCAAATATTGCCATTCTTGCTTTTTTCCCTTTTAATTGGGCGAAGCTTGAGGGAATTTAATCAAATTAAACAAGATGAGAAGCGATAACCTTCCATTCGTTACCATGGAAACCCTCGTTTGTCCTGTTAAATATTGCTTAATGAATAACCAAGTAATGAATGTTCAGTATTCCCTCTGAAATGGAGCAAACATCTGGAATCTGTTTGTATTTTCTCTTCTCTTTCAGATAATACCCACGTATACAAAATTAAATCCGTGCTTGTTTTACACCCATCTAATTCCTGGATTATTTTATCTCCCTGTATTTTCTATTTTTCTGCCTTGAAGTTTCTTTATTATAATCTCAATGAGGTCCACAAATCATAGTCAAACGCACGATTTGATATTCTTTTTTATTTAGCTAACGTCTCTATTTCAAGAAGTATAGGTTTTATTCTGAGTTTACATATCTAAATCTGAAATGATTTGAGGTTAGAGGCTCAGTTTATTGACCTTACTTTGAACAGAAAATTAAAATTAGGCCATTTTGTACCTGAAATATTATCTGAGGTAATATTTATGCACTCTGAACTGGCATCAAATGAAAACTTTTAAGCTCTCTTTTCTAAGATTCTCTAGAATTAATTTCATGGTTGGGGAAAGGTTGACATCTAGTGGTGGTTCATATTATTACAGCTTTTCCAAAATGCAATTTAATTAAGACATAATAACAATAATAAACCATGATAGCTGTGTTGCTTCTACAGGAAAAGAAAAAAAAATAGTATTCCAGTCTCAGCTGATGAAGAACACCATTATTTGGATCAATCCAAAGGGGGGGGGGGGGGAATCTGAATTTTTCATATAAGCAAGGTCTCACAAAAACACAAGTGATGATCAGAAAGTCCAAAAAATAGCCAAGATATTTTACTGTTCAGACTGAAGCCTGTGCTATAAATTACATGCCTTTTTTTAAAATAATGATATTGCAATTTTTAAAAAGTCATTCAAATAAAAATATTTAAAAATTAATTAAAAGAAAGAGATCATATATAGAAATCCAAATTTTTGTTGTGGTGGTGGTTCGCCAGACTATACATCAATAGCAACAATTGTTTATCAACATTGTTAGACAATAACGGCTTCCATAACTTGCTAGATCCTGCATAAAATTGAAAATAGATTTAGAATTGTATAGAGTGAACCTTCAAATCCACAAGTAGATTTCTCAGTGAGATCTTGGAATATCAACCCTTGGCTTAGGGCAGATCTTTCTCTAATTTATTATTTCTGATTACACTTTGTCAACTTTTTATTTATTTTATTTTATTATCCAGCTCAGCTAAGAGGCAGGCAGGACTCAACCAGACTAAGCTGATTTTGTTTCTTCTTAAAAACCTCCCGTGAGGGACCAATTCACGGTCCCTCAGACTATTGAGGGGCCAGACTGGCTGAGTGGGCGTGGCTAGGTGGTCATGTGACTGGGTGGGCTGTCACAGCGTTAATTTTGTATTTGCCAGCTGAGCTTCCATTCTGAACATTACGGTAGCTTACCAGCTTGCCGGGAGCTTTGCCAGAGAATTTTATCAACATAGAGATAAGACCATCCTGTGATTTTTGAAGCTACTGCGCATGTCTACATTCTTTCTTTCTAACTTACTTTCTCTTTTGTCCATCTCTGAGATATCACTGCCGGCAAGATGTAATTAGCTAGTTTTTTTTACTTTTACAATAAATATGTTTAGTATTTATACTTCGGGTTTTCTTTCTTTGATAGTATACACCATGGGAAACAAGATCCAATCACCTCTAATTAATCACAGTTTTCCCCAGGGGGGGAACGAAGCTGATTCACGCTTCGACATGAGCGTGGCTAGGTCATGTGACTGGGTGGGCGTGGTCAATGTATTAGTCCATTAAACAATACATACAAATTAAACTTTAATTTGTTATGCTCCTGGGGTGGAAGGCAGGTTAATGAAGGGATGTGGCTGCCTTCGTGGGGGGGACGGGGACGGGTGAGGGACTTCTGTTTGTGTGTATGTGTGTGCATTTGTGTCTCCCTCTCTCTCTCCCTCCGTGTCTCTCTCTCTCTCTCTCTCTCTCTGGAGGCTGGAGAGGTCAAAAATGGGCTTGTTTTTGGCCTCCTGGGGCGTCCCGTTTTTGGCCTCCTCGGCCTCCAGAAGCAGGTGGGGACCGACGGATAGACGGAGCGATGTGGGCCGGGCAGCCTCGTGGTCCCACGCGGACCAGATTAATGGCTTCGGCAGGCCATATTCAGCCCATGGGCCGTCGATTGAGAACCCTTGTTCTAGGTTGTTCCTCTCCTTGACTAGCTTCCATCATCCATGGTTTCTTGACCTGCTGGTGGGCCATTTGCTGTAAAAAAAAAAAAAGCAAGATAATGGCGTGAACTCGGAAGGGAGGGAGGAAGTGTGTATTTCAAGGCCTGCATAACAAAGATAAAGGGAGCGTGGACAGACGGGACCCCTTTCAATGTAGAAAACAGGAGCTGACTGTCAGGCATATCATGCAAGACATATGCTAAGATAAGGAACAGGGCTAAGACCGAACCAAGAGAAAGCTTGCTAAAAGCCTTCGAGGATCTTCAAAAGAAAAAGAAAAAAAACCCAGAAAGTCCAGTTGCCTTTTGAAAAAGCACCTTTGGGATAACCAAGGCCTGGATGACGGAGTATCTCTACAGACTTTTAGCTATGCAATTTGGGATGGACATTCTTCGAATGGGGTGGGAGTAGGAATGGATTTCCAGAGAAAAACAATTAGGAATAGGCTTGAAGTAGAGCCAACAGAATACTTGTTAGAAAGGTTTTTTTTTAGTTTTTTTTTTAAAACATAAACATAAAATGCATCTTTTCAAAACGAAGCATTAATCCAGTCATAAATTGATACAAATCACTAACAAATCTTAATTTACAATTAACACAACTTAATATTTTACTCAATCGTTTCCTTAAATTCTGTCTATTTAACAATGCCATTATCCAAAAAACCCGTTACTTAAGTCGTTAAATCCTAACCCAATATCACTTCATTTTTCTTTTTTTTTACTTAGATGAATGTATTTTAAAAATATAAATCATTATAATTATTATAAACCTTTAAGCAACATTTTAACTGTCACTCCCAATATAATCATCTTTATTGCTGTTTGTCCCAACATTATCATCTTAATTTTAGTTTCAGTTTCAGTTTTGTGTGTATGTGTGTATTTGTGTCTCTCTGTGCATTTTCATATTTCTGTGCACCCACGCGTTTCTTTGTGTGCGTGTTTGTCTCTCTCTGGGTGTTTGTGTTTATCTGTATGTGTTTGTCTTTGTGTGTGTGTCTCTTTCTCTCTGTGTTTGTGTGTTTGTGTGTGTCTCTGTGTGTGTTTGTTTGTCTGTGTGTTTGTCTTTGTGTGTGTCTCTCTCTGTTTGTGTTTGCATGTGTTTGTCTCTGTATGTGTGTGTCTCTCTCTGTGTGTATGTGTGTTTGTGTGTGTTTGTCTTTGTGTGTGTCTCTTTCTCTCTGTGTTTGTGTGTTTCTGTGTGTGTCTCTGTGTGTGTTTGTTTGTCTCTGTGTGTGTTTGTCTTTGTGTGTGTCTCTCTCTCTGTTTGTGTTTGCATGTGTTTGTCTCTGTATATGTGTGTCTCTCTCTGTGTGTTTGTGTGTGTTTGTGTGTTTGTGTGTGTCTCTTTCTCTCTGTGTTTGTGTGTTTCTGTGTGTGTCTCTGTGTGTGTTTGTTTGTCTGTGTGTGTTTGTCTTTGTGTGTGTCTCTCTCTCTCTGTTTGTGTTTGCATGTGTTTGTCTCTGTATATGTGTGTCTCTCTCTGTGTGTTTGTGTTTGTGTTTGTCTGTGTGTGTTTGTGTGAGTGTCTCTCTTTCTCTCTGTGTTTGTGTGTTTGCCTGTCTGTCTGTCTCTCTCTCTCTCTGTGTTTGTGTTTGTCTCTGTGTGTGTTTATCTTTGTGTGTGTGTGTGTGTGTGTCTCTCTCTCTGTGTTTGCGTGTTTGTCTCTGTATATGTCTGTCTGTCTGTCTGTCTGTGTGTCTGTGTGTGTTTTCTCTGTGTGTGTGTGTGTGTGTGTGTGTGTGTGTGTGTGTGTGCTGCCACCCACCGGCCTCTCTCTCTCTCTCTCTCTCCCTCCACCTCTGCAGAACATCTGGCGGGGAGGTGGTGGAGAGGAGAGCGAGAGAGCCGCTCGTGGACCAAGGCTTGGGCACCGCTGCCCTCCTCCTCCTCCTCCTCCTCCCTCCTCTCGCTGGACTACAACTCCCATCGGCCCCGGCCGCCCCTCCTCCGGCTCCTCCTCCGGGGAAGGCAAGCGGGAGCCTCCCCCTCCCAGAAGCCCCGGGAAGAGACGCGCCTCCCTTCCTCGCCCGCCTTTCGCGCAGCCTCTCCGGGCTCAGCCGAGCGCAGCGCAGCGCAGGGAAAGGAAGGGAAAAGGCTGCTTGGCCGGAGCCGGAGCCGGAGCTGCCCGTGGCCGGGAAGGGCGTGGCTGGGGAAGCCAAGCGGAGGGAGCCATGGGGGCGGCCCTGAGCACGGTGAGTGGCGCCGGAGGGGACCTTCGCCTTCGCCTTCGCCGGGCGCGGCTGCGAAAGCGCAGCGCAAGGGAGTCCCCGCTTAACGACGGGCCCGGCTGCTCCCGCCCCCGCGGGGGGGGGGGGGAAAGGGGCGTCGGTGCAAACACCCCCCCCCCAAAAAAAAGAATGTATCCCGGGGGTCTCTCTGGGGGTTGGAGAGCGGGGCGCCCGGTTGGAGAAGGGCGCAGAGAGCGCACTTGCCTGGTCCCCCTTTTATCCCTCCCTCCCTTCCTTCCTTCCTTTCTTTTCTCCACCCTTTTCTCTCTCTCTCTCTCACTCTCTCGTTCCTTTCTTTTTTTCCTCTCTGTTTCCCTACTCCTTCCTTCTCCTTCTCCTCCCCTGCCTGCCTCTTCCTTTCTCCTCCTTTTCCCTTCTTTTTCTTCTACTCCCCTTTCTTTCTTTCTTTCTTTCTTTCTTTTCTCCATCCCTTTCTCTCTCTCTCTCGTTCCTTTCTTTTTTTCCCCTCTGTTTCCCTACTCCTTCCTTCTCCTTCTCCTCCCCTGCCTGCTTCTTCCTTTCTCCTCCTTTTCCCTTCTTTTTCTTCTACTCCCCTTTCTTCCTTCCTTTCTTTTCTCCACCCCTTTCTCTCTCTCTCATTTCTTTCTTTTTCTCCCCTCTGTTTCCCTACTCCCTCCTTCTCCTCCCCTGCCTGCCTCTTCCTTTCTCCTCCTTTTCCCTTCTTTTTCTTCTACTCCCCTTCCTTCCTTCCTTTCTTTTCTCCACCTCTCTCTCTCTCTCTCTCTCTCTCATATTTCTTTCTTTTTTCCCCTCTTTCCCTACTCCCTCCTTCTCCTTCTCCTCCCCTGCCTGCCTGCCTCTTCCTCTCTCTTCCTTTTCCCTTCTTCTTCTACTCCCCTTCCTTCCTTGCTCCCCTGCTCCTTCCTTCTCTTCCTTTTCTCCTCTCCTCCCTCCCTCGTTATTTTCTTTTCCCTCTGCTCCCCTACTCCTTCCTTCTCCTCCTCTTCCCCTGCCTGCCTCCCTCCCTCTTCCTTTCTCCTCCTTTTCCCTTCTTCTTCTCCTACTCTCCTTCCTTCCTTTCTTCCCTGCTTCCCTTCTCCTTCCTTCCTTCCTTCTTCTCTTCCCCTTGCTCTCTCTCCCTCCCTTCACCTTATTCCTTCCTTCCTTCCTGGGCCTCCCTTTTCTTTCTTTCCCCTTCTCCTCCTCCTTCCTTTTCTTTCTTCCCGTCTCCCTTCTCCTTCCTTCTTCTCTTCCCTTTGCTCTCTTTCTCCCTTCCTTTCTCCCCCTTCCCTTTCTTTCTTTCTTCCTTCCTTCCCCTTTTCCTCCCTTTCCTTTCTTCCCTCCTTCCTTCCCCTTCCCCTCCTTTTCCTTCTTCCCCTTCCCTTTCTTTCTTCCTTCCTTCCCTCCCTTCTCCTCCCTTTCCTTTCTTCCCCTGTTTCTCTTCTCTTCTTCTTCCCCTTCTTTTTCCTGCCTTCCTTCCCCTTCTTCGCCTTCTCCCTTCCTTACTTCCTTCTCTTCCTCCTCCTTCTCCTGTCTTCCTTTTGGATCTCTGGGGACAAATGGCCCTGCCCAGCTTTGGAATGATTGTGGTCCAATCCTTTCTTGGGGTTGAAGCTCTTGCTGGGAAGGCCTTCACTCCTCTTGAGGACCAAAGATGCTCCAGGATCCTGGAAGGCGATGGGAAGGATGGCTTCCAGTCAAATCTTCTCCTTCAGGGGTCTGGAATGGAGTGGAGAGGTGTCTGTCTATCTCTGGGGTGAATTAGCCATGATTCTTTGGGCTAAGATCGAGTTCGTGCCTTAAAAAAAATATAAATATGGGCGAGGGATATATTTATGGTTATCTTCACAAGCTTACTCTGGAACAAGATGTGGCAACTTGCAAGATGGATGGACTCCCAACTCCCAGAATTATGGAATTCTGGAAGTTGAAGTAAGGAGCCTGTGTAGCATAGGGGGCTAATGCCTCCTACTAAAGGCAGCAATTAACACCAGCTGCCTGTAATTTCTCTGAGTTCAATCCTAGCCAGGCTCAAGGTCGACTCAGCCTTCCATCCTTTCTAAGGTGGGTAAATTGAGGACCCAGTTTGTGGGGGCAATAAGCTGACTTTGTATAAATATACAAAAGTATGAAGGCTAGTGCTTAACGCATTGTAAGCCGCCCTGAGTCTCCGGAGAAGGGTGGCATATAAATCAAATTTTTTTAAAAAAAGTTCACTCATCTTCAACACCCAACACCGAAGCCATCGACCTCCATCCATCCAAACGTGGATGCCTCCACCCACAGCTCTTGCCACAAATACTCTAAGAAACATTTGGGCAACTGAGTGCAAGGAATTTTTGTTTTCCTCTCCCACGCCAGGCCAGAAATAACACTTGGCTCTGGGTGTCATTTCTCCTGAGACTGAATCGCTGGAAGGAAAGAACATTTTGTTTCGTGTTTTGAATCTTATCCTGGGACTACCAATTTCATTTTGCTGGAAGCCTCTTAGGGCATTACAAGGGTTAGGATCTCCCGTCCTCCTTTAAGTAGGTCTAATGGGATTTATAATTGGTTAATTGCCGCCTTTTTAACTTAACCTGAATTTTAATTAATTAAGGGAAGGAGTTAAAAGCAGCTTGCAAGGGCCACTTAAGTATCCACCCTGCTACTTAGATATATTTTAATAAAATTAAAATCTCATTCAAAGCAATCTAGGAACTAGGAAAATTCATTTCCTAAAGCAGATTTCCAGTGCTTTCTTTCCAAACAGGGGGGTTATTTTAAGAATGGCATTCATTAGATTAGAATTCTTTATTGGCCAAATGTGACTGGACACACAAAGAATTTGACTTTGGTGCTTATATTTCTCGGTGTACATAAAAGAAAAGATACGTTCGTCAAGAATCATACGGTACAACGCTTAATGATTGTCATAGGGTACAAATAAGCAATCGAATCGTACTAGGAAACAAATATAAATCGTAAGGATACAAGCAACAGTCATACAGTCATAAGTGGGAGGAGATGGGTGGTAGGAACGATGAGAAGATTTAATACTAACAGTAGTGTTTTTATGTTCTGATCAAACCTACAATCGTGCTATTCCATTCAAAACTAATTAATGGAGTCTGAACCAGCTTAACTTCCATGTCACTAACCAACAAGTATGAGAAATAATCTTCCAGTTGTAAAAAAAAAATCAGTTATTTTTCCTAGAAGGAGCCACAGGCATAAATGAACAAGGAGCAATGGGTGGAAACTAATCAAGGAGAGAAGCAACCTAGAACTAAGGAGAAATTTCCTTACAATTAGGAACAATTAATCAGTGGAACAACTTGCCTCCAGAAGTTGTGAATGCTCCAACACTGGAAGTTTTTAAGAAGAGATTGGATAACCCTTTGTCTGAAGTGGTGTAGGGTTTCCTGTCTAAGCAGGGTGTTGGACTAGAAGACCTCCAAGATCCCTTCCAATTCTGTTATTCTATTCTATTTTAAATATTTGCACTTTATCCTATTGTGTACAGTAGGATATCGGAACCAAGGTAGTCTCTCAAAAAATAAGCATGATAAGAATCACTCTGTAGAATTTGGCTACAGAGATGGGACCTCAAGTAAGTAAGATTTTAATTTTTCTCACTTGGTGACGCCTTTAATTCAACTCACATGCTTCGCTTGGCTTATGGTGCCAGCCAAGATGTGTGTCTCCACGCTCTCCAAAGGTCACAGCTACTTCCGGAGAGATGCTCCGTTTGTGAGCATTTGAAGGATCTACGGTGCATTTTCTACAGCCTTAATAGAGAGGTCCGTGACTTGTATATAGTTGAAATTCCAGCTTCCCTAGTAAATTTCCATCTAAGTCTGCTGTCAGAAATTCCAAGAATGTTTAGTAAATTTCATTAGATCAGGGGTCGGCAACCTTGAACCCTCAAAAGAGCCACAAAGATCCTAACAGGAAGCCCTCCACCACCCCCACTCCGCCGTTCAATTCTGGAGCCAACCAGAAGTCCGTTTCTCCCACCATAGAGTCCCCTCCTAGTGTGGTGTCCTTTTTCCTCTACTTGTTCTAACCAAAAGCCCTATCAATTGTGGAGCCGACCAGAAAATCTGCCCCTTGCCATAGAGTCTCCTCCTGGGACGCCATGCTTTCCTCCCCTTCACCGGAAGCTCCTCCCCAAATTGTGGCACCAACCAGTGACAGGGAGCCGCAGCAGAGGGGTGAAAGAGCCACATGCGGCTCCAGAGCTGTGGGTTGCTGACCCCTGCACTAGGTGTTCCTTGGGTGAGACTTTTAGCAAGAATATCTGTTGAGGTTCTCCTGAACCTAGGACTGTCCACCAATTTTCATCTTACTAATCAAAATAATTTAATTGCCACCTATACTGTTACCTAACCTAGCGTCTAAATTTCTCATTAGTGATTAATAATAATCATTTAAGCTCATTTCAAGGTCTTCTCATACCTTCACATCATCATCCAGTCATGCCAATGGTACTTGGTGATCTGTATATGATATTCCCCCAAAATTGATAAATGGAGACAATTGACATCAGTTGTGGGAATTGACAACTATGATATAAGTTACAAATATCCAGATCCAGATTGCTTAGGATGTAGCAGACTTTGTGTGAGTCGACACAACTTGAATTGTCTCGTGTGCATCTGAAATCTGCATCAGGAAAAGGTATTCGTGGAATTGACTTGTGTAATGTGAAGGACACAAAAGAAAATGCATGTATTAATTCTCCGTTCTGCGTTTCCATGCAACAGTGTTTAACCCACAGCGAATCAACACAACCCGCAATTATAGGATAAACGTCTTGCTCTTGCTAAATCTCTTTTACTAAGTGTTGGAATGATATCACGGCAAAAGTGCTTGATCTAGATCAGTATTTCTCAAACCTTGGCCATGTTAAGATATGTTTGACTTCACCTCCAAGAATTCCCCAGCCAGCATGAAATTCTGGGAGTTGAAGTCCATACATCTTAAAAATGGCCAAGGTTGAGAAACACGGGCCCCTTTTAAGATAGCCAACATCTAACATCTTTTAGAAGGCCAACATCTAACGTACTTCAGGAAGCTCTTTAGATTTGACCAATAAAATGAATACGTTCGTATTTGGTTAAACCAGGGGTCTGCAACCTTAAACACTCAAAGAGCCATTTGGACCTGTTTTCCCACAGAAAAGAAAACACCGGGAGCCACAAAACCCTTCCAGTGCTTGACTATTTCTTGCCACAAAACTAGCATATGTAGTGGAATTAAACGTTCTGTTTTCTTCTGAAATTTTTCTTTTCTTGGATTTATCCATGGTTGGCCTTCCGGGGGTTGAAAAGTTCAATCAATCACATGCCGGCGGGTGTCACACATTGGTGGTTGTGATGCGTATTTTGAGTGACCGGGAGCCGCAGCAGAGGGGTGAAAGAGCCACATCTGGCTCCAGAGCTGCAGATTGCCTACCCCTGGGTTAAACCGAGTATCTGAACTATGTATTTCACTCTGTGCATTTAAGATTATATGGGCATTTTTCTCCCTTTTACGAGCAAAGTATCAGGTGGTCTTGTTTTCCTGGGGAGAAGTCTACTTCATTCTTTCTGCTGTGGTTGGCTCTTTCCTCCCTTTGTAATCTTAACAGAATAACGGAGTTGGAAGGGAAGGTCTTTTACTCCAACCCCCTACTCGAATAGGAGTCCCGAC
This sequence comes from Coluber constrictor foxii, assembly GCA_038048745.1. Classification (NCBI taxonomy): domain Eukaryota; kingdom Metazoa; phylum Chordata; class Lepidosauria; order Squamata; family Colubridae; genus Coluber; species Coluber constrictor. The sequence continues at coordinate 522,499 of CM075964.1, read as the reverse complement.
ACCAGTGATGGTTAACCTTTTTGGTGCCGAGTGCCAAAGCACGTGTATGTCCACAAATGCATGTGTGCGTGCATGAACCTCCAAAATGAAATGTGAACACCGTTGAGCATGCGTCCCATCCCCCCATGCCCCGTTTTGGCTTCCAGGTTGGTGCAGGAGGCTTTTCAGGCCCAAAATGGGGTGTGTGAGGTGATGTATGCACGAACCCACATAATGTAATGCGAACACCCCACACACACACGTGTGCACAGCACAGACCTGAAGACCCACTGGCTAGTGAGAGGCGCGTGCATATGCGTGGTGGAGCTGAGCTGGGGCGACGGCTGGCATGCCCGCAGAGAGAGCTCTGCTTGCCACCTGTGGCACGCGTGCCATAGGTTCACCATCACGGCCATACACCAGGGGTCAGCAACCTACAGCTCTGGAGCCGCATGTGGCTCTTTCATCCTTCTGCTGCAGCTCCCTGTCACTCAAATCGGTGTCACAACCGCCAACATGCGACACCCACTGGCACACAATTTATTGAGCTTTTTAACCCCCGGTAGGCCAACCATGGAGAAATCCAAGAAAAAAAAAAGTTTCAGAAGAAAACAGAACGTTTAATTCAACTACATATGCTAGCTTTGTAGCCACTCAAGAAATAGTTCGGTACGGGAAGGGTTTTGTGGCTCCCGGTGTTTTTTTTTCTGTGGGAAAACGGGTCCAAATGGCTCTTTTGAGTGTTTAAGGTTGCAGACCCCTGGTTTAACCAAATACGAACATATTCTTTTTATTGGTCAAATCTAAAGAGCTTCCTGAAGTACGTTAGATAAAAAGTGATAAAAAGTAGACCTGATAAAAAGTCCTCCCGGCCACAGCCGTCAAATGCTCTTCTAAGGACACAACCGTGAGTCCAGGAGGACACCCAAATTGCGAGCCCTATCCGTGGGGGCCAACGACTCGCCCCCAATAGTCAGTGATGGCACCAACTGACTATATCGGGACGTCGGAAACCACAGCCACTCGGTCTTGGATGGGTTGAGCCTGAGTCTGTTTCTCCCCATCCAGATCCGTACAGCCTCCAGGCACCGGGACATGTTTAAGGTTGCAGACCCCTACCCTACACCATTGCCATTGGAGAAATGGTTGTCCAATCTCTTCTTAAAAACCTCCAGTGTTGAACCATCCGCAACTTCTGAAGGCAATGTCTTCTAGGTTTTTTGGTTGGGCTGTTTACTGTTAGCTTCACTTTTATTTATTTATTTATTTATTTGATTTATATGCCGCCCTTCTCCAGAGACTGAGGGTGGCTTACAATGCGCCAAGCAATAGCCTTCATACTTTTGTATATTTATACAAAGTCAGTTTATTGCCCCCACAAACTGGGTCCTCAATTTACCCACCTTAGAAAGGATGGGAGGCTGAATCGACCTTGAGCCTGGCTAGGATTGAACTCAGAGAAATTACAGGCAGCTGGTGTTAATTGCTGCCTTTAGTAGGAGGCATTAGCCCTCTACGCTACACAGGCTCCTATAAGAATAGAGCGGGGAATGGCCCTGATAGAAAAATCACTTGAGGGACCTTGAAGGTCTTAATCTTAATTACTTCCTTGTCTTGTGATTAGTGCATTGCATCCAAAGCAAGGAGGAAGGAAACAGGAAAGAAGGAATCATCGCTGGCAGGGAAAATGGAGTAACAGGGTCACCTAGTACCATTTTTATGGGGAGTGGTCACTTTGGAGCAGGAACATACCGTAGTAGAGGTTTTAGAGCAGAGGTCTCCAAACTTGGTAACTTTAAGAGTTGTGGACTTCAACTCCCAGAATTCTTCAGTCAGCCATACTGGCTGGGGAATTCTGGGAGTTGAAGTCCACAAATCACAAAAACTTGCCAAGTTTGGAGATCCCTGTTTGGAGATCGAGTGACCAAACATTCAGAGTCTCATTTGTACTCCGTAAAGTTAGCTTTGCAGAGAATGAGTTGCTGGGAATTGACATATTAAAAAGAAGTTAGAATTAGGCACCCCTGGTCTTGTTCAGGAAGAATGGGACACGTAAAACGGAGGTGGAAATATCACCCACAGGTTTCAAGAAGAGAAGAGAAGTTGTGTGGAGTGGAGAGAGACTCTCTCAATTCTAGCCTAGAAATGGAATGAATCTTGATAGCAGAAGTTGGAAGGGAACTTTGGAGGACTTTAGACAAATGATAAATTGAGACAATTGACATCAGTTGTGGGAATTGACAACTACTTCATGTCTTTCTGCTGTGGTTGGGTCTTTCCTCCCTTTGTAACCTTAACAGAATAACGGAGTTGGAAGGGATCTTGGAGGTCTTTTAGTCCAACTGGAGCAGAAAACCCTACACCATTTCAGACAAATGGTGGTCCAATCTCTTCTTAAAAACTTCCAGTGATGGAGCACCCACAACTTCTGGAGGCAGGCAGTTCCATTGGTTGATCATTCTCACTGTCAGGAAGTTCCTCCTCATTTCTAGGTTGAATCTCTCCTTGGTCAGTTTCCATCTGTTATTCCTTGTCTGGCCTTCAGGTGCTTTGCAGAATAGGTTGACCCCTTCCTCTCTCTGGCAGCCCCTCAAATATTGGAAGACTGCTATTGTTTCTCCCCTGGTCCTTCTCTTCACTAGACTAGCCAGACCCAGTTCCTGCAACTGTTCTTCATATGGTTTAGACTTCAGTCCTCTAATCGTCTTCTCCTTTTCCTCTTGGTTTATTATCTCTTCCCTTCCATGTCAGCCATAACTTTGGGTTCCTCCCCATCATTTCTCTGAGCAGCTGTTGCTAATGTTTTTCAAGTAGCATTTTGGCATGAACCAGGATGTTCCCCCCAATATGGTAACTCGGTGGTCCTTCCTCTCTTACTTCATTTCCCTTGTTTTCCTCCCCACTTGTGGTTGACGAAGGAGCAAAATAGAGGCAGAAGAGCTATCTCTGCATACTTCCTTACCTGGCTTCACTAGCCTAATGGTTGATTAGCCAAACTTAGACGTTTCATGAGAGTTAAGCCTCCATTGGATGTCCTTGAGAGGGTTCTTTTAGAGTAGGGATCTTCAACCTTGGCGGTTTTATGACTGGCTGAGGAATTCTGGGAGTTGAATACTGATTAGATTAACAGAGTTGGAAGGGACCTTGGAGGTCATCTATTCCAACCCCCAATCCAAGCAGGAGACCCAACACCATTTCTGACAGATGGCAGTCCAGTCTCTTCTTGAAAGCCTCCAGGGATTAAGCTCCCACAACTTCCGAAGGCAACTTCTCTTCCATGGGTTGATTGTTGTCACTGTCAGAAAATTCCTCCTTCTTTCAACATTGAATCTCTCCTAGTTCAGTTAACATCCATTATTCCTTGTCTGGCCTTCAGGTGTTTTGTAGAATAGATTGACCCTCTTCCTCCTCTCTGTGGCAGCCCCTCAAATATTGGAAGGCTGCTCTCCTGTCTCCCCTGGTCCTTCTCTTCACTAGACTAGCCAGGCCCAGTTCCTGCAACCGTTCTTCGTATGTTTTAATCTCCAGTCCCCTAATCATCCTGGTTGCTCTTCTCTTCACTCTTTCTAGAGTCTCCACATCTTTTTTATAGTGCGATGACCAAAATTGGATGCAGTACTCTAGGTGTGGTCTTACTAAGGCTTTGTAGAGGGATATTAGTTCCTCCCTTGATCTTGATTATATCCCTCTATTAATGCAATTTAGGATTGCATTGGCTTTTTTGGCTACCACCGCACACTGTTGGCTCATATTTAACTGGTTGTCCACTAAAACTCCAAGATCCCTCTCACAGTTACTGCTATTGAAGTCACATTGCCAAGTTTGAAGACTCCTGATTTAGAGGAAAAGTGACAATTTTTTAAAATTGGGTTTAAAACTGGGGAAAGAAAAGAAGTAAAGTTCACGCCTTGGTCTGCTTCGAATTTTTTGATATTATTTTTCTTTCAACCCAGACAGGATTGCTAACTTCCTAAATAAACGTTGGCTTTGACCCCGGGACAATTTTAATTTTTTTCTGCTTTGCTTCCTTTCGTTGGCTCTTGAGTTTCTGGAAACCATCCTAGGAAATTTGATAAACATTATATGATATAAACATAATATAATCCAGAGGAATATTCCTTTCTGTTGCTGGTGGTATTTGGGCAAGCAAAACTAAATGTAGGATCAGAGCAATTGTGCATTTCCAGTCTTTGTGCCAAAAACATGTTGGTTTTTTTTTTTAATTAGATTTATATGCCGCCCTTCTCCGGAGACTCAGGGCGGCTTACAATGCGTTAAGCAACAGCCTTCATACTTTTGTATATTTTATAGAAAGTCAGCTTATTGCCCCCACAAACTGGGTCCTCAATTTACCTACCTTAGAAAGGATGGAAAGCTGAGTCAACCTTGAGCCTCGAACTTGCAATAATTGCAGACAGCTGAATGTTAACAACAGGCTGTTTAGTCTGCTGAGCTATCCAGGCTCCTGGTTGGAAAGCAAATTTGGGGGTAGAGGTTGATAAAGTTTGGGTGTTCCTAAAATGCAACAGATTGAAAGTACAAGCTCTCACTCCCCTTAATTTTTATTTTTTTTTATTTTAAAGAAGGCATTGTTATTTTCTCCGGGCCGTTCTTTCTGGCAAGCATTAAGGATGTGTCAGAGAGCTAAATCTGAATTGGGCCTACATTGCTCAGCGCCTGCCACACCCTTAAACGGGAGCCAAGAATGCTAAACTCACATCTGGGTTAGCGTTTTGTGAGCACTGAGAGTAGGATCCTGCTCTTTGGCGTTTTTAAAAAGGAAACCCCCCCCCCCCAGGGTTTTATTTCTTGTTTTCTTTCAGTAGTTCTGTGTTAAGTTTCCAGCCTTGCTACAGGAACTCAGATCTGCTTCCATGGGAATCGTCTTCCATTTAATCCCCATGTAGAAGAGAAGACAGTAGAGAATGGAGTGGAGTGGAGGGGAGGGGAGGGGAGGGGGAGGGGAGGGGAGGGGAGGGGAGGGGAGGAGAGGAGAGGAGAGGAGATAGAATGGAATAGGGATAGGATAGGATAGGATAGGATAGGATAGGATAGGATAGGATAGGATAGGATAGGATAGGATAGGATAGGATAGGATAGGATGTAGAGTAGGTAGAAAAAATAGAATAGAATTAGAATAGATTTAGGAATGGAATGCAATGGATTAGAATAGAATAGAATTAAAATAGATTTAGGAATGGAGTGGAGTGGAGTGGAGTGGAGTGGAGTGGAGTGGAGTGGAGTAGAGTAGAGTAGAGTAGAGTAGAGTAGAGTAGAGTAGAGTAGAGTAGAATAGAGAGTAGAGTAGAGTAGAGTAGAGTAGAATAGAATAGAATAGAATAGAGAGTAGAGTAGAGTAGAGTAGAGTAGAGTAGAGTAGAGTAGAGTAGAGTAGAGTAGAGTAGAGTAGAGTAGAGTAGAGTAGAGTAGAGAAGAGAGGAATGGAATGGAATGGAATGGAATGGAATGGAATGGAATGGAATGGAATGGAATGGTATGGAATGGAATGGAATGGAATGGAATGGAATGGAATGGAATAGGAGTAGAATATGAAATAGAATGGAATAGGAATAGGAATAGGAATAGGAATAGGAATAGGAATAGAATAGAATAGAATAGAATAGAATAGAATAGAATAGAATAGAATAGAATAGAATAGAATAGAATAGAATAGAATAGAATAGAATAGAATAGAATAGAATAGAATAGAATTCTTTATTGGCCAAGTGTGATTGGACACACAAGGAATTTGTCTTGGTGCATAAGCTCTCACTGTACATAAAAGAAAAGATACGTTCATCAAGAATCATAAGATACAACACTTAATGATAGTCATAGGGTACAAATAAGAAATCAAATCATATTAGGAAACAGTCAATATAAATCGTAATGATACCAGCAACACGGTTACAGTCATACAGTGATAAGTGGGAGGAGATGGGTGAGAGGAACGATGAGAAGATTAATAGTAAAGCAGACTTAATAACTTAATAACATGCCCTGATGATGTTACCTAATTGGATCATGAAGGGTCCCCAAATAAACTACCAAGCTCAGAGAGTATCAAGGACCCCAGTCCTCCTCCTCCTCCTCCTCCTCCTCCTCCTCTCTTCAAACCCCCGCTCTCTTTTAGCACTGATGATGTTATCTGGTTGGGTTATGAAATGTCTGAAGGAAAACAAACAAGCTCAGAGAGCAACACGATGTCCGTAGTACTCCTCCTCCTCCTACATTGTTGTTTCCTGTTCGAGTCTAACTTATAGGGCGCGTCAAATGTTTCAACCTTCGATTTCCAAACCTCAGGAAGTCAAAACGTTGTGACATGCCTCAGGGGGTTATAAAAGGAATTTTAGTTCCTTTATTACAATTTGGACGTGCTCGGTAAGTGAACGACGCGCTCGGTAAGTGAACGACGTAAATATCTTATCAGAGTAAAACTTTGTGGCATTCCAAGACCCAACTTGAATATTGGAATGGTTCCTTCGTATTTCGAGGCCTGTTTATATCTGCAATATTTTGTAGTCAGAAGATAGTCATGGGGTTTTTAGTTTCTTCTCTCCCTCCCTGCCCTCAGAAGGATAATGAAAATATGATATTTTAATGTCCTGTGCTTCAAAACAGAAGTCTTCCTGCATTAGTAATTCATGATGAGTGCCAGCTCTGGGAAAATCTGATGTAGCATCTAAAGGAGATAAGCTTGATTATGAACTGGATATGCCTCGTTTGATGAAAAGAAGGACTAGGGGAGACATGATAGCAGTGTTCCAATATCTCAGGGGCTGCCCCAAAGAAGAGGGAGTCAAGCTATTTTCTAAAGAAAAAAAAAGATTTTTTAATTATAGCCGGGGTTGCACTTCTATCCTTTCTTCTTCCTTATTTTACAACAGTCCTTCTCCTCCTCTTTCCCTTCCTTCTTCTATCCTTTTCTACTTTCTTCTTTCCTCCACTCCTTCCTCTTCTCTACTTCCCCTTCCTTTCCCCCACTCCTTTTCTTCTGTCCCTTTCTAACCTTCTCTCCTACTCTTTTTTTTCCCTTTCTTCCTCTTTCTCTCCTCTTCCTCTTCCCAAAAAATTTTTCCAAATTCTCAGCTCAGTTCAGAAGCATCGTAATCATCTTTTCAATTTCTATCTGAGGAACAAGAATTTGGAAAAATTGTTCCTGTACATAAACTTTTTTTTGAATCAGATCTATTTTCAAAGTGGACAAATAAACGCCCCAACAGCCATCAAGATCAATTGCTAAGATGATTTGGTGCTCCATAGATTTGTCCAGTTGCTCATATAACTAATCCAGGTTGAGCAAAACATTTTAAAAAACATTTTGCACATCAATGCTATTAATCTATTTACTTGGAAATAATTTTTATTTCACCAAACTTAAAACTGAACGAGGCTGTATATTTTTCTCTGGTACTTGGAAATAAAATGAATATGTTATTCTGGCACTTGGAAATAAAATGAATATGTTATTCCCATTATAAATTTTAAAAAATATTTTTCACATCAATGCTATAATCTATATACTTGGGGATAAGTTTTATTTCAGCAAACTTAAATCTGAACGAGGCTGTATAATTTTTCTCTTGGACACTCGTGCTCACGCATCGCTTGCTGGTTGGGGGAAAAAAATTAAATACCATTCCTGTTATATTATGGTACTTATAAAAACACAAGAAGTGTATTTTGTATATACTTTCCAAGAAAAATAGAGTAGAGTAGAGTAGAGTAGAGGAGTAGAGTAGAGTAGAGTAGAGTAGAGTAGACTAGACTAGACTAGACTAGACTAGACTAGACTAGACTAGAATAGAATAGAATAGAATAGAATAGAATAGAATAGAATAGAATAGAATAGAATAGAATAGAATAGAATAGAATAGAATGTACATTTAAAATATGTTTATAAGAAATAAAATTTAAAAAAACTTTATTAAAAAAATTATCTTTGGACTTTGAAGCTTGGAGTTCGGATATTAGTTCTGTCGTTCCCTTGATCTGAGGTTGAAGGAACTGTCTGGATCTCCAGATTAAAACTTTGTGTAGTCCTGAATCACAAGATATGTGGCCTTAAAAGCCAATAAATCCGTGTTTCTGTCTCGGCAATATTAAAATGGGTGGACTTCAACTCCCAGAATTCCCCAGCCAGCCAGCTATGGCTGGCTGAGGAATTCTGGGAATTGAAGACCACCAATCTTCACATTGTCAAAGTTGAAGAACGTAATAGATGCTACTAAGAGGCAGGAATTGCCTGATACTTTACATTGGTGAGCTTTGCAAATTTATCTGATTTCTCTACAGCAGCATTGTTCTCAAGTCAGGAATCTTTGGTGCAGAACTGGGGGAAAAAACAACCCTAAATTAGGAATTATTTATTTAGCCCTTGCTATTGAGAAGGTGATGATGACATTATTTATTCATTCATTCATTCATTCATTCATTCATTTATTTATTTATTTATTTATTTATTTATTTATTTAAATTTGTATACCGCCCTACTCCCAGAAGGGACTCAGGGCGGTGAACAGCCAAATAAAATACAATGACATACAAAAGTTAAAAATATTTAAAATAAATTAAATAATTAGGCTGAAACAATTTCAAATCCAATTATATAAAACAATTTAAAAACCCATCTTAAAACCCATTTATAAAGGGAGGTTTAAGCCAGGCCAGCCTGATGAAATAGGAACGTTTTTAGGGTGCGGTGGAAGGTACGTAGGTCCTGTATCCTCCTTATCTCAGGGGAGAGCTCGTTCCAGATGGCCGGTGCCCCCACAGAGAAGGCTCTCCCCCGGGGGCCGCCAGTCGACACTGGTTGGCTGACAGCATCCTGAGGAGCCCCTCTCTGTGGGAACGGACTGGACGGTGAGAGGCTATTGGTGGCAGAAGGCGGTCCCAATACCGTGGTCCTAAGCCATGGAGCGCTTTGAAGATAGTAACCAAAACCTTGAAACGCACCCGGAAGACCACTGGGAGCTAACTTCTTCCCTACATTTGAAGAGTAACAATGATAGGCTAAATTGGGTTCCAGTCAGGGTGGGTGAAATCCAGCAGGTTCTGACAGGTTCTGGAGAACCGGTAGTGGAAATTTTGAGTAGTTCGGAGAACCGGCAAATACCACCTCTGGCTGGTCCCAGAGTAGATTGGAAATGGAGGTTTTGCAATATCCTTCCCGCAGGAGGGGAAGGAATGGAGATTTTGCAATATCCTTCCCCTGCCACGCCTACCAAGCCACACCCGCCGAAACTGTAGGGAAAAAATCTGATTTTCACTCCTGGTTCCAGTGTAGGTTTTCTCTTTCCCAACTTTTGCAAACATCTATGAGATGGTTGAGTGTTTCTCCAAAACCAGAACTCCTGTAAGAATTCTTGACTCAATAGAGGTTTTTTAAGAAGAGTTTGGACAACTGTTCATCAGAAATGGTCTAGGGTTTCCTGCTTGGCAGGGGGTCAGAATAGAAAATCTCCATGGTCCATTCCAAGTCTGTTATTGACTTTCTAATGCCTTTGTAAGTATTTCCCACTTGGAATATTGCGTCCAGTTTTGGTCACCACAATATTAAAAAAAAAAAAAAAGGTTGAGACTCTGCAAAGAGTGCAGAGAAGAGCAACTAAGAGAATTAAGGGACTGGAGGCTAGAAATTGAGGTGGAGACTACAGCCTTTTGTCTGAAATGGTCTCCTGCTTCAATGGGGTCAGACTAGGAGACCTCCAAGGTCCCTTCCAACTCTGTTATTTTATTAAATTTGTTAAATGATTGTACCAAAATTGCTAGGGTCTAAACCCTAAGGGACGCAGTGGCTCAGTAGCTAAGACGCTGAGCTTGTCGATCGAAAGATCAGCAGTTCTGCGGTTCGAATCCCTAGCGCCGCGTAACGGGGGTGAGCTCCCGTGACTTGTCCCAGCTTCTGCCAACCTAGCAGTTCGAAAGCAGGTAAAAAAATGCAAGTAGAAAAATAGGGACCCCCCTTTGGTGGGAAGGGAACAGCGTTCCGTGCGCCTTTGGCGTTGAGTCATGCTGGCCACATGACCAGGGAGACGTCTTCGGACAGTGCTGGCTCTTCGGCTTTGAAACGGAGATGAGCACCGCCCCCTAGAGTCGGGAACAACTAGTATATATATGCAAGGGGAACCTTTATCTTTATCTTTAAACCGTGGCATTGAAAGCTAATCCGATCACGAAGTGGCATTATAACAAGAGCATAGTTGTTTGGTACAGCACAAACTATTCTAAAATAAGACGGAGTCGGCAGCCAAAGAGAAGAATCTTGAATGAGTTGGCTTTGGAGTCATGTTTTAAACCTTGTGCCCACGGTTGAGCTCATCTAACCACAATAGGTAGTCTCACTTGCCGTTAAAACTTGCACCCACACCCGATGAGACAGCTGGAAGCTCAACTCACGGATGGGTGGGGGAAACTGATGAGATGCCCAAAATGTAGAGAGAGAGAAATAGACGAAAAACTTATTCGTGCGAGACGGGGAATGGAAAGAAGATGACAGAAGAAAAACAGCTGGAAGGAAAATTACCCATGTCACCATATCTTGGAAGGGAAATTTGTTTTGTGTATGTGTGTGTTTTCAGTTTGTTGTATTGCAGCCACTCAAAACACAACCCTTTTTCTATCATCAGAGGTTTTTTCCTTCATCAGGAATTCTGGGATTTCTTTCCTCTCCCTCCCTTCCTTCCTTCTTCCCTCTCTTAGTCCCTTTTTCATTCTCCTTCCTGGTGGCACAGTGGTTAAGAATGCAGTATTGCAGACTAACTACATTCCACCGTGAAGAGTTCGATCCTGACCGGATCAAGTTTGACTCAGCTTTCCATCCTTCCAAGGTTGGAAAAATGAGGACCCAGATTGTTGGGGGCAAGAGGCTGACTCTGTGAACTGCTTAGAGAGGGTTGTAAAGCAGTGTGAAGCGGTATATAAATCTTAAGTGCTATTGCTATCCTTCCTTCCTTTCTTTCCTTCCTTCTCTCTCTTTCCCTTCCCTCCTTTCTTTCCTTCTTTTCTTTTTCTTTCTTTTCTTCCTTCTCTCTCTTTCCCTTCCCTCCTTTCTTTCTTTCCTTATTTTCTTTCTCTTTCTTTCTCCTTCCTTCTCTCTTTTTTTTTTCTCTCCTTCTCCTTTGGCCTTCCATCTTTCTCAACATCAGAGTCTTCTCCAAGGAGTCCCTCTCTTCTCCTTAGGTGGCCAAAATTATTTGAGCTTCAGCTTCAACATCTGTCCTTCCAAAGGACAGTCACGGTTGATTTCTTCTAGGATTAGAACTGACCTGGATACTGACAAATGTTATTCGTTCCACATGCTTTTTTATCAGTCCTTATATCACCAAGGCCAACCCTGTAAATTCAGTTAGACAAATAGCCCACACGGGTGTCGAAAATTCAAGTACGTTTCAGTTACACAAGCGAATTCGCCTTCGGATGAAGGGAAGGTTGATAGCAGTTGGAAAGAAGGATTAGTAACAAGATCCTCGAGGGCAAATGCTATCTGCTGGCAATCCAGGGGAACAATCTCTACTATGTGGTGTAGGAATTGCTGCAGCCTTGAAATATTCGCCTTTTGCAAGAAGGAAATTTGCATTGCAAATGCAGATTTGCCAAGCATATTTTGGAGGGGAAATAGTTCTCGCATCCTCCTTTCACTTCTTCGCAGCATCTTATCTCTAAAAGAAAAGTTTTCCCAGATAATATTGTTTACAGGACGTTCTGATACGAACATTTTATCTGTTAAGCCCTGTTTTTAGCTATACAAGGTTGTGTCTAAGTGATGGGGAAGTAAAGACCTCCCTCTGATCCGAGCTTTTCTGGGGATTAGAAAGAAAATCCACCATTCCTTTATTAAGATAGACATTCACTGTACGTAAAAAAAAATTCCCCTATCCAGTCGTATCTGAGTTTACGGTGTACTTACGTCTCCATTTCTTTGCCGAGGGAGCCACTATTGTTTGAAGAAAATTTCCGTGGTCATGTATGCCAGCATGGTTATATGCTAAAGACACACGGTTCATTGTTACCTTTTCACTGAAGTGGTACCTATTGATCTACTCGCATTTGCTTGCTTTCAACTGCTCGGTGGGTAGAAGTTGAGGCAAGAAACGGGAACTCACCCCATCTCACAGTGCTCGGGTCTCGAACCCCGGGTTGTTAGTTTTCCAGCTAATAAGCTCAGCATCTTTAGCCTCTGAGCCCCCGGGCCCCCTCCCCACCATTCCCTGTGTAGCTTTGAATAAATCTCCTTGTTCCTATCTCATGGTATGTCCAGAATAATCCTGATCTAATTAATTAACAGGGTTATTGAAACGATTGCAGAGATAATCGATACAGAATACTTGGGAACTTTTGAAAGATTGTGAAACGACACATTTTTCTAGGTTCACCCTATTCTTCTCCTTACAAGACAATGTCAGCAAGTTACATATCACCTGATTAGTTCGTTAGAAAGAAGAACCCGTATCTTTAATCCCATCTAATAATAATATTTAGATGTGATGACGTCATAGTCTTTTGTGGTGGGTAGATAACACTTAAAAAAAGCACTCCTGGTACGTTTTTTGTTCGTTTGTTTGTTTTGTTCTTAGCCATTTTCTAATTTATTTCTGTTTATCAAGTCAGGATGCTGAATTTCAACATCTTCTTTCTTTTACGTTACAGCTGGGAAACATTATCCTGTTTCCAGCCTATTTCGTGATCAGTTTGATCAAGCGACTTTTCTCGAAATCAATGCCTCCGATCACGCTGGAAAACCCAGATGTAAAATATGCATTACGACTGATCGATAAAGAGGTAACTGCTCTCATATTTCTCTCTCTCTCACCCCTCCCTCCCTCTCCCCTTGTTCTCTCTCCCCCTCTCCCTCCCTCTTTCCCCTTCTCTCCCTCCCTCTTTCCCCTTCTCCCCCTCCTTCCCTTCTTCCCTCCCTCCTTCTCTCCCTTCCATGCTCTCTCCCTCCCTCCCCCTCTCCCTCCCTCTCTCTCTCCCTCCCTTCCTCTTTCTCCTCCCTCCATCTTTCCCCCTTCTCTGTCTCCTTCCCTCTTTCTCCCCCTCTCCCTCCCAACCTCTTTCCCTCTCCCACTCCTCTCTCTCCCTCCCTCCTTCTCTCCCTTCCTCGCTCTCTCCCTCCCTCTCCCCCTCTCTCCCTCCCTTCCTCTTTCTCCCCCTCTCCCTCCCTTCCTCTTTCCCTCTCTCTCCCCTTCTCCCTCCCTCCCTCTTCCACTCCTCTCTCTCCCTTCCTCGCTCTCTCCCCCTCTCCCTCCCTCCCTCTTTCCCTCTCTCTCCCCTTCTCTCTCCCTCCCTCCCTCTCCCACTCTCCGTCCCTCTCTACCCCCTCTCTCTCCCTCCCTTCCTCTTTTTCTCCCTCTCCCTCCCTGTCTCTTTTCCCCTCCCTCTCTCTCCCCCTCTCTCTCCCTCCCTCTCTCCCTTCCTCCCTCTCTCTCTCTCCTCCCCTCTCTTACAGCAGATTTTTAAAAAACATTTTAATACCCAAAATGATGTCAGTATGCCAAGGAACCAAGATTGAAGTAGGTAGAATAAACACTTCATACTCCCTAACTGTTAATACCTGGCGGTTTTATCTATCTCAACCTTTGGAGCATTGTATGCATTGAGAAATATTGCAAAATGGAGGTTAGTGCCGTGACTTTTTGTAATACAGAGAGGTTGAAACACTGGATGTTGGCAGCTCCCTTCCTTTATATTTAAATTGATTCAGAAATTTTCTATAGACCTCTGCTCGCTCACAGGTGGCTCTCGGTGGCTTAGAAGCCATAGAAACACAGTATAGAAAAGAAAAGAAAAAAATTCTACCTTGATGGAAAAATCAGTAATTTTGCAGTCGATGCTGATGTGCCATGCACATATCACGTACAATGTGATAAATCAAGTGGAAAACCTCGGGTGTAAAATTGGAGAGCTGGAGATAAAATACACCCATATTTATTATTTCTAACCGACCTCGTAATAATTCTTCCTGATTGGGCATTTTTTCCCTAAAAGTCTAAATCTACAGCTGCCCTGATTTTCTAATTTATGCAAGCCTGTTTGCATAAATATTAAATAGTATTAAATATATGGCTCATTGCAGCCGCCAGCTCACTGCCTCGCATTCTGAAATGTTTCCTCTATGAACGGAAGTCATCATATATTCTGAATATGTGACCTTAGCTTCTGGGTCTGGATTTATTGATCTGATCTGGGTCCCCTCCATGTGTACAACTCCTGAAAGAAGGCTAGTCATTAAACATTAAACAGAGATGAGTACTGCCCCCTAGAGTCGGGAACGACTAGCATATACATGCAAGGGGAAACCTTTACCTTTATATAGATGTGGCCTTCCCAAAGAGTTTTAACGGAAGGGCTGGCTTTCAATTGCGTAGTCCGATAGCTCCACAAACAGCAAAAGTTGGTTAAGCAGTCAATCTTGGTTAGATGCTGTGTTAGGAACTGTGTTTATTTCTTCAGTCCGCACCGTTCTGAAATGCAGATAATGTAGCTTGATTATAAACATTTGGGCCCTGGATGGCGCATGTATAACTCTGTTTTATGAGCTTTTATTTCTCTCTTTTCAGCAAGTCAGTCATGACACCCGAAAGTTTCGCTTCGCCCTGCCAAGCCCAAGACATGTTTTGGGGCTTCCTGTGGGTAAGATGCTTCTGTTAAAATAAATTATATATATACTTATCCAAAGGTACTTTGGACGGGGAATAGGGGAAAAGGTTGACATCATTGGATGGAATTGTGGATTTGAGAAGAACGTTTCTTTTTCTTTCTTTCCTTCTTCTTCTTCTTCTTCTTCTTCTTCTTCTTCTTCTTCTTCTTCTTCTTCTTCTTCTTCTTCTTCTTCTTCTTCTTCTTCTTCTCCTTCTCCTTCTCCTTCTCCTTCTCCTCCTCCTCCTCCTCCTCCTCCTCCTCCTCCTCCTCCTATATCTTATTAATTTACCTAGATATCAATTATTTATCTATCTCTATCTTCCATGTATCTATATCTATCATCTTCTAGCATTTTAAATCTTCCTCCTCCTCCTCTTCCTCCTTCTCTTCTTCTTCTTCTTCCTCTTCCTCTTCCTCCTCCTCCTCCTCCTCCTGCGTCTATCTTATTGATTTATCTAGATATAATTATTTCTCTATCCATCTCTATCTCTCTATATTTATCCATCTTTCAGCATTTTAAATCTTTCTTTTTTTCCTTTTCCTTCTTCTTCCTCTTCTTCTTCTTCTTCTTCCTCTGTTTCTTCTTCTAATTCTTCTCCTTCCTCTTCCCTCTTCTCTTTCTCCTTCCTCCTTCTCTCTCTTCTTCTTTTTCCTTTCTTCTTCTTTCTCCTCTTCCTCCCTCTTTTTTCCCTTTCTGTCTTCCTCCTCCTCCTCCTCCTCTTCTTCTTCCTTCTTCTCCTCTTCCTTCTTCTGCATCTATCTTATTGATTTATCTAGATATCAGCTATTTCTCTATCCATTTCTATCTCTCTATCTCTCTATATTTATCCATCTTTCAGCATTTTAAATCTTTTTTCCTTTTTCTTCTTCTTCTTCCTCCTCTTCCTCTTCTTATTCTTCCTCTGTTTCTTCTTCTAATTCTTCTTTCCTCCTCCTCTTCCTCTTCTCTTTCTACTTCCTGTTTTCCTCCTCCTTCTCCTGTCTCCTTCTCTCTCTTCTTTTTCCTTTCTTCTTCCTTCTCCTCCTCCTCCCTCTTCTTTTCCCTTTCTTTCTTCCACCTCCTCCTCACTTCCCGCCCCCCACTTAATTTATTGCTTGGTTTATTTTTTTTATTTCTTTAAAGTAAAGCTCTGTTAGCTAGAACGAAGAGTGTATTGCCGGTGGAAAAATCCTGCCTAAATTTAAACCAATTTGGACCTGCTCTCTAAATGAACAGCAGGATTCATCCACGGGGACCGAAGTCCCAACCCAGAATAAAAACACAACCGAACCAATAACAGAAGGAAACACAACAGTCTTGCTAAGTAGGGGACGATCACCTCCTAACCTAATCCTGACCCGTGAATTTCCGCAGGCTATTATTCCACCCTCGATATTCTTTGGATCTTTGCAAAGAATATTTGGTTGTTTACTTCTCCTGGTGCCACCCAACTCCCACTGTGGCCAAAGGAGGGGGGAAAAGAAAACCGAGAACACGATTGTGATTGTTTACGATTTGTGGCTGGGAGATAAGACCTGGAAAGGTATCAAGCGAATTTGCAACCATGGCTTCCGTGTTTTTGTTTCGGCTTTCCTTGCTTCCCTCAGTTGCCGAGCGGAATCCGTAATTGGGAGCCAGCTGCTGCTCTCCTCTGCCAGAGGCATTTTGCGCTGGGAAGCAGGTGTGGTGCCTTTTGTATGCTTGTGCCTCACAGCCGTGGGAGTACTGTAAACTTCAAGGATACGAAGAATTAAAAAGCGTATTGCTCTTCATCTCTATCTCTCTCTAAAAGACCCCAAGCGCTAGGCGTAACGTTTGCTAGGAATTTATCCAGAATAACGGTGCAAACAACGATCAATTATCTTTTTTGAGGCTGCACGCTCAACCTTGAATTGCTTTTATTTATTCGACGATATTTTTAGCTGTCTCCAGCGGTAGGTTTCACATTTTGTTACCGCCGGTTCGCCGCATGCGCGCATGGTTGCTTCTCACGCCATCCACACATGCGCCCGGCCTTCCGTGCATGCACCCAGCCTCAAAAACGTGCCTAAATAGGATGGCATGGAGCCAGGGCAGATGCGTGAGCTGACGCCCACACGTCATTTCCACTACCGGTGCACCCGAATCGATCCAAACCGGTTGAATACCATCTCTGGCTGTCCCCCTTTCTTACCCATCCCTTCCCCATACCCAAAAATAATCAGACCAATTATAGTTTTGCTCAGGGGTGAAATCCCAAAATTTTTCCCAACCGGTTCTGTGGGCGTGGCTTGGTGGGCGTGGCAGGGGAAGGATATTGCAAAATCTCCATTTCCTTCCCACTCCAGAGGAGGGATACTGCAAAATCTCCATTCCCTCCCCTCCTGGATAAAGGATACTGCAAAATCTCCACTCCCAACCCACTCTGGGGCCAGCCAGAGGTGGTATTTGCCGGTTCTCTGAACTACTCAAAATTTCTGCTACCAGTTCTTCAGAACCGGTTAGAATCTGTGAGATTTCACCCCTGGTTTTGCTTTCAGTACAGCCTGTCCTTACAACGGTTCATTTAGTGACCACTCACAGTTTACAACAGCACTGGAAAAAAAGGGACTTACGATCACGTTTCACACTTAAGACCATCGCAGCATCCCCCCCCCCCCCCATGGTCACGTGATCCAAATTCAGACGCTGGGCAACTCACTCGTCTTTATGACGGTTGGAATGCCTGCCCTCCCCCCCGGGTCACCGGATCCCCTTTTGCGACCGCCGGACCAGCAAGCCAATGGGGGAAGCCCGATTCATTTAACAACCTTGTAACTAATTTAATGACCGCAGTGATTTGCTTAAGAGGTGCGGCGAGAAAAGTCCGAAAATGGGGCAAAAGTCATTTAACAAATGTTTCACTTAGTGACAGGAATTTGGGGTTCCATCGAAGACTACCCATTTGTAGGAATTAATCTGGAAGATTAATTGGTGCAAACCATTTCAATTCTCTTTTTTGAGGCTGGATGTTCATGCTTTGATTAGTTTTATTCATTTGACAATATTTTCAGCGCTCCCCCATTCTTCCCCACCGCCCACCCCTGAAAAATCAGGCCAATTCTCGTTTGGCTTTCTGTACAGAAAGTGCTACAGCTGACTAACAGCTTTTCTCTCCTGCTAACAGCTTTTGGGCCTCTTGTCAAAAGCCGTCAGCAATTCTTTTCTAAAGAATGGATCTCAGGGTTTTTACGTTTTTTATTAAGCAAGTTTTAATTGGCGGGGAGAGAGGGGATACAAGACTTCCCACCACTGAATTGTTTCCCACATAAAAAATGTTAAGGTATCGTCTGAGTATATAGGTGGAGTAAGGGAGAGGGTGGTTGTTGGGTTTTTTTGCAAACTCAGGATACTCCTAAATTCAAATTTTCCATATATCTAGGCCAGGGATCTGCAACCTTAAATATTCAAAAGAGCCATTTGGACCCGTTTCCCCACAGAAAAGAAAACACTGGGAGCCACAAAACCTGGGTAGGCGTGGCCAACTCGATGTCACTCACTTCCACTAGTCACATGACCCCCCCCAGCCACGCCTACCCAGCAGGTCATTAGGGCAGAAAACCAGTTGTTAAAAAACACCGGGAACCACAAAAAACTTTCTCTCTCCCTCTCCCCCTCTCTCCCTTTCTAAATCTCTCTATGTCTCTGTCTCTCTCTCTCCCCACCTCTCTCTGTATCTCGCTGTCTCTGCCCTGGCCGCTTCTCCGTCCCCCGCCATCACTTCTCAGGCCAGGCGAGGAGTGACGGAGGAGAGCCCGAGGGGCGAGGCCAGCCGCAGGTTGCCGACCCCTGATCTAGGTAGTCCTTTGCGTATTGCTCCAAGGGCTCCTATTACTATTGGTGCAACCCCTGATTTCTTCCTCCACATTCGCTCAACTTCTATTTGCAAATCACGATATTCCGTTATTCTTTCCACCTGTTTCTCTTCCATTCGTGCATCCCCCAGTATTGCATTATCAATGAACCAGGCCCTTTTTCTTTTTCCTTTCTACAATAGTGAGGCTAGACGTCTGTCCCACAGGATCTCGACCTGTTCATTTTCAAGAACTTTTGTCAACTTTGTGTTGTTGTTATTATTGTTGTTGTTGTTGTTGTTGTTTAAGATTTAATCTGCCGTTCATTTTGCAGTCTGGGACTGTTAAAAACTTCACGGTTCAAATCCTAACCAAAGACTTAAGAGCTGTTAAAGTAATGTCTGAATAGATAGGCAGTTCTGATGGTGGTGATGATGATGATGATGATTGTTATTATAAACTTGTATTCATTGAATATGAAACTCAGTCAACTGAGCACTTAAAAATGTATCACAAATACCATTGACTAGCGCTGATGGTTGATACGGGTTGCTGCCAGCATCCTAGGTGTCAACTAAGTATCTTCTTAAAATATATGATGTTGTTGTTATTATTATTTACTTTATTCATTAAACATGAAACTTAGTCAACTGAACGTTCAAAAATGCATCACAAATATGAATGACTGGTGCTAATGACTGAAAAGGATTGCTGCCAGCATCCTAGGTATCAACCAAGTATCTTCTTAAAATATATTATTATATTATATAATATATTATTGTCTTTATTCATTAAAAATGAAACTCAGTCAACTGGACATTTAAAAATGCGTCACAAATACCATTGACCGGTGCTAATGGTTGATACAGATTGCTGCCAGCGTCCTAGGGATCAACCAAGTATCTTCTTAAGAGGTACGATGTTCCAAGTAGCGCAGTTTTTTGCAGTTCCACTGGTGTTATTGCAGGAAGCTGCAATTTCTTGGAAGTGTTTTGGGAAATTCTTGGACATGGTACCAAGTGCCCCGATGACCATGGGTATCACTGTCACATGTTTCATCCATAGCCGTGTAGTTTCGATGGCCAGGTCGCAATATTTCGTGATTTTTTCCAGTACTTTTTCTTCAACTCTGGCATCTCCAGGTACTGCGATGTCACTAAATTGTACATTTCGGTTTTCGACAACTGTGATGTCTGGAGTGTTGTGTAAAATTCTTAGACATGGTACCAAGTGCCCCCGATGACAATGGGTGGTGGTGGTGGTGGTGGTGGTGGTATTATTATTATTATTATTATTATTATTATTATTATTATTATTTGCATCATCAAATGCAAACTAGTTCCATAAATAATGAGGCAAAGCCAAGCTGAGGAGGTTGAATGATGATCCGTCTTGTTTCATTATTTGAATGTTTTGCTTGGCCTCTAGGGCAGCATATTTACCTCTCGGCCAGGATCGACGGGAATTTGGTGATCAGACCTTACACGCCGGTCACCAGTGATGACGACAAAGGATTCGTGGACCTGGTTGTGAAGGTAAAAGCTTAGCGATAAATCATCTTTTAAATATATATGGCGTAATAGTCCATCTGCCTTGAGCAGCATGGATTTGTAGGCATCTGAATGACTTCGTCTTTCTCTCCTGCAGATTCAGTTTTAAAGGTGTTTTCTCCCCTATAGATCTATTTCAAAGGGGTTCACCCCAAATTTCCTGAAGGGGGGAAAATGTCCCAGTATCTGGAGAACCTGAAGATGGGGGACACCATTGATTTTCGGGGACCTAGTGGATTGCTCGTTTACGAGGGGAAAGGTGAGGCTCTGGAAACTGAAGTTGGAGAAGGTCGCCTTCCTCTCTGATTTATCCTACAAGGAGTTCTCGAACTTATGGCTGTTGTGGAGCCTGCCCATCATAGCCATCATGTGACCGATCCTATTTTACGACCATTTTTTCTGGGTTGTAAACAAATGTGGCGGCAACCGTGGTCACAAAGTAACCAGCTTTTGGCAAACACATTTAGGTGACCATGGTTGTAAATACATCCCAGTTGCTAAGCAACCAAAATTCGTTCATGTGACCACAGGGGAGGGCCCAATTGGCATGATTTTGAAGTAACTTTCAAGTTGGTCCATTGTGGCTTCGAACGGTTGAAAGTCAAGGAGCAAAACAGTCAGAGGTGGGCTCCACAGAATTTAACCGGTTTGCCCAGTGCAGAACCATAAATGCAAGCGTGCACTTGCACACGTGAGGGGCTTCAAACACACAGCGATTTCATGCGTGCGACAGTGGTGGGATCCGCCCGGTTCTGCCGAGCCGGTAGCGGTGACAATATGACATCATCGAACCGGTTCTGGGGCCACTCCCACGTACCGTGTTATTCTTACCTTTTATTTGGCCCCACCCCCAATCTATTGCTGCCTCCTAAGTTCCAGCTGATGGGCTATAAGGAAAAAAACTGTTTAAACTCTTCCTGCAAGGCTTCAAAGGGCTGCCCTACAGCTGATCAGTGGTAAAAGGCAGTTTGGTGGTAGACCAGTGCCTCCAAAAACAAATGAGTAGACCTGTGCCTGCAAAAATACATGAGTAGACCGGTGCCTGAAAAAATACATGAGTAGACCGGTGCCTGCAAAAGTAAATGGGTAGACCGGTACAGCTCTGCAAGCAGTTAAAAGCCTGATAGACCAGTACCTCTGCTAAATCTTAAAGAATTGTCACATGACCATCAAGCCACGCCCACAAAATAAACCATGCCCACAGAACCAGTAGTAAAAAAATTTAGAACCCACCCCTGGCGCGCAGGTTCCAGCACATCATCTCAGGCAGCCTCAGTGAGTAGAGTGGGCGATGCACAGAAATCAGCTAGGTTTCGTGGGTGGGGCGAGTGAGCCAGAGAGTGAGATATATAGGAAGGGAAAGCACCAGGGCGGGCGGCGGGCCCAGCCGGTGGTCAGAACTACCGGTTCACCCGAATCTGTCCGAAAGCGGCAGTAGCCCACCTCTGAATACAATTAAATTTGGACAATTTTCTCCATTGTGGGTTGTTTTTTTTTAAATAGATATTTGGCAAGTATTCCTCATTGGGATTAGGAATGGGCAAACGATATCAAATCTGACATTGATGGGCATTCCAAGCACATGTCTTGGATTCGAGGCATTTTGGCGGGCCACCAATCCACTTACTCATCCCTGTTTTTGGGGGTTTTTTTTCCCCCCCTCCAGGTGTGTTTGCGATTCGTCAAGACAAGAAATCCGAACCCGTTCTTAAGCAGGTGAAATACGTCGGGATGATTGCAGGTGGAACAGGTACTCCAAAATGGCGGTTTCCCGCCTTTGCTTATTCAATGGGATGTGTTCAGTTGCAAATAATTTCCCGTTAACTTTTAGTTAAGATGATTTATTGACCATGCCTGCTCACAAGGATCTGGTCAATTAATATTTAGCATTAAATTGGCACTAGATAAAGAGTCCATGGAATTCAAGAGAGGTTGGTGTTAGAACATTTGTGGCAGTATAGTTAGTTAGTTAGTTAGTTCAATTTATATGCTGCCTTTCTCTGGAGACACAGGGCGGCTGAGTATAAGGATTCCAGGCTGATGGCTCACTTAACTCTATCTCTGATTCTGACTGCCCTTCTGCAGATCTGGATAAGATTAATTTAACCATTTCTTTCTCTTTCTCTCTCTCTCTCTGTGTCTCTCTCTCTCTTTCTCTCCCTCCCCTTTATCTCTCTCTCTCTCTCTCCCTCCCTTTATCTCTCCCTTCCTTCCACCCTCCCTTTCTCTCTCCCTCTTTCTCTCCTCTCTTTCTCTCCCTCCTTCCCTTCCTCCCTCACTTTATCTCTTCTCTCCCTTCGTCTCTCCTCTTTCTCTCCCTCCCTTCTTCCCTTTATCTCTCTCCTCTCACTCCCTTTATCTCTCTCCCTCTCTCTCCTCTTTCTCTCCCTTCCTCCCTTTCTCTCTTTCCCTCTCCTCTTTCTCTCCCTCCCTTTCTCTCTCCTTTTTCTCTGCTCTCTTTCTCACCCTCCCTCCTTTTACTTCTCTCTCCCCCTCCCTTTATCTATCTCCCACCCTCCCTCTGTTTCCCTCCCTCCCTCTCTCTTTCTCCCCATCTCTATATCTCTTCCCTCAAGGAATTACTCCCATGTTGCAACTCATTCGAGCAATTGTAAAGGACGAGGAAGATCCCACCGTTTGCCATTTACTCTTTGCTAACCAGGTAGGTTTTCTTTGCTCCCTTTCTAAGGAGCAGAGAGCGTATCGGACCGATGGCAGTATGTTGTGGAGAATAAATAAAATAGGTGCTGATATTTCATGCACGCAATATTCAAGCCTCATGTAGGTTTACTCAGGGTATTTTTTTTCCACCATTTTCATTAGACCGTAGTTTCAAAAGAAGCGTAAATGAAATTGCAGCCTTGCTTATATCTTTCCATTCGCTATGAACAAGAGACTGGCTCAGCCATTTTTGTAATATTCCAGCTTCACTCTGGATCTTTTCATTTTCATCTTTATTTCTTTTGAGGAAATAATGAGAAAAATGCTTAAGTTAACTATCCCAAAGGTGGTTTTTTTTTTTTCTTTTCACAAGGCAACTGGACTTTTTGTTTTTTTCTTTGAAGACGTTTTGCTTCTCATCCAGGAAGCTTCTTCAGCTCTGACTGGATGGTGGGGAACGGAAGGATTTATATTCCTTGCAGACAGCTGGTCATTTGCATCCTTTTAGAGGGTCATTGAGGCTGCTTGGAGGTCTGTCTGTGTCCTCAGCGTCCCCTGTGTAGTGAAAATGGGTGTGGAGCTTTCTTGGAACTGCTGGAAGGAATTACAAAACTTTTTCAGCAATTCCAAGAAGACTCCACACTTATTTGCACTATTCAGGTGGCCCTGAGGACACAGACAAACTTCTATTTTATTTTATTTATTTTATTCAATTTATATACCGCCCTTCTCCTGCTGGACTCAGGGCGGTGAACAGCCAAGAATAAAAACATACCCATACAAAATCTAAAAATTATTAAAAGAATTGCACAAATTTGGCCCGAAATTTAAAAATAACCCAACCTAAAACCCATTAACCCTTTAAAACTAAAAGGTTAAAAGAGGTTAAAAAAGTTATCTGCTTCTAGTAGAAAACTCATTAATACAAGAACAGAGAAAATCTCTTCACCAAGCCAAAAACCTTCTCCAACTAAGTCGTTCTCACACGAGTGGTTGGATAGTCGTAAATCCTCTCAACCAGAAATGGTTTAAAGTGTTCTAGACAGAGAACCAAATGAAATAGATTCATTGTAAAACTGAGTGGAACGCTTCGGCATGGTAATTAACAGCTCAGAACAAATGCTTTTCAATTCAGTGTAATTACTCTGAACTTTGATAATAGTACAGCTTCGTTCGTTCTCATGAAGTGGGAATTATTTAGAAATGGGAATTGTTTTTTGAGTAGACTCAAAGATTACTGCTAGCAGTTAACCTTTTTTGAGGTTTAAAATTTTGCTTGTTTTGCTTTTTGTTCCTGGTCTGTCTGTCTATCTGCATGTTTAGAAGAATGGATGGGTGGGTGGATGGATGGATGGATGTGGGTGGATGGATAAGTGGATGGGTGGATGAGTGTGGACGGAAGGAAGGAAGGAAGAATGGATGGATGAACAGATGGATGGATAGATGGATGAGTTGAGTGAGTGGATGGATGGATGTGGCTGGGTGGATGGATAAATGCGTGGGTGGATGGACAGATGGATGGATAGATGGATGAGTTGGGTGAGTGGATGGATGAACAAATGGACGTATGGATGGATGGATGAGTGGGTGGATGGGTGGATGGATGGAAGGAAAAAAGGATGGATGGGTGGGTGGGTGGATGGGTGGGTGGGTGTCGATGGATGGATGGAAGGAAGGAAGGATGGATGGATGGATGGATGGATGGATGGATGGATGGATGGATAGGTGGGTGGGCGGGTGTGGATGGATGGATGGATGAACAGATGGATGGATAGATGGATGAGTTGGGTGAGTAGATGGACGGATGGATGGATGGATGAGTGGGTGGGTGGGTGAATGGATGGGTGTCGGATGGATGGAAGGATGAATGAACAGATGGATGGGTGGGTGGATGGGTGGATGGGTGTAGATGGATGGAAGGAAAAAAGGATGGATGGATGAGTGGGTGGATGGATGGGTGGGTGGGTGTCGATGGATGGAAGGAAGGATGAATGGATGGATAGATGGGTGGGTGGGTGTGGATGGATGGATGAACAGATGGATGGATAGATGGATGAGTGGGGTGGGTGGGTGGACGGACGGACGGATGGATGGATAAGTGAGTGGATGAGTGAGTGAGTGGAAGGAAGGAAGGACAGATGGATGGAAGGATGGACCATCCACAATCAAACAAATTTTGATGGTTTAAATTTTGCTTCCAGGGTGGTTCACTTCAGCTCTGGTTTAACAATTTCTTTTTGTGGCATTTTTTTAAAGAGGGAATCGATATTCTAAGTTGTTCAATAATGAATGTGTGAGATAAAACGGCAATATTGTTGTTTCCGGGACAGACCGAAAGTGACATCTTGCTGCGTTCAGAACTTGAGGAAGTACGAGCTCAACATTCAGCCCAGTTTAAGCTGTGGTACACATTGGACAGAGCCCCTGAGAGTAAGTAACTCAGCATACAGTTAAAATTAGAGGATGCTACAACATTCTGCTCAGTGGCTGAATATATAACAGAGCGCTGTAACATTTTCGTGGAGTCACACCTAATTCCTTATGGCCGTGTGGTTTCTTGTTGTCCTCCGATGTTTTTCCAGCTCACTACCCTAGTTTGCAATCCTAGGATTTTCCCATCCACATATTAACCCATGTTTGACCTCAGTTGGCTTTTTAAATCAAACCCTCATCTGTTTCGGATGGTTATCTACCATCTATGGACCTTCCTCAATTCCAGCTCAACTTCTGGGGATCTATTAGAAGCCTCCATATTGTTTTCTTGGCAAGTTTTCAAGAGATGGTTGACAGTAGGTTCTTCTGGAGCTGAAATGTCTACAAGAAACACCACCAAGTCTGAGAGCTCCAAGGACCCCCACAGTCCTCCTCCCCTTTTCCTTCTCCTCCACTCCGTAAACCTCACTTCTTTCTATCCCTGACGAGGTGACCTATTTGGATCATGAAACTTCTGCAAGAAAACCACCAGACTCAGAGAGCGCCAAGGACCCCATAACTCAACCTTGAGCTACAGATATTTTCTTCTATCAAACCCAAATTAGGGAACCCCCCCCCCTCAGATTGGCAATTTTCTTAATGGCCCCTTTGATCAAACATTGAAGAGTGTCATTGAGAGAAATTACAGCTATGTGTAGGGCCCAGTGTCTCAACCCCAAGGATTAGTAGACTCCTATAGGTGTCTCATAGAAGGTTCTAGGTACAGAGTGATGCAAAATTTGCCCACTGCAACTGCAACCTAGAGTATTGTCAACTTGCAAAGCATCCCTGGCCTGCTCTCAGGTTGCCATAGGCAAGGTGGATGGGAAACAGACGAAGCAGCACGGAAGCCAAAAACAAAAGCACATTCCAGACACATCTCTCAAGGCTGTCTCCCAGGGTTACCCACAGCGGCTTGAGGGGAGTGATCTCTACAACCTGCGAAATTGCTCCATTGGCAAATGTGGCAACACACCCTGGGGGGGAGGGGGGAAACAGGGTCATGATTGGGCTGTAAATTATGTGGGGGTCAGAGTTGGCTTGCTGTTCATGTATTCAGGCAGGTCTGTTCAATGATAGAAAGTTTGAAAATAGTCTAGTTTTTAGAGTTTAAAAAATGTGCCCACCCTACTGTTCAATCATAAGAAAGGGATGGAATTGATGGAAGGTACTGTAGATGAAGAAACATTTGCCCTCCTGTCTATTTCAAAGCCCCCCCTTTGAAGATCCTGGGTGCATTTTGTTGCTGTTTGTTTTTTTGAAAGAGATAATAAGAGAAACTTGGTCTTTCCCAACACAGAGTGGGATTACAGCCAAGGCTTTGTGAACGAAGACATGTTGAGGGAACACATGCCTCCACCCCAAGATGACGTTCTCATCCTGATGTGCGGCCCACCACCCATGATCCAGTACGCCTGCATTCCCAACCTGGAGAAATTGGGTTTCACCAAGGAGATGTGGTTTATTTACTAACTGGGAGTCGGGATAAAGTAGAAGGGGGAAGGAGGAAGGGAAAGAAGGAACGGAACTCTTGGGAATAAAACAGGGTAATGGAAGCTTAACTTCGGTAAACAGAGGTTGGACCGACGTTCTGAGGATTTCCAACTCGCGCTCTCTTGTGTCTTTCTAATCCTGGCAGGCGGAAGCCTCAGCTAGACTGATTAACTGTGTTGTAGATCCTACTCTTTGCTTTGCTCTATGTATCAAATCTTGCCCTAAGGCAACTGAAAGAAGTTTGGCTCTTTTCATCCCGGATGGGCAAATGTTACCTGGGCCTCTTGTATCCCCAAAGAGTTTGCTGTGAGATCCAGGGAGAGAAGTGAAGGAGGTGACTTCACTCTCCCTGCTGTTTTCTGCACCAAAGCTTTAAATGCACACCAGTCTTTGCACCAACGTGTGTGTTTGTGTCCTTCTTCATTTGCACGGCGGAGGGGGAGGAGAAATTGCTCGACAGGCCAACCTACAGAAACGTACTCGTCTAGAAAGCAGGGAATTGATTGGTTCTGTCCTTCCCAAATTATGGACGTGAAAGAGGAGGTCCAACCTTGAAATTCTTAATAGGGGCACACCCCTAGGACAGAAATGAGGAGTTGGCCTCTACTCTTCCTTCGGGCCTTTGTCTGGGGAGAGAATTTCCAGCTGGGCTTTGCGTAGGGTGAAATAAGGGTGTGTATACAGGAGGCTCCCTCAACCGACCATTGTCCGAAGGATGGTCCTAAATACAGAATCGTCTCCCAGAAACTTCCATGGGGTGATGGGGGGGGGAGGAATGTCAATTTGGTTGGAGGGATTGAAAGGTGGACGGTGAGATAGCCAGTTAGTGGAATGAGAAGCATCTATAGGCTGGCTTATATTTTAAGTACACTCAATGGTGTATCAATCTAAAAGCAGAGGTCTTCTGGCTGGCTTGAGAATTTTGGGAGATGAAGTCCACAAATCTTAAAGCTGCCAAGTTTGAGGACCCCTGATCTAAAGGAATTTCTTTGGCTGTTTTCCCAAGTTTATATTGCGTTATTCTATTCTATTATTCAATGATCCTCTTTTAATTAGCTAAACACATATCCATGTTTATATACATATATGTAGAGGTAGCTCAGTTACAAAATATATCAATATTTCGTTTCAGTAACCACTCATGCTGGCTGGAGAATTCTGGGAATTTGAAGTCCACCTAGCTTCAACAGCCCAGGGTTAATTTGAAATCCACCTAACTTGAAAAGCCCAAGGTTGAGTTGAAATCCACCTAGCTTGAAAAGCCCAAGTTTGAGTTGAAGTCCACCTAGCTTGAAAAGCCCAAGTTTGAGTTGAAGTCCACCTAGCTTGAAAAGCCCAAGGTTGAGTTGAAGTCCACCTAGCTTGAAAAGCCCAAGGTTGAGTTGAAGTCCACCTAGCTTGAAAAACCCAAGATTGAGTCGGAGTCCACCTAGCTTGAAAAGCCCAAGATTGAGTTGATGTCCACCTAGCTTGAAAAGCCCAAGGTTGAGTTGATGTCCACCTAGCTTGAAAAGCCCAAGGTTGAGTTGAAGTCCACCTAGCTTGAAAAGCCCAAGGTTGAGTTGAAGTCCACCTAGCTTGAAAAGCCCAAGGTTGAGTTGAAGTCCACCTAGCTTGAAAAACCCAAGGTTGAGTCGAAGTCCACTTAGCTTCAACAGCCCAAGGTTGAGTTGAAGTCCACCTAGCTTGAAAAGCCCAAGGTTGAGTCGAAGTCCACTTAGCTTCAACAGCCCAAGGTTGAGTTGAAGTCCACCTAGCTTGAAAAGCCCAAGGTTGAGTTGAAGTCCACTTAGCTTCAACAGCCCAAGGTTGAGTCGAAGTCCACCTAGCTTGAAAAGCCCAAGGTTGAGTCGAAGTCCACTTAGCTTCAACAGCCCAAGGTTGAGTTGAAGTCCACCTAGCTTGAAAAGCCCAAGGTTGAGTTGAAGTCCACCTAGCTTGAAAAGCCCAAGGTTGAGTCGGAGTCCACCTAGCTTCAACAGCCCAAGGGTGAGAAAAAACTGCACTAGATTCTTTGCTCAACTGTCGTCCTGCAGCAAAAATAAAAAAATTTATATCATGCTCCTTTTTGCTTAACGTGAATAAAACAGCCTTTTTACCTTTTTACTAACCGTACCGAGGCTGAAGAACACCGGACACTGTTCATAACAAACAGTTTTGTATTGCTTTACCTGCCTACTCCGCTCTTTGACTTCTTTTCAACTCTTTGTGGTAGAAATAAAACTTTTTTCTCCCCTCCCTTAAGATGCCTTGCGAGTTCTTTTGATTCCTTACCGCCGGGTTAAAATCGATTGGAAGGCTCTTGTGTTTGATCTCCTGTTTTTGGCGTTTTTACAAGATGACGTACAGAGAGAAAACACTGAACAAAATGAAATTCAACGGTGGAAAAAAATAAGGTTCTACATTTAGGCAAGAAGAACTAAATGCACAAGTACAGTATAGGCGGTACTTTGCTCAATAGTAGTAACTGTGAGAGGGATCTTGGAGTCCTAGTGGACAACCGCTTAAATAGGAGCCAGCCGTGTGCAGCAGCTGCCAAGAAGGCCAACACAATCCTAGGCTGCATCAACAGAGGGATAGAATCAAGATCACGTGAAGTGTTAATACCTCTTTACAATGCCTTGGTAAGGCCACACTTGGAATAATGGATCCAGTTTTGGTCGCCACGATGTAAAAAAGATGTGGAGACTCTAGAAAGGGTGCAGAGAAGAGCAACCAAGAGGATTAGGGGACGAGGCTAAAGTATATGAAGAACGGTTGCAGAAACTGAGTAGTTTGATGAAAAGAAGGTCCAGGGGAGACATGATAGCAGTCTTCCAATATCTCGGGTTGCCACAAAGAAGAGGGAGTCAAGCTATTCTCTAAAGCACCTGAGGGCAGGACAAGAAGCAACAGGTGGAAACTAATCCAGGAAAGAAGCAACTTAGAATTAAGGAGGAATTTCCTGACAGTGAGAAGAATTAATCGGTGGAACAACTTGCCTCCAGAAGTTGTGAATGCTCCAACACTGGAAGTTTTTAAGAAGAGATTAGGTAACCATTTGTCTGAAGTAGTGTAGAGCTTCCTGCCTAAGCAGGGGGTAGGAAGGAAGGAAGGAAATGGAAAAGAGGGGACGTAGTAGAGAATGGGAAGGAGGGAGTGGGAAGGAAGGAAGGAGACAACAGAAAAGGACGAAGGGGAAAAAGGAGGGAATGGGAAGGAAGGAAGATGATAGTAAGGGACTAAAAGGAAACTACGTGAATATTTTGACAGTAACATAGGTAAAGGGACAGATTTATCTATTGGGAGGCTAGTAAAGCCATTATCATAGGTTACCTTATACAATATAATCTTCTAGAGGGGGAAAAAATTCTGGAAAAGATGCAAAAGATATTGGACGCCATTAGACAGAAAGAAAAAGAATTGCATAAGACACTCAAATTTCACATCAAATCAATTTATTACTTGATCAATTTATTACGCCAACGATCGTCCGCGCTAACAGTTCAAGAAACAGAAGCAACATTGAATCAGGTGAAGCAAAGACATTTTGAGTTTGCAAACAAACCAGGAAGATGGTTGGCCTATAACCCTATAGCAGGGGTCAGCAACTTGCAGCTCTGGAGCTGCATGTGGCTCTTTCATCCCTCTGCTGCGACTCCCTGTCACTCAAAATATGCATCACAATTGCTAATGTGTGACACCAGCCGGCACATGATTTATTGAGCTTTTCAACCCCCAGTAGGCCAACCATGGATAAATCCAAGAAAAGAAAAGTTTCAGAAGAAAAACAAGAATGTTTAATTCAACTACATAGGCTAGTTTTGTGGCCGTTCAAGAAATAGTCAGGCACAGGAAGGATTTTGTGGCTGCCGGTGTTTTCTTTTCTGTGGGAAACGGGTCCAAATGGCTCCTTGGGGGTTTAAGGTTGCAGACCCCTGGCCTATAGGCTAAGAAAGGAAAGAGAGAAGAGAATAATAAAAAAAAAATAGAGTATTTTCTTTGAAATTAAACTGCTTAAAGACAAGTTTTGTTTTTAATTTTTTTTTCTTTAAAAAGAGTGTCCCATTGGTACTTTGGCTTGGTTTTTAAGGCTCTTGGTGAAAAATTATGTCCCACACAAATAAGGATTTGCTGGCATATTGCTTTGGAATATTCCTTTTTCTGCAATCACATTTTCCAACAGAGGGGAAAAAGTGACTCCAACATTCCAGCTAATCTGATCCAAAAAAACTCCAAAACTTTCCTTCTCTTGCAAATTAAAAAATTAGTAATAATAACCTGGTATAATTTTTCCTCCTTCCTCCCCATTTCAATCCGATGAGTAGTTTGGAGAGAGCAATTCAACTCTTACTCATAATATTCCTAGGGAATGTATGAATCACGTTTGCGGTATGGTTATTTTGGTTAGCCTGAGTAGCAGGCACAACACACAAATACAGAAATGTGGATTAGGGTCTCTGCAATTAATATGTTTTGTTCCGGAACCAGACAGGGGTGAAATGCTTTAAAAAAGAAAGAAAAAAAGGTTCAGAGGATAAAGTATTTTTTTACTACCTATTTGCTAGAACCGGTAGTAAAAAAATGCTTTACTAAGCACATCTTAGCAAGCGTGAGCGATCATGTTACAAAGCCTGCTGCCTGTTAACAGGAAGGTTATCAAATACTGCACAGCCTTCCAGCCTATGATTCATTCGTCCAACGGCAGTGCCGTATTTATATTTATAAAAAGTCATCTGCATTATTGCTCCATGACAAAGCTCTGTGTGTGTGTGTGTGTGTGTATATCTTTAATAAATTTATTCTCTCTCTCTCTCCTCCCCCTCCCTCCTTCCCTCCCTCTCAGCATTATATATATGCTGAGTTCTGAGTAACTTCATTTACTAAAATCTAATAACTTTATTTCCAGTAGAGATAGATGATGGATGAATGGATGAATGGACAGATGAGAGAGAGAGAGAGATGATAGATAGAATGATAGAGAAAGATGGATGGATGGATGGATGGATGGATGGATGGATGGATGGATGGATGGAATGATAGATGAGAGAGATGATAGATAGATAGATAGATAGATAGATAGATAGATAGATAGATAGATAGATAGATAGATAGATAGATAGATAGATAGATAGATAGATAGAATGACATAGATAGAATGATAGATGATAGAGAGATGATGGATGGATGAAATGATATAGATATGATAGATGATAGATCGATCAATCGATCGATGGATGATAGATAGGTATAGATGATAGAGAGATGATAGAGAGATGATTGATGGATGCAATAATATAGATGAGAGAGGGAGGATAGATAGATAGATAGATAGATAGATAGATAGATAGATAGATAGATAGATAGATAGATAGATAGATAGATAGATAGACAGATAGATAGATGTAGGTAGGCAGGTAGGTAGGTAGATAGATGGATCATAGATAGGTGATAGATGATAGAGATGATTGATGGATGAAATGATATAGATGAGAGGAGATAGAGATAGATATAGATGATAGATAGATAGATAGATAGATAGATAGATAGATAGATAGATAGATAGATAGATAGATAGATAGATGTAGGTAGGCAGGTAGGTAGGTAGATAGATGGATCATAGATAGGTGATAGATGATAGAGATGATTGATGGATGAAATGATATAGATGAGAGGAGATAGAGATAGATATAGATGATAGATAGATAGATAGATAGATAGATAGATAGATAGATAGATAGATAGATAGATAGATAGATAGATAGATAGATAGATAGATGTAGGTAGGCAGGTAGGTAGGTAGATAGATGGATCATAGATAGGTGATAGATGATAGAGATGATTGATGGATGAAATGATATAGATGAGAGGAGATAGAGATAGATATAGATGATAGATAGATAGATAGATAGATAGATAGATAGATAGATAGATGATAGATAGATAGATAGATAGATAGATAGATAGATAGATAGATAGATAGATAGATAGATAGATAGATAGATAGATGAAATGATAGATATAAGAGAGAGAGAGATGATATAGATATATACAATAGTGGCCAAAATAGTGGAAACATTGATTAAAGGTAATTTAATCAAGAACGTAATGCAATAACTTTTATGAAGGATTTGCTATTAGAATAGCAGTTACTGTATAAAGAAGAAAATGAAACACATAGAAAAAACGAGATATACAGAAATTATCAACATAGAAAAAAGCAAGATATACAAAGATTATCACCATGTCAGTTAATACTTCGTTGGGTAACCTTTAGCATGAATGATGGCCTTACAACGTTTTCCCATGGAGTGAACCAAGTCTTTGAGTTCTGCAGCTGTTCTAGTGTGAAACCAAGATTGAATGATGGCTTCTATTAACTGGGTTTTATGGCTGGGTCGATTCTGACTAACCAGTTTCTTTAGTCGGCTCCATAGATTTTCAATTGGGTGAAGGTCTGGGCTATTCCCAGGCCATTCCAGCAGTGGAATAGAATTATCTTGAAACTCCAAAAAGAAAGTGGTGTTATTAGCCATCAACCCTCAAAAATACACTTTCCCCAAAAGGTTTCCACAATTTTGGCCACGACTGTAATATGTCTTGTGAGTTCTAGTCTTTCCTTAGGCATGAAAGCCAGCTGGGTAACTTTGGGCTCAACATACCTGACAGGGTTGTTGTGGGGAAAATGGGAAGAGGAAGGAAAATTAGGTTCATTGAGTGATCTTTAACAATCTAATAAGTAAATAAACACGATTCATTTTATTTCTCAGTAAGTTTTTATTTCTTTAACACAGCAATACATATATTTCCACTGACCTCATTGTACACAAAACATCCCAACAAAATACCATAATGATATTTCATTTTGTGTGCATTTATATAAACCCCTTGGCTTAATTAAGAGCCTTATATTACTCTCCCCAGACCCGTAGTAATAATAACAACTATTTTCCTAACCAGAAAAAAAAAAGACAGTAAAAAAATTAATATATCTTGATTCTTTTCATAATGCATAACAGCTTTATTTTTTTAATGGTTGCATTGCAATTTGATTCTTTGGATTAACGTGATTTTTTTGCATCTGAGCTTGATTTTTCTGGGTATATTTTATCCAAATAGTGCAAAATCTGTTTTTAAGGGAGCAGAAGATACAATTTTGTATTAGTCGAATTTTTACCAAGTAACCTGAATGGGCTGCTGATAGGGGAATTCTGTTGCTTTTAACTAAAGAAGTGAACTTCTCAGTTCATAAATTACCTTTATTTACAAATGTTGTCTGCCTTTCATTCGAACAAGCTCAGTGAAAAAACAGTTTTGAATCAATTTAGAAAATTATTAAGGGGGGGTCCTTGCTGCATTACACCGTATTGAGGAAGCGCTTCGAGGCTTTAAAAAGGCAAAACCCGATAATTTTATAGACCAACAGCATCATGAATTTTTAATCATGGGTCCAACTCTAAATAAATGTAGCAGAAATTCTTAGATTAGCACCAATTGGCAAAGAATTCGATTTCCATCCAATGTGACATATTTCCAAATGAAGCTCATCCGAAGCAGGAAAGGCAAGGCAACTAACTGTCAAAAAATTAGCCTTTCAGGAAACAAGATAAGATGAAAGTTGAGTGTCTTTATCCAATCGAAAATGCTACAATCCCAAGAACCGATGAGATTGAACGGAAAGGATCCACCGATAACCGTTAATCTTGGTAACTATATTTCTGACTATATGCCAAA
This sequence comes from Coluber constrictor foxii, assembly GCA_038048745.1. Classification (NCBI taxonomy): domain Eukaryota; kingdom Metazoa; phylum Chordata; class Lepidosauria; order Squamata; family Colubridae; genus Coluber; species Coluber constrictor. The sequence continues at coordinate 488,195 of CM075964.1, read as the reverse complement.
AACCTATCTAGCTATTCTTGCAAAATATATATCTTTGGATCAGCGATTCCAATGTTGAGGTCCATACTATCTCTACAGCACCAGCTGATAATCCAGACAGTAAATTCCAAATCTTTGCATCCCCATCGCTTCAGGCAGAAAAAAAGGGAAATTAAACTTAAAATATTCGAAAGTGATATTGGAACAGGAAAAGAGAGGGAGAGAAGGTGGTGGTGGTGGGGGGGGGGGAATCTGGCCAAGATTTTTTAATCTGAATTGTCGATCAGAAAGATCGGCAGTTCAGCGGTTCGAATCCCTAGTATAGGGGGGTTAGAGTAGATGACCTCCAAGGTCCCTTCCAATTTTGTTACTGAGTGAAGTCTGATCCTTTAAAAAAAAACCACAGTAAAAAAGACATGCTTTATCTTTAACATGTATAAACATTCAATAGGTTATCGTAAACGGTCGTTCAAAGGCAAGATTTCGTATTTGAATTTAATACTGTAAAATAGCGTGGATTGGCTAAAATTCCTCGTCATTAAAAGGTAAAAAAAAAAAATTTGCAATCCAGGAAAAAAAAAAATCTGGCCTCCAGATTTTCCATTGCAACAAACTAAACTTTAAAATGTTATAAAAAACTTGTTATTTTATAAAAGGGAACGGGGACGTTGCAGGTCCAGAGAAATTTTCAAGGGATTCCGTTCTCAATGTCAGAGAAAAAAAATCCTTCCTGCAAGATAAGAGAATTGGAGTTCCATGCAAGCAGTTTGCAAGATGAATTTCTTTCTCCAGGATCCAGCTGGGTTTTGAGGCTTTTAAAACACATCACAGTATAAAACTTCCGGCCCCATTATGTACTCAATACATTTTTTCCCCCCATAAAAACTGCATTTAAAAAAACAAATTGCACAAGATTTTCAATACGTGGCTGATTCGAAGAAGAGGAAAATTATTTTTTTTTTATCTTGGCAATGGGTGCTAGTGTCAGAGGTCTGCAGAGGGTTATTTCCTCCCCCTATTTTTTTTTTTGCATTACTGGAGTAAAAAGAAAATTACAAGGGTACATTATGGCACATTGTACACACTAAAACATTATGCTGTAGAGTCTTATTTAGAAGAATGGCACAAATTGTTACGCCAGAGGGAGTGGGGGAAGTGGAAGGGGTTAGGAGGTCCTTTCTTCCCGTCTCATCAATTGGCCAGAACTTGGATGATAGACTTCTTACGATCATTCCCCTCTCCGCCATCAGTTCTTGCAAACCAGAAGCAAAAAAAAAATGACTTCGCACAAGGTGCGGTGTCCATCACACACAGCAGCAGGGCTCCAGATAGGTCCCCGGCTGCCCTGGTCACACGTTCGAGTCCTCGTCTGTGATACTGGCACTGGGAGAACGGGTTGCCAAGTCCTTGAACATGTCATCCTCCTTCAACATGTGCTGGGAAGAGAAAGTGTAGGCGAATTAATTGGTGGGATATCAGGAAAAAAAACTCGTTGGAAGGAAGGGAGGGAGGGAGGGGAAAAGGGAGCAGAGAGAGACAGAGGAAGGAAGGAAGGAAGGAAGGAGGGAGGGAGGGAGAGAGAAGAAGGGAGGAAGGAAGGAAAAGAGAGACAAAGAAAAAGGAAGGAAGGAAGGAAGGAGGGAGGGAGGGAGGGAGGGAAGGAGTTAGAGGAAGGAAAAGAGAAAGAAAGAAAAAGGAAGGAAGGAAGGAAAGAAGAAAGAAGGAAGGAAGGAAAAGAAAGATAGAGAGAGACAAAGAAAAAAAGGAAGGAAGGCAGGAAGGAAAGATTGAAGGAAAAAAGAAAAGAAGGAAAGAAGGAAAAGAAAGAAAGAAAGAAAAGGAGGGAGGGAGGGGAAGAAAGAAAAAGAAAAGAGACATAGAAAGGAAAAGGAAGGAAGGAAAGAGAGAGAGAGAAAGAAAGAAAGAAAGAAACGAAGAAAGAAAGAAGGGAGGGTGGGAGGGAAGGAGGGGAAGGAAGGAAAAGAAAGACAAAGAAAGAAAAAAAAAGGAAGGAAGGCAGGAAGGAAAGATTGAAGAGAAAAGGAAAGGAAAGAAGGAAAAGAAAGAAGGAAGGAAGGAAGGAAGGAAGGAAGGAAGGAAGGAAGGAAGGAAGGAAGGAAGGAAGGAAGGAAGGAAGGAAGGAAGGAAGGAAGGAAGGAAGGAAGGAGAAAAAGAAGGGAGGGGAAGAAAGAAAAAGAAAAGAATTAAACAATGACTTACAGTCAAGTTGTTGATGCCTTCAGAAAAGGCTCCAATCTGCCGCACGGTCCCTTCGGAATCTTCCATCTACAAGGAAGGAAAAATAATTGGGTGATATTCATATAAATCCTGTGTTATATAATATAACTGTGTTCACGAACGTCAATGCTAAAATTGGACAACTATTCCTGAAGTTTAGGCAGCGCTCGGTTAAAGAAAGGCGAGAAATATAAAACCTTGGATTGAAGGAGCTTTTCGCACACCCGTAAACGCACGAAAGTTTCTGGCACGAGAAGCTAAATGTTTTTAAGGAACAACCGCCAAGAAAGACCAGGTGCCTTTTGGAAAAAAATCTCTATAGACAGGGAGAAACAGGGACACAGTGGCTCCGTGGTTAAGACGCTGAGCTTGTCGATCAGAAGGTCGGCAGTTCAGCGGTTCAAATCCCTAGTGCCGCATAACGGAGTGAGCTCCTTGACTTGTCCCAGCTTCTGCCAACCTAGCAGTTCGAAAGCAGGTAAAAAATGCAAGTAGAAAAATAGGAATCATCTTTGGTGGGAAGGGAACAGCGTTCCGTGCGCCTTTGGTGTTGAGTCATGCCTGCCACGTGACCACGGAGACGTCTTCAGACAGCGCTGGCTCTTCGGTTTTGAAACGGAGATGAGCAGCGCCCCCTAGAGTCGGGAATGACTAGCACATAGGTGCGAGGGGAACCTTTACCTTTAGTTTATAGACATGGAGAAAATTGTCCAACATGAAAAATTTAAAAATTTAAAAATGTGCTAACTTCACAAAAGGTTGAACCAAGAACAATCTTGCGCAAGGTTGTTGGATGGATACAACGGGACAACTTCAGAAACATCCCTCCGGGCGTTTTGAACATCCTGAGAGAAAAATGCAGATTGTGTATGTGCTATAATACAGGTAGTCCTCGACTTACCACAGTTCATTTAGCGAACACTCAAAGTTACAACGGGGCTGAGAAAACTGACTTATGAACGTTTGTCATACGACCTTTATAGCATCTCCAGGATCACGTGATCCCAATTCAGACACTTAGCAATCGGTTTGTACTTACGACGACGGTTGCTATGCCATGTGATCGAAATTCAGCCGCTTGACAACCGACTCACATTTCTGACAGAGATTCCCTTAACAACGGTGTCCAGAAAGGGGATAAAACGAGGCGAAACTCACTTAACAAATTTCGGGAACGATTGTGGTCATAAGTCAAGGACTGTCTGTATTTCTTTGTTCAATCGGCAACTCTGGCTGTTGGGAAGTCTGGAATTTTGGCTCTAGAGGTTTGTTAGATTTTATAGGACCGAGACACGGTCCATAAACAGAAATTGAAAAACACAGATTGGATCAGTTTTAAATTGTTTTAACTCTTGTGTCTATGTTTTTTTATTATTGGCTGTACACCGCCCTGAGTCCCTCGGGAGAAGGACGGTATAAAAGTTTGATTGATTAAATAAATAAATAAATAAATAAATAAATAAATAAATAAATAAATAAATAAATAAATAAATAAATAAATAAATAAATAAAGGGTGGTATAAAAGTTTGATTGATTAAATAAATGAATAAATAAATGAATAAATAAATAAATAAGAAATAGGCAAGATGATAAAGGGAATGCATATTTAATATTACGTGTTTTGACAGCTGCGAAAATTGTATTTGAACAACAAATGAGGACACTCCTAAAGGTAATTTAAAAAACATTGCATGGTGAAGAAATGGGATAGGTTAACATTAAAGATAAAGGACACAAAATATTTTTTAACTTGGGATATGCTTTATCAATGGTTAGGTAATAAAGTTATGTTATCAATGGTTAGGTAATAAAGTTAGAACTTAGAAGTTGGAATAATGCTATTATATACAAGTAAAGAATATTATTACTATTATTATATATATGTAAAATGACCCAGACAATACACCCTTTACTAAAAACTTATAAAGGTTAAAGAAAAATGTAAAAATAAAAATAAAATTAAATCAAAAAAGACAGGCAGAGCGTGATGGACAGCCCACGAATCGTTCCGTTTTAACCCAAAATACCTGTTCCAATCTGTCCAGATCATCGTCGTCGTAAACTCTGTTATCTAAACCCGGTTTAAAGCCTTTCTTGGATCCGGTTCCTGCCACCTGACCCAAATCCATAGGGCACACATACTCTTCTCCACCGTCGTCTTGCTTCTTCTTCCTCAAATTCCCAAAGTTACTGAAGGCGAGTTTCTTTGGCTGAAAGAAAAAAATCCAGCAAAGTCTTCAGTACAGGTAGTCCTCGGGTTATGACCGCAATTGAGGCCACAATGAGAGATGTATAGGAATAGCAGTTTTTTTCTGACATCGTGCAGCAAACTTTGAGGACAAGCCAGTGGTGGGTTTCAAATTTTTTTACTACTGATTCAGTGGGTGTGGCTTGGTGGGCGTGGCAAGGCTTGGTGGGCGTGGCAGGGGAAGGATACTGTAAAATCTCCATTCCCTCTCCACTCCAGAGGAAGGTTACTGCAAAATCCCCATTTCCTCCCAATCAGCTGGGACTCGGGAGGCAGAGACTAGATGGGAGCGGGGCCTGTCAGAGGTGGCATTTACTGGTTCTCCGAACTACTCAAAATTTCCGCTACCGGTTCTCCAGAACTGGTCAGAACCTACTGAAAAACACCTCTGGGACAAGCATATGTGAGAAAACCACAACGGTATTTTAAAAATTAAAATACCAGAGAGCCTGGATAGCTCAGCAGACTAATGCATTGTAATTTAACTCCAGCTGTCAGCAATTACTGTAAGTTTGAATCTCCCCAGGCTCAAGGTTGACTCAGCCTTCCATCCTTTCTAAGGTGGGTAAACTGAGGACCCAGTTTGTGGGGGCAATAAGCTGATTTTGTAAAATATACAAAAGTATGAAGGCTATTGCTTAACGCATTGTAAGCCACCCTGAGTCTCCGGAGAAGGGCGGCATATAAATGAAAAATTTTTTAAAAAAAATTCCAGATAGGTACCATCCTCACATTCCTGCATTTTCTGGAAAACCTTAACCCTGACTAGCAATGCCAAAGAACTCAGATATGTACCACTTCATAGTTGTTTTACAGCCCACTCTAAGCAGTTTGCAGAATCAGCCTATGCCCCCCCCCCAAGAATTTGGGTCCTAATTTTACTGACCATGGAAGGACGGAAGGCTGAGTCAACTTTGAGCTGGTCAGGATCGAGCTCCTGGCATTGGGCAGTCATCCTGAAATACTGCATTCTAACCACTGCACCACCAGGAAGGAGAATGAGAAAGGGAGAAAGGAAGGAAGGAAGGAAGGAAGGAAGGAAGGAAGGAAGGAAGGAAGGAAATGGAGAGGGAGGGAGGGATACTAATGTACTTATATACCACTTCAAAGTGCTTTACAGCCCTCTCTAAACAGTTTACAGAGTCAGCCTCTTGCCCCCAACAATCTGGATCCTCATTTTACCGACCACAGAAGGATGGAAGGCTGAGTCAACCTTGAGCCGGTCAGGATCGAACTCTTGGCAGTGAACAATGAGTTAGCCTGCAATACTGCATTCTAACCACTGAGCCACAGGGGCTCGTCGTTAGGCATAAGAAACCAGGCGCCATGACAGAGTTCAAAAATACTCCTAGTTTCACGCTGCCTACTGACAAGAATCTGATCGACTAACAATCAAGGCCAACTGGCATTCAATAAGAATCAACAGAATTCACAGGGACTGTTTTGGAGCCTAAAGATTTCAAACTGATGACACGTTTCACCCCACCCTCAGTCTCGGCCTGGTCATCTTTTACATCGATTCCCCAAATGGAGATTGAAACTAGAAACAAAAAAATTCTTCTCCCAATACCTTCACTTTGGCGGTAGCTGTGAGAAGGACGTAATCGGGAGCTTCCATGGCTTCGCGTTTTTCCTGTTGAGCTTCGCTTCCAACCAGCAAATTGAAATGAGTGGCCAAGTGCCTTCTCAGCAGCGTCTTGTTAGGTGGGATGTTAAGCAGCTGCGCCAAAGTCTCTACGTTAAAACGAGGTTCCAGAACCTGCGCCACGAAAACGAGATTTCAAAACTTGTGCATCCGGTACCTTCTCATCGACAAATGTCAGTCGATTTGCAAAAAAAAAAAACCCCTCAAGATGGAAATCCTAGGACTTCCGGGGGATGCCATGCACCGACCTAAATACGATCCAAGCCATCGACTAAGAAAAAGATACAAAAATGGAATAATTACCATTAAACCACCGTGAACTCCGCTTCCTCTTAAATTAGGAGCATATTCGGCCAGATCAACAGAACGCAACCATTCCATTACTCGATGATTGGTCCATTGAGAAACTTCTGACGGGGTGATGTTATTCTGACAACCAAAAATACAATAAATTAAAACATTCATTCATTTGTTCGCTCGTTCGTTCATTCATTCATTCATTCTTTCTGCTTATATTACGCCATGGACTATGTCAGGGGGGAAATCCAATTATGAGCATAGCTGCACTTAATGACAATTAAGTGTCATTATTTAATTGTCATTAAAACTTCAGGATGCAGGGGTTTATTCGAATTTAAAGCATCGCAAACACCAAACCACTTACATTAATCACATTGCAAATGAGGGTCCATCGGACAAGCCGTCAAAAGTGATAACCTCCCATTATTCAACTTTGTCTTTTATACCTTAAAACCACAAATCATGTGACTTTCGAGATCTGTCCATACTGTCTCGGCAACAGGGGGCAGTTTTCCATTCCTTTAACCTCAATGTTACAACATACCATATTTTTCGGAGTATAAGACACACCTTTTCCTCCAAAAACGGAGGGTGAAAATCTGGGTGCGTCTTATACTCTGCAGGTAGCCTTGCCCAGCCTTGCAAATGGAGATTTCAGGGGCTGAAAGAAACCTCTGAAAGAAGTTTCAGAAAAAAAGCCTCCAAACAGAGCTTCAGGGAAAAAAAGCCTCTGAAAGGCTTTTATCTAAAATAATATGGCAAGCAAAAAAAGAAGAATCAGTAAAGGGTCTAACCAAACTAGGCTAACAAATCTGGAGAAAGACACAATAACCAACAGATCAGAAGAAGTTAATCTATATACCAATACCAAAGAAAGGAGATTGAACAGAGTACAGATAGTCCTTCAGAAAAAAAGCCTCTGAAAGAAGCTTCAGAAAAAAAAGCCTCCAAACAGAGCTTCAGAAAAAAAGACTTTTTTTCTGAAGCTGTTCAGAGGCTGGGAAAAAAAGTTTTTTCTGAAACAGTTTCAGAGGCAGAAAAAAAAGCAAGGCACAGAGCTCACAACCAAGGAACCTGTTGCTAAAATTCACCTCTGGGAACAGCTGATTGGGGGTATTCCGGGAGGCCAATCCACCCGCCAATCAGCTTTTTTCTTATTTTTCTCCCCAAAAACTAAGGTGCGTCTTATACTCTGAAAAATACGGTATGTTATTTTTACATATACCAGGAGTCAGCAACCGATGGCTCTGGAGCCGCATGTGGCTCTTTCATCCCTCTGTGGCGCCAACTTGTGACAGGGAGACGCAACAGACCTCCCTGTCACCAGTTGGCGACACAATTTTGAAAGAACTTTCCGGTTTGGAGGGGGTAAGCACGGCGCACCATGGAGACTCTATGGCAAGGAGTGGGATTTCCAGTCAGCTCCACAACTGATAGGGCTTTCAGTTATGACAAGTAGAGGTAAAAGGACGCCGCGCTAGGAGGAGACTCTATGGTGGGGAAACCGAACTTCCAGTCAGCTCCAGAATTGAATGGAGAGGCTTCTGGTTAGGATCTTTGTGGCTCCCGGTGTTTTCTTTTCTGTGGGAAATGGGTCCAAATGGTTCTTTGAGTGTTTAAAGTTGCCAACCCCTATACTTTACTTTAAGCATACCTCTTATTTAAAGCATATTCCTCTTTTGGGCATATAGGGAACTATGGGGTCCATGTCAGGTACCATTTCATCAGTTGCACATGCTGATTATAAATTTTCCTTTTACTTGCATCAGGCAGTTAACGTCAATACTGAACCCATCTCAGCCCCCTCCCCAACTTTACTGTGCTAGAAGGGGGTCCCTATTATTTTCCCCTTACAGCTACAAGACTCCTGGAAGATGGCAATTTTAGGGAGATGTGGGTTCTAGGGAAGAATTGACCTTAAAATTAATTAAAAGGTAAATGTTCCCCTCGCACATATGAGCTAATCGTTCCTGACTCTAGGGAGCGGTGCTCATCTGTGTTTCAAAGCCGAAGAGCCAGCGCTGTCCAAAGATGTCTCCGTGGTCATGTGGCCGGCATGACTCAACGCCAAAGGCACACGGAACGCTGTTCCCTTCCCACCAAAGGTGGTCCCTATTTTTCTACTGGCATTTTTTCTGTGCTTTCGAACTGCTAGGTTGGCAGAAGCTGGGACAAGTCACGGGAGCTCACCCCGTTACGTGGTGCTAGGGATTCGAACCACTGAACTGCCAACCTAAAATTAATTACCTGCCAAAAAAGTCATTATATTGAAGGATGACCATGAATAAATTTCACATTTGAATATTACGGGTGTCTACCTCATCAGACGGTCTCCTGCGCAGACAGTAGGGTTCAAAGTTGTTCATTCGGAGGACCTGAATGGCTCGTTTGATGCTCAGATGGTGAAGGACGCTCAAAACTTTCAAAGACAACAAGTCATCCTGCAGACGTGGGCACCAAGAACGAACCGACAATAACAAAGCCACAATCAGGTATCGGAGAGAAAAGTTGCATTAATCTACTACAGGTAGATTTACAACAATTCTTTTAGGAACCGTTCAATGCAGTGGTGAAATCCAAATTTTTTTACTACTGGTTCTGTGGGCATGGCTTGATGGGCGTGGCATTGCTTGGTGGGCGTGGTTGATGGGCGTGGCAAGGAAAGGATACTGTAAAAATCTCCATTCCCTCCCCCCACTCCAGGGGAAGGATATTGCAAAATCCCCATTCCCACCCCATTCTGGGAGAACGATACTGCAAAATCTCCATTCCCAGCCCACTCTGAGGGTCAGCCAGAGGTGGCATTTGCCAGTTCTCCCAAGTACTCAAAATTTCCGCTACCGGTTCTCCAGAACCTGTCAGAACCTGTTGGATTTCACCCCTGGTTCCTGCAAAAAGCAGCTTGACAACTGCTTCGTATTTATGACGGTTGCAGTGTCCCAGGTTCACGTGATTCCCTTTTGACAAGCAAAGTTAAGGGGGAGAATCCAGATTCACTTAACAACCATGCGACTGACTTAACAACGGTGGCAATTCACTTATAACAAAGGTGGCGAGAAAGGCCGTCAGATGGAACAAAAGTAATCTGGGCTCAACGATGGTCGTAAGTGGAGGACCATACTGTCAATGACACAACAATTAAGCTGCTTACGACGGTCATGTAGTGAAGCATTCGCCCGTCCACTTTGCCTTCATCGAATTGTGTCTTATACTGGGGCAGCCCAATGTCGTCCAGCCATCCTAGAAACAGAAGAGACATAAAAATGGCTTCCTACAAATGCAGATGAACCAATGAAGCATCATGGGTGATAAAATGTCTTCTGTGAGAGGTCCTCGGTGCTCTCTGAGCTTGGTTGTTAATTTGCAGACATTTCATTACCAAACTAGGTAACATCTTCAGTGCTGCTAAGGAGTGGAGTTTGCACAGTGGAGGAGGAAGAGAAGAAGGAGAAGGGGGGAAAGGAGGAAGAGGAAGAAGAGGAAGAGGACTGTGGGGCTGTTGGTGGTCTCTGAGCTTTTTTGTTTCATTGCAGACATTTCAATACCAAACTAGATTCCACCATCAGTGCTAATAAGGAAGGAGGGTTGCTCTCAGTTTATATTCTATTGTCATGCCCTGTCAGTGTTATTGGAAGAGGAGATTCTTTGTTTGGCTGTTTACTCTTAGCTTATTTGGAAGTTCCTTAACTGGGATCCCAAAGATGTGGGTTTTTTTTCCAAGATGCAACCACCATCCAGTCAGAACTGAAGAAGCTTCTTTGATGAGAAGTGAAATATCTTCAAAGAAAAAAATACCTTTGGGTTAAACTAGTTACCAAGCTTACCTAGTTACCGAGAAGCTAGGATAAGCAGATGTAGCCATAACAGGACTCGAGAGGTGGACAAAAACACCAAATCCAAACTAAATAATTAGCTGATTGTGCGACCAACAATATACAAATATTCTTGTGATAGTACAAGGTGGCTACATCTGTCAATTCTCTCTAAAACTTGGAAAACAAAGCAAAAGAGGAAATTTAAAAAAAAAACATAAGGGAAGGGAACATACTTGTAACCCAATTGTAATCCAATTTCCCGTAATTGTTTTCTTCTTCAGATCCCAAAGCTTGAAGTGCAAGTTGTAGCTTTTTCCGATGTAGCGGATGTTTTATTCCAAGTTCCTGCACATGGGGCACAAAATAACATATTTTTATAAACAATAATCTTTCTGTTCAAGGCATCCTATAAAGGCAGGTGAGGGCAACTTTATGAAACAGATCTATAAATGCACCAATTGCGACCCTACTTGGATCGGGAGGCTCTCCTCAGTCACTCATGCCCTTGTCATCTCACGGTTGGACTATTGCAACGTGCTCTACATGGAGCTACCCTTGAAGAGTGTTTGGAGACTACAGTTGGTCCAGAATGCAGCCGCGCGAGTTATAGTGGGTGTGCCTAGATACACCCACATTACACCAATTCTCCGCGAGCTGCACTGGCTCTCTATCGGTCTCCGGGCGCAATTCAACGTGTTGGTTATTACCTTTAAAGCCCTACATGGCTCAGGGCCAGGCTATCTTCGAGACTGCCTTCTATCGCATAGCTCCCAGAGACTGGTAAGATCCCACAGAGTTGGTCTCCTCCGGGTCCTGTCAGCTAAACAATGTCGGCTGGTGGGTCCATGGGGGAGGGCCTTCTCTGTGGCTGCCCTGGCTCTCTGGAACCAGTTACCTCCTGAAATCCAGACCGCCCCCACCCTATTGGCCTTCCGGAAAGCGGTGAAGACCTGGCTTTTCCGGCAGGCCTGGGGCCATTGATCTCATTAGAGTGATCTTGCGAGACCCGGCCACAAATTGGAGTGTATGTGTTTTAACGTTTTAATGTTTTAATGTTTTCTTTTAACTTTTGTATGGGATATTGTTGCATTGTTTTATTCTCTGTTGTAAGCCGCCCAGAGTCCCTTGGGAGTTGGGTGGCATAGTAATGCGATAAAATAAATAAATAAATAAATAATAAATAAATAAATAAATAAATAAATAAATAAATAAATAGGACGTTTCTAATGGCCAAATGATTAATTCAGAGAACCAACGCTTTTCATTCCCTGTTATAAAGTGTTGGAGTTCATAAGCAGTTTTTGGGGGGAAGGGGCTATCTTCACACACACACACACAAACACACACACACACACACACACATATTTACATATATAATTAAATTCCTTCTGTGTTTGAATTGTTTGTGTTTGCTATAGAGTTACTGAAATTTCCTTTATTTAAACTACTGTATTTTCCTGCGTATAAGACTAGTTTCTAACACACAAAAATCTTCTCAAAAGTCGGGGGTCGTCTTATACGCCGGGTCTCATTCTCCTGTAACCAGGCAGACCAGCCCATAAGGCTCTGACGAGCCTTAAATGGCTCTGAGGAGGGTCGTCTTATACGCCCAGTCATCTTATACGCCGGAAAATACGGTAGTATACTAATTCTTAATATCATATTTTCTATTTTTAATGTAAGATCTTCTGGATTCAGAAAAAGAAATACATACGTACGTACGTACGTACGTACATACATACATACATACATACATACATACATACATACATACATACATACATTCCAGTGGTGGGTTGCTCCCAGTTCTGTCCGGTTCTTGCAAACCAGTAGTAAAAGTGGCGGGAGCCTCCGCCTACCTGCCCAGATCTCATAATTGACGATCTGCACATGCCAGAAGTGCTCATGCATTCCCGTTGCAAACCAGTAGTAAAGGTAAGTAGAACCCACCCCTGATACATACACAGATACATAGATACATAAGATAGATATCTTATGGACACAAGATGGCAGCCCTTGTTATCAAACATGAGTCCAGATGGTAGATGAATTGCTACTTAGCTGAACGTCATTACATCTCTCAAGTCACCAGCAGAAGAGAATATTTGTAGCTCAGGGGTCCTTGGTTCTCTCAGAGGTGGATTGATTTCTTGCAGACTGATTAGGTAACCTCATTAACATTGATGATGTTCCCTAGATGGGTTATAAAACATCTCCAAGAAGGCAACCCGCCTCCGAGAGCATGAAGGACCTCACAACTCTGCGTCAACTGCATAGGAGGGAGAAAAATATAAGCGTGTTACCTTTTCTAAATCACTCTGGGATGCTTGCAAGAGAGTCTGACCGGAGAGTATCCAGTGTTTTCCGTTGCCGATGTAAAAACCCAGGCCCTGGTCCTGAAGCCAGCTGCAAACTTGCTCTTTCCTCCATTTAGCAAACGGCATGTCCAGATCACTAAAGGAATTGTAACAATCAGATCATGTTCCAAGGTTGGATACTTATGTCCTCAGAGACCTGCTAATGGTGGGACCTTCCTAAGGTCTATTCCAGGGGTGGGCTGCTGGGGTTTCACAGGGGTTTGGGAGAACCTCTAGCTAAAATTCTGTGCAGTTCGGAGAACCCCCAAATCCCACTCCTGGCTGGCCCCGCCCACTCCCAGGAGTCCCCACACAGCCCATTTTGGATGCAGGTAAGTGCAGGGCGCACACGGAGGCTCAGGGAGAGCAAAAACCGGGCCTACCGGAAGTTCGGGAAGGCCAGAAATGGGCCTGTTTCCAGCCTCCAGAGGGCCTCCGGAGCCTGGGGAGTTTTTGCCCTCCTGGAGGTTCAAAGAAAGCCTCCAGAACCCGGGGAGGGCAAAATCACCCGTCCCTCCACCGTGGTGCAGGAGGCTGACTAGGTCACACCCACTACGGCCACACCCACCCAGCAACTGGCAGAGAACCCCTTGCTAATTTTTTGAAGCCCACCCATGGTCCATTCCACCAGCCCCACTTAAGAATCCCAGCAAGATATTTGTTGACCGAATAACATCTTCCTAATCTGGGTTAGAGCAGTTTTTTCTCAGTTTTAGCTTCCACTTTAAAATGGGTGGACTTCAACTCCCAGAATTCCCCAGTCAGCAAAAAAAAAAACAAAAAAAAACACCATTGGCTTTCTTTTTTTAAATGGTTCTAATTGTATTCTTTTCATTTATCTAGGCCCATAATGGCAAACCTATGGCACATGGAGCCATATCTGTGGGCACGCCCGAGCTCAGCTCCAGCGCACATACACAAGCCAGCCAGCTGATTTTCGGGCTTTCCGGGCCCATCGGAAGTTGGGAAATGTGCCGTTTCCGGCCTCCGGGGGAATGGGGAAGGCTGTTTTTGCCCTCCCCAGGCTCCTAGAAAGACTCTGGAGCCCAGGGAGATTGAAAAACGGGTCTACCAGGCCCACCATGCCACCAGGTGCCAAAAGCAGAGGAGCAAGGGAGGGTCACGCATGCATGCACCAGGTGGGGCAGGTTGCATTGAATTATGGGTGTGGGCACGCACACATGCGCCTGCCCTCCTGCTTCCCCCTCCCCAACTTTTGGCATATGACAGCCAAAAGGTTAGTCATCACTGATCTAGGCTGTCCAGATATAAAAAGCTCTTGAAAAATGCTTGGAGATAAATCAACGGATCAGCACAGTAAATGACTGGCTAGAATTAAAATTTTCTGGAAGAGAAAATAGTTTGTAATTTTTCCACCGTCCCCAGAAATGCAGTGTGGCACATTGGAGGAGGGCTGGGGGGGGGGGGCGGAATCAGGGTTTGAAGCATTGTGTTCTGCACACAATTTCATCCTAAGTTATTTTAGTTCTACTTTTCACTTAATCGTTAGAATTCTAATTTCCTGTAGAGGGGAATATTTGTAGTTCAGAGTTGAAAGGAGGGGTCCTTGGTGCTCTCTGAGCAGCCTTGGTGGCTTTCTTCCAGGTGTTTCATGACCAAACTAGGTAATACCATCAGTGCTAGAAGGGAGTGGCGTTTGCTGGGGAGAGGAGGAGGAGGATGGGGGGAGGAGGGGGAGGAGGAGGAGGAGGATAATGGCCCAACTCTAAAAAGACCCAACTTTTTATCAGTAACCCATAAAACCGCTTCATTTTATTTCCACAATTCAACTCGCCCAGCGGCCCTCGAGCGTAACAAGGAAGGGCAAAAGAGAAAACAGTTTCTGTGTCACTTCAATCCTTCTGCCTTACTTATTAGATTGCCCAAGGTCTCTTGACCAGCCGAGCCTTGGGCCAGCCGTCGCTCTCGTTCCTCCTCTTTTGAACTCGGTTTCCGTCATATCATCAGGATTAAATGTGGTGGACTGGCTTCTTCTTAATCTAAGGAGGTGGGAAAAATCCAAAATTGAAGAACAGGAGGAATTAAGGGATTGAGGAGAACATATCACAAGGCTCTTGTTGCTGCGCCAACAAGAGCCTCGGTGGCGCAGCAGACTAAAGTGCTGTTAACTAGCACCAGCTGCCTGCAATTACTGCAAGTTCGAATCTCACCAGGCTCAAAGTTGACTCAGCCTTCCATCCTTCCGAGGTAGGTAAAATGAGGACCCGGATTGTGTGTGGGGGGGGAAATGGAGATTTTGTAGCATCCTTCCCCTGCCACGCCCACTAAGTCATGCCACACCCACCAAGCCACGCTCACAGAACCGGTAGTTAAAAAAAATTGGATTTCACCCCTGCTCCACGCCCATTTGCACTACTCAGATGACCCTGAGGACAGGGTCACTCCAAGTGGCCTCAACAACCCTCTAAAAGGATACAAATGACCAGCTGTCCACAAGGGATAGGAAGCCCATAGTAAAGTATGCCCGGTGAGCTCCCTCCAGGATCACGTTTTTGAAGAATTACATCCTCATTACCTGCCAAACAACTTCTTGATCCCTCTCGCTTTCTTCTTGGAGTCAGGAGAAGGCGGCGTAAGAGGTCCACCTTCTGCCCCTTTGGATGGACGAGGAAAGCCAGCCAGATCTAAGTGATCAGGAGATTCTTTCTCAGTCTCTGCTATTAAAGAAAAGGAAATCTCAATTCAGTATCCGCTCATCGCCTCGACATCAAGTCTCTGTCCTGAATTGGAGAGATAACCTTTAATAAAGGCCGATCTGTAATAAAGGCCAAGGGAACCATAGTCGACAAAGAAGTTTGTTGTTATCTTCCTTTTAAGCAATTAATTAAGCGCTCGATTTTCAAAGCCTCACAACAGATTCTCTGTATTACGTCTCCCCCTTTTTTTTTTTTGTCCAATTCTCTATTATCAATGCATGGAGTAAATTAAGCGTAGTGTTGGTGGTGATCGTTATCTTTGAAGAATATCCAGAAATATCAAGAAAAGGTTAACGTAGGTAAGCCCTGAATGGTCTCTGCCTTCAAATCAGCTGCTTAACCCTACATAGTGTCGAAAACAGAGTGTCTTTTTTTACAACCGTTTACCCTCTGCGTATTTTGAACAATCACTGTGGTATAAACAAAGGAGGACTGTAAGAGCTACGTTTATTCCATCTCCACAATCTTGGTTACAATGTGCAGTTTTTGGATAATTGGTTGAAGCACAATGATCAAGTACATTATTTGCCCTTCCTTCCTTCCTTCCTTCCTTCCTTCCTTCCTTCCTTCCTTCCTTCCTTCCTCTCTCCCCCTTATCAGTGTCCTTCTTTCCTTTTTTCCTTCCTTCCTTTTATCAGTTTTTCCTTCCTTCCCTGTCTTGCTTTTCCTTCCCTGTCTTGCTTTTCCTTCCTTCCTTCCTTCCTTCCTTCCTTCCTTGATCAATGTTTTTCCTTCCTTCCTTCTTTCCTTCCTTCCTACCTTCCGTCTTCCTTTTCCTTTCTTCCCTTCTTTCTCTTTCCTCATCAGTGTCCTTCCTTCTCCTCCCTCCCTTATCAGTGTCCTTCTTTCCTTCCTTCCTTGATCAATGTTTTTCCTTCCTTCCTTCCTTCCTTTCTTCCTACCTTCCGTCTTCCTTTTCCTTTCTTCCCTTCTTTCTCCTCCTCATCAGTGTCCTTTCTTCCTTCCTTCTCCTTCTCTCCTTCTCCTCCTTCCCTTAACAGTGTTTTCCTTCCTTCCTTCCTTCCTTCCTTCCTTCCTTCCTTCCTTCCTTCCTTCCTTCCTTCCTTCCTTCCTTCCTTCCTTTTCTTCTTCTTTCCCTTCCTTATCAGTGTCCTTCCTTCCTACCTACGTACTTACCTACCTACAAAAACAATACATACAAAATGTTGGAAATACTTTGCATACCTCCAATAGGCACCATTGCTTAAGTAAAGACAAAAAAAGCTGAGACAGATTTTTTTGGGGGGGGGGTGATGACTTCATTAGGCATTTGCCTGCCCCCACAATACAGAAAGGACACTTTGCACAAGACAATTCTCCAGCATGCCAAGCGAATTTTTCACAAACTACCATGCAAGCGTCTCTAAGCAATCAACGCATTCACATATTTCACAAACAGCCCAAAGCAACAATGGTTAGCTTGGAAAGGAAGCAAGCAAAGCAAAGGAGCAATGGATAAGATGAAATGTAAACAATGAGCCTTGAAGATCCTGATCGCATAATCTTCATTCAATTAAATCTAGGTCAATGTAAAAAGGTTCTCCTTGCACATATGTGCCAGTCGTTCCTGACTCTAGGGGGCAGTGCTCATCTCCGTTTCAAAGCCGAAGAACCAGCGCTGTCTGAAGATATCGCCATGGTCATGTGGCCGGCATGACTCAACGCCAAAGGCGCACGGAGTGCTGTTCCCTTCCCACCAAAGATGGTTGCTATTTTTCTACTTGCATTTTTTTTATGTGCTTTCAAACTGCTAGGTTGGCAGAAGCTGGGACAAGTCACGGGAGCTCACCCCGTTAAGCGGCGCTAGGGATTCGAACTGCTGAACCGCCGACCTTTCGATCGATAAGCTCAGCGCCTTAGCCACTGAGCCACCGCGCCCCTTCCAGTTAAATGCACTTATGCTCAAATGGTCCCTTAGAGACCAAGTATGAAAGACCATGGATTGAAAGCCTCCTTTGATGCAAGCTAAACTGAATGCTCTACAGGTAGTACTCGACTTATGACCAAAAGTCTGTTGCTAAGTGAGACAGTTATTCAGTGAGTTTTTGCTCGATTTTACGAACTTTCTTGCCCTAGTTCTTAAAAGAGTCACTGCAGTTGTGACGGTTAACGCCATTGTCAAGTGAATCTGGCTTCCCCATCGACCTTCCTTGTCAGAATGTCGCAAAACGGGATTACACAACCCCGTCATAAATTGCAACCGTCATAAACACGAATCGGTTGCCAAGCGTCTGATTTTTTCTTTTGATCACGTGACCATGGGAATGCTTCAACGGTCATTAAGTGTGAAAAATGGCCATAAGTCTCTTTTTTTCAGTGCCGTGATAACTTCAAATGGTCACTAAATGAACTGATGTAAATCAAGGATTACCTGTATCGGCAACAGGAAAGTATAAACATTCAACATAAAAATATTATTGTTGTGTTCGATCTTGTATATAATATATGCATATATCAGAAAATCCATTGCAAAGGCTAATTATTTAAAAGGTCATTCAATTTTTATTTGTATTTTTTGTTCTCACTTAAAACTGCCTTAAATGGAAATAATTTTTAGGAGCATAATAGAAGATTGGCTCACCAAAGCAACTGGTTATGCCAAGAATGGCCTTTTCCAGAAATATATTTGGGTCTTGTTCTATGAACGACATCTAAAAACCCATCTACCCTTTGGCTTTACGGACCTGCGCAGAATATTTTGAAGCCAGAATATTCTGATTTCTGAAATGCTCTTCAATAACTCCCTGTAAATATCTTGAATTTGAAAAGAGTCATCAGAACGGCATCTATGGAGATTCTCAGTCATCTAGATCACGCTTGTCCGAAAGATGCTTTTCCAAAATGCACCCGGGGTTTCTTGTTCGTTTGTTCTTCTTTGAAAATGTTTCGCTTCTCATCCAAGAAGCTTCATCAGTTCTGAAGTACAGTTGTCTTTTGAAAAAAAGAACCTTTGGGCCCTGCAGTGGGGAGGGAATGGACATTTTGCAGTATACTTCCTCTGGAGTGGGGAAGCTACGGGGATTTTGCAGTATCCTTCCCCAGGAGTGGGGGGGAATGGAGATTTTGCAGTATCCTTCCCCTCAGAGGGGAAGAAAGAAAAAGAAAAGAGAGACATAGAAAGAAAGAAAAAGGAAGGAAGGAAGGAAGGAAGGAAGGAAGGAAGGAAGGAAGGAAGGAAGGAAGGAAGGAAGGAAGGAAGGAAGGAAAGAAAAGAGAGAGAGAGAAAGAAAGAAAGAAAAAGGAAGGCAGGCAGGCAGGAAGGAAAGAATGAAAAAAGGAAGGAAGGAAAAGAAAAGGAAAGGAAGGGGGAGGGAGAGGGGAAGGAAGGAAGAAAAAGAAAGAAAGAGATAGACAAAGAAAGAAAAAGGAAGGCAGGCAGGCTGGAAGGAAAGATTCCTGCCTGCCTTCCTGTTGGATAGCTCAACAGACTAAAAGCCTGTTATTAACATTCAGCTGTCTGCAATTATTGCAAGTTCGAATCTTACCAGGCTCAAGGTTGACTCAGCCTTCCATCCTTTCTAAGGTAGGTAAATTGAGGACCCAGTTTGTGGGGGCAATAAGCTGACTTTGTATAAAATATACAAAAGTATGAAGGCGATTGCTTAACGCATTGTAAGCCGCCCTGAGTCTCCGGAGAAGGGTGGCATATAAATCAAATTTGAATAAATAAATAAATAAATAAAAAGATTGAAGGAAAAAAGGAAAGAAGGAAAAGAAGGAAAAGAAAGGAAGGAAGGAAAGGAAGAATGGAAGAAAGGAAGGAAGATGGAAAGGAAGGAAGGAAGGAAGGAAGGAAGGAAGGAAGGAAGGAAGGAAGGAAGAAAGAAAGAAAGAAAGAAAGAAAGAAAGAAAGAAAGAAAGAAAGAAAGAAAGAAAGAAAGAAAGAAAGAAAGAAAGAAAAGGAAGTCACGTCTCATCCAAAGCTGAAGAAGATTCTTGGATGAGAAGTGAAATGTTTTGAAAGACAAACAAAAAACAAAAAAAACCCAAGAAAAGCCAGTTGCCTTTTGGGGAAAAAAAAACACCTTTGGGATAACCATGGCCTGATGATAAGAGCACCTCCATAGATGCCTTTCTGATCATCATCATAATCTTTTAATGACCCCGTAATCCCTTGCCGGGTGTAGTCTGGGCAACTGAATGGAGCTGACTGTTTACTGGCCGTATGCCCTTCCTGTCACCAGTGTGGAGTTATATTCAGCAGACATAATCTCAACATGCCCAGAGAGAGAAATATCTGCCTCTACCTAGGATCGAACTCACAGCCTCCTCTAGGCCATTGCACCACTCTATAGATGCCTTCTGGTGACTCTTTCAAATTCAGAGTCTTCCCGAGGAAGTGAGGAGGACATTTCAGAAGTCAGAATAGAATAAAATAGAATACCAGAGTTGGAAGGGACCTTGGAGGTCTTCTAGTCCAACCCCCTGCTTAGGCAGGAAGCCCTACACCACTTCAGACAAAGGGTTATCCAACCTCTTCTTTAAAACTTCCAGCATTTTTTTTTAATTAGATTTATATGCCGCCCTTCTCTGGAGACTCAGGACGGCTTACAATGC
The DNA here is from genome assembly GCA_038048745.1 of Coluber constrictor foxii. NCBI lineage: Eukaryota > Metazoa > Chordata > Lepidosauria > Squamata > Colubridae > Coluber > Coluber constrictor. The sequence goes on along the minus strand of CM075964.1, from coordinate 468,338 downwards.
ATTAAGCAGTAGCCTTCATACTTTTGTATATTTTTATACAAAATCAGCTTATTGCCCCCACAAACTGGGTCCTCAATTGACCTACTTTAGAAAGGATGGAAGGCTGAGTCGACCTTGAGCCTCGAACTGGTGTAATTGCAGACAGCTGGGTGTTAATAACAGGCTATTCAGCCGGTTGAGCTATCTGAGGCTTTCTGAGCTATCTGAATGCGTTGGAGCATTCACAACTTCTGGAGGATATTCCAACATCAAAATATTCTGCGCACGCCTTTAAAGAATCTCCAAAAACATCCGCTCTTGGTAAACCGAGCGGGAGAGTTGAACAATAAGGGGAGGGATAAAGCTTGTAGGCCAGGAGAAGACGTGGTCAAGGGCCATGCATGACTGACGGCGGCTCTTAAAACGTGGCACAGGTAAGGCATGCGTGTTCTACTGTACCTAAGATGGGCTCGCTGGCACTTCGACTGCGGTCTTCAGGCATCCAAACAATGCAATAACCAGATGCACAAGAATATACCAAGGACAACAAGATAAGACATATAAAAACTTAACACTTTCAAGTCAGACAGGAATACCCCAAAAAACTCAATGCATGCTTGACACAGAAAACTAGTGGATTATAGTAGAACGTTCAAACATTTACTCGCTCACACCAAGAAAGACAATTATTATTACTCCTTAAGACATATACATGGTGTCAGGTTTCGATGTCTTCTCAAACAAATTGCATTTCAAACAAATAGTCTTTGATAAAAATCTCTCATTTATTAAGCACAACAACTGATCTCCGACTCCATCGCAGCCAACATTGACTTCCTGGCCCCAAATCCTCTCTTTCCTTTCCCCACTCCTCTGGTCTCATTGGCCATCTTCCAAGTCACACTGCCCCTAATCTACTGCTCCAGCTCAAAGGAATTTCCACCCCCCTCCCATCCCATCATCATCTCCAGGGAAAATAAGTAGGTGAAAAGTCAAACGTCCTCTTGCCAGATGCCCCCTCTTCTCCTCCTTATGTCAGCACTGAGCGAATGCAGCTTGAAGTGCTGACACATTGCTTTAGAGTGAGTAGGGTCTCCTAAATGAGGTAGTCCTCCACATACGACTATAATGGAGCCTGCCTGATTTTGTGGCCTGTTTGGATCGTCGTTCACCAGCTGATGAGGTCACGAAGCAAATGCCACCGTTGTTAAGAGAACGCAACCGTCGTTAAGCAACACCAATGGTTTGCTCTGGGCATGGTTGAAATAAGAGCTGAACCCCGTCGTAAACAGTGATCGTACGGTCATAGGATGCTGCAAACAGATGTGATTGTGTTGCTGAGCACTTGAAGTTCAGCCATGTGCTTGCAGAGATGTTTGGCTGGAGTCTGCTTGTGACTACGTAAGGATTCTAGGCTGATTCCTCTTTTCACTCCACCCCCAGGTTCTGTCACTCCTTCCCCTACAGCTACACTTCCTAGTTTACGTAGTCTGAACATGTCACATGATTCTAGAGTCTGTCTCTGTGTGTGTGTGTGTGTGTGTGTGTGTATTACTGTGTGTATATTACTGCCCAATCTATGCCTTTTTTTCCTATAGTGGAAAGACGGCATAACTCACCGCTATTGGCCTAAGAGCAAAGGCATGTAGACTATCACCACGCAACAGAATTGTGTTTAAGTACATAAAATCATGTTTGAAATTAGTCACCTAACACAACGTGCACTACAGGCAGTCCTCGACTTACAACAGTTCATTGAGCGACCCTTCAAAGTTACGACGGCACTGGAAAAAGTGTCTTAGGACCGTGTTTCACAGTTACAACCTTGGCGGCATCCCCATGAGATCCAAATTCAGACGCTTGGCAGACGGTTCATACTTATGACCGTTGTGCAGCATCCCGGGGTGATCACGCAATCCCCTCTTTTTTTTTGCAACCTCCTGATAAGCAAAGTCAATGGGCACTACTGGATCAGGTGATCCGGTCTGAACCAGGAGCATTTCACCCCTGCTTAAGAACATAAATTAGGGGCTCAACTGTGGTCGTACGTCGAGGACTACCTGTTCCTGGTATTATTTGGGCATACTTTCGCAGAAACTCAAGGAGAAGTTAGAATTTTGTAGATGCTGAACGAAACAATTGATTTGATCTTCTTCGGCTACCCGAGGCCTTTTTTCTGCATTTTGCAAATGGAAAAATACTATAAATAAGAGTGGAGTATTTCCTCTCCTTCTACCTGTTAGGGACAGGCATTTAGAAGTTGAATGCTACATCTGGACCTACCCAAGTTAGGTGCGCTTGCTGTCCTTTTGTTACTTTTGATTTTGAAAAAACCTCGGCCGAAGGAAGACCTGGCTTTGCGAGATCCGAAAGCATCTTCTTCACCCGGGGACTTGCAAGGAAGGGTTACGTATTTGCTATTCTCCACCGGTGATTTATTCTGATTGGTTGAAAAGAAAAAAAAGAAAAGAAAAAGTCAACGGGGCAGTAACAATCAGCGACATCATTGGCTACAAGAGCATTGACGTCGGAAAGTTCAAAGGTCAAATGAAGACGGCATGCTCAAAATGTATGTAAACAGGTAGGCCTCAGCTTACCATTTAGCGGCCATTTAAAGTTACAAGGCACTGAAACATGTGACTTATGACTGTTTTTCATTCTTACGGCTGTTTCAGCATCCCCATGATCACGTGATCAAAATTCAGACACTGACTCACATTTATGACGGTTGCAGTGTCCCGGGGTAATGTGATTCCCCTTTGCCACCTTCTGACAAGCAAAGTCAATTGGAAAAACAGATTCAATTAATAACCGGGTGACTAACTTATCGACGGCAATGATTGACTTAAGAACTGTGTCAAGAAAGACCGTAAATTGGCACAAAACTCGCTTAACAAATGTCCCGCTTAACAACATAAATTTTGGGCTCAGTTGTGGTTGTAAGTCTAGGTCTGCCTGTATTACACAAGAGGTATCTTATTTTGAAGTTCTCAAGAACTTTAAATACATATTTTTTAAAAAAATATATATTCATAAGAGGCCTTGTACGTTAGGTTTTAAGCTGCCTGCCAAAACAGTGGGTTAGATTTACCCAGAAGTTGATAGTGTTAGTGGTTTCATCTGGATATTTATTATTATTATTATTATTATTGTTGTTGTTGTTGTTGTTGTTGTTGTTATTATTATTATTATTATTATTATTATTATTATTATTATTATTATTTACTTTATTCATTAAACATGAAACTCAGTCAACTGAACATTTTAAAATGTATCACAAATATTCTTAACCAGCACTGGTAGTTGATACGGGTTGCTGCCAACAACCTAGGTATCGACCAAGTATTTTCTTAAAATATATTTTCTTAAAAAGTATTATTATTATCTCTTTTATTCGTTAAACATAAAACCTAGTCAACTGATCCTTTAAAAATATGTCACAAATACCATTGACTGGTGCTAATGGTTGATATGGATTGCTACCAGCATCCTAGGTATCAACCAAGTATCTTCTTAAAATATATGATGTTCCAAGTAGCGCCGTTTTTTGCAGTTCCGCTGGTGTTATTGCAGGAAGCTCCAATTTTTATTATTATTATTATTAATTATTATTATTATTATTATTATTATTATTATTATTATTGGTTAATCTGTAGTGAGATTCACAGTCTTTGAGGCTGGTTAATAGCTCAGCAGCTCGAGTCCTAACCAAGGACCTAGGAACTGTTAAGATATCGTCGGAGGATGGAAGCTGTTCGAGTAAGGTGGTTTTTTGTAGAGTCAAAATGTTCAAGTCCGGTAAATTTAGAATTTCTAAATAGCGGGGTACCCTTTGGGTATTGCTCCAAGGGCTCCAATTACAATCGGAACAACACATGATTTCTTTTTCCATAGTCGCTCAACTTCGATTTGCAAGTCCCGGTACTTTGTGATTTTTTCTTGCTGCTTATCTTCAATCCGTGCATCACCAGGTATTGCAATATCAATTATTATTATTATTATTATTATTATTATTATTATTATTATTATTATTATTATTATTATTATTATTTAAAAACAGGCTGCTACAATTGTATTTTCATCCCAAATACAATGCTCGTTCAGTTTTTCCATTTCTCTGAATTTTGTAATGCAGCCCATTACAAAATTTTGAAATTTTGCCCATTTGCAAAATTTGTGAATTGGCCTGTAATCACAAAAGAGGGCATTGTCCCAAAAGAAAGGGAGATGATAGATAGAAAAACAACCAGCTCTGTCTATATATCCCATTACCTCTTCTAGCTTGTCTCTGGACTCTTTATCCTGTGGGGAAGAATTGGGCATATTAAATATGTCACATAAATTGCGATTTCGTTGAATCACTCTTTATTTAATTGTAACGAAAAATGTGTTCAATTCAAGTGAAAAATGTGTTCAATTCAAGTCATCTATGACATCGAACTGAATAAAACATCCTGACTGTATCTTATAAAATAATCTGTTTTATTAAATTTACAGCCTTTAGACATTCGTTTTAAAAAAGACAATGAAAACCTTTTTCTAATAAAATTGTAAACTCTCTCTATATATTTTTTCAAAATAAATCTAGCTAGAATGACATAAAGATGTATTTCCATGGTTTATGATTGGAAATATTTAACGAACCTTCCAGCACATAAATTATTATTAAGTAATTAAAATTCACAGACAATCCAAAACCATGAAATTCAGATTAAGGACTGAAAAGCACAGTATGAGTTAATAATAAGCAGATCAATCATTAATAAGAATTTAAAAAAAAAAAGTAGGATTACCCACCTCTGAGGCGTCTTTCTTCAAGTTTCCAAGACTGCTAGATTTTTGTAGAGCTGAACTTTGGGAACAAATTATAAGAAGAATAAGCAAACAAAAATGGAAATTTGGGGCTCTTACATTCAATCAGCAAGGTAAAAAATTAGAACAGATTACATCATCTTTTAAGCCAGGAGGATATGAAACGTGAACAACGTAAGGTTTAGTTGAGGAAGTTCTCTAACTGATATCTGAAAGACCCAGGAATCGGAAGAAAACACAATTGTTTTCCAAATCTTATTCCTTGAAAACCTAGCCCCGTGATGGCAAACCTATGGGCACGCATGCCAAAGATGGCATGTGTAGCCATATTGGTGGGCAAGTGAACTTAGCTCCGGCACACGCATGCTGATTTTTGGGCCTTATGGGCCCACTTGAAGTAGGGAAACAGATTGTTTCCTGCCTCCGGAGGACCTCAGGCAGTGGTGGGAAAGGCCCATTTTTCTTTCTCCCCAGCCTCCAGAGCCTTTCTAGGAGTCTGAGGAGGGTAAAAACGGCCTCTCCCTCCTCCCCCAAGGCCCTCTGGAGGCCAGAAATGCCATCTGGTGGAACCAGAAGTTGGCAAATGGGCCATTTTTGGCCTCTGGAGGGCCTCTGGGGATGGAGAAGGCCGTTTTCGCCCTCCCCAGACTCCTAGAAAGGCTCTGGAGGATGAGGAAAGCAAAAAAACAGGCGTAGCATGCCATCATGTGTCAGGAGCGGGGGGAGTCGCGCATATATGTGTGGGGGCAGGGGGCATAGAATTATGGATGTGGGCACGTGTGTGCGCGTGACCCCACCCCCCACCCCACTCAGGGCACATGATGGTGAAAAGTTTAGCCATCACTGACCTGGCCCATAACAGTCTCTCATGATATTTTTTTTCCAATTCGGAAAAACAAAACAGGTTAGAATAATTCAAGGAAAGCTCTGATACGCAGGGGCATGCTCAAGAACCTATAAAGATGAATCAGTCTTCAAACTGGTTGGGTTGTTTTTTCATGCTTGAAAGTATTTCCAGAACAACTGGAATACCATTAGATCATTTTTGGTAAGTTTAGAACCATTGTTTTAAACTGTGTTTGAATTCCAAACATGTGGGATGGAATTTCTTAAATTCCAAATATTTTTGCACTAAAAGGTAAAGGTTCCCTTCGCACATAGGTGCTAGTCGTTCCAGACTCTAGGGAGCGGTGCTCATCTCCGTTTCAAAGCCGAAGAGCCAGCGCTGTCCAAAGACGTCTCCGTGGTCATGTGGCTGGCATGACTCAATGCCAAAGGCACATGGAACGCTGTTATCTCCCCACCAAAGGTGGTCCCTATTTTTCTACTTGCATTTTTTTTACGGGCTTTCGAACTGCTAGGTTGGCAGAAGCTGGGACAAGTCACGGGAGCTCACCCCGTTACGCGGCACTAGGGATTCGAACCACTGAACTGCTGACCTTTTGATCGACAAGCTCAGCGTCTTAGCCCCTGAGCCACCGCATTCCAGTTCATTATATTAGTTTAGCTCAAACAAGAAGCCCAATGAGTGTGAATAATTAGGGCAAGGGATCACCCGATAAATTCCCGTTTGATCATTCCTGAACATTCAATTTCCCTCTAAAATTAATTTGAGGTTATGGGACTAAAAAATTTGAATGTGTTCAAGGGTGTGAAGAATAATATCACTGAATCCATTATCCTCAAACTGCCAGAACAGAAAACTTTGCAAATGCACATCAACTCTGAAAATTCATCCTCCTGCCATTTTTCAAACGAAGTTTCCAAAACCGGACAAATGAAAGATCAAACAGCATGCCGTTTTGTGCGTGTGATTTAAATGACAATATGTAATGAATAAACCTCTTCAATGCTCCAGTCATGCAAGAAATGAGCATGCATTTTTTTTTCATTTAGTTTTAGTTTTTAGATTTAATTTTCCAAACTGATTTGCCACACAGACAAAGGACCCATTGCTTGAAAAGCCATGCTTCCATAACATCAAAGAGAAAATTATTCTCCCTAGAATGGTATCCGTGCAAAAGAGACTTTAAAATAATGAAATCCTTTGCTAAGGTTAATGTTTAATTTTTTTTCTAAATAATTTGAGAGCCGGCTTGGTGTGGTGGTTAAGACATCAGGCTCAAAACCAGTAAATTTAAATTCTAGTCCTGCCTTAGTCACAAAACCCACTGGGTGACTTTATTTAATCCTTCAACTCTAAGAAAGTAGCAAAGACAACTCGTTTCTGGAAAAGCATTGCCAAGAAAAATGGCATGGACTCATCTGGAATCAAGTTTGTCTCAAAGACAACAAAAAGAAAATCAACTTTTCTCTCAAGAGGTCCAAAATTGAAAGGAGTTCTCTTCCTGTAAAAGAAATATCAGAAGATCCTTTGAAGAAGTTGGAAGTTTTTATGATTGGTTAGAAAAGAAATATAAATAAAGATAAGAGCGGGGAAGTGGATGGGGAAAAGATAAATAAGAGAAAGGACAATAAAAAGTATAGAAAGCCAGATGACGCCTAGGTAAACGGAAAAGAGGGAAGGGTGGGGAAGAGAAAAAGAGTTACTGTAAAAGTGTACATGAATGATGAAACAGATGTAATTATTAAACAAAAAAGAATTTGAAATGAAGATATATGTAAATAGAAAATCGGGGCTGCTCGAATACCATTCTAGATTAAATTGAAAATGGATACAACAAAGGAGTGGGAAAGGAGAGAGGGAAGGAGGGGAGAAGAGAGGAAAGGAGAGAGAGGGAGAGAAGAGAGGGAAAAGGAGAGGAAGAAAAGGGAGGGAAAAGATGAGTAGAAGAGAGGGTTAGAAAGGGAGGAAAGAGAGAGAAGAGGGGAAGGAGAGGGAAAGCAGAAGGGGAAGGAGGAGGAATGAAGAAAGTAGAAAGGGACAGAAGAAGAAAGAGGAGGGAAGAAGAAGAGGAAAGATTGTGGTAAAACAAAGAAGAGGAAATGGTAAAAGAGCAGCCCCGAACAAATAAAAATGAAAGTTAAAGAATAAGATGAATCATCAATGATCAATGATGGATAAAAGACTGTACACTTAAATTTGTTAATGAGAAAGAAAAATTAAAAAAAATATGCCAGAAAAGAAAGAAAGAAAGAAAGAAAGAAAGAAAGAGAGAGAGAGAGAGAGAGAGAGAGAGGGAGGGAGGGAGGGAGGGAGGGAGGGAGGGAGGGAGGGAAAAAAGAAAGAAAGAAAGAAAGAAAGAAAGAAAGAAAGAAAGAAAGAAAGAAAGAAAGAAAGAAAGAAAGAAAGAAAGAAAGAAAGAAAGAAAGAAAGAAAGAAAGAAAGAAAGAAAGAAAAGGTTGGAAGACTTCTGGTAAGATCAGAGTATCCTCTTCTGATTTCAAAACTAGATTTTCCAGGATCAGAACATCTCCATTTCAGAGTATGTCTCCCTCCCTCCCTCTACAATACATTTCAAAATAATTCGATGAACTTTCTCCAAAACAAATCCATAAGATTTCAATTTCAGTCCCTTCTTCAAAAACCCCTTCTCTAAACATCCCTGAAATACAGATAGTCCTTGACCTACGACCACAATGGAGCCCAAAATTTCTGTTGTTAAGCGAGATATTCGTTAAGTGCCCCGTTTTACGATTTTTCTGGTGACGGTTGTTAAGTGAATCACCCCAGTCCTTAAGTGAGCAGCACGGCTGTTGAGTGAACCTGACTTCCCCATGGACAGAAGGGGATCACGTGACCGTCATAAATATGAGTCAGTTGCAACCATTGTAAATATGAGTTAGTTGCCAAGTGTCTGAATTTTGATCACATGACCACGAGGGATGCTGCAACGGTCATAAGTGTGAGAAACGGTCACCAGTCACATTTTTTCCAGTGCCGTTGTAACTTTGAATGGACACTAAACGAACTGTTGTAAGTCGAGAACTACCAATCCTATTAGTAACCACTGAGTGCCAAGAAGATTTCAATATTTGGTATGACCTCCCCTTCCCAGCCTGCCGTTTCTCTTCGATTAAACTTGTGGGAAGAATAGTGTCTCAAGGAATTCGCTACGAAATAAATTATTGGGTTAGAAACGGTTACAAAAATATGCACCTCAGCCCAGAAAAAAATATTTAATAACTTCGTTAATTGAAGCGCAAGCGCTAAGGATTAATTAAGGAGCACCGCAAATCCATCTCTCTTTTGCCTTGCAGGAAAACTAGCCAGAAAATTGTTCGGGAATATATATTACAAAATTCGATAAATCCCCGGTGCTATGCAGCTTGCTTGGAGATGCTTCATGCTGTAACAGAAGAGGGAAACTAAACTAGAATAACTGAAAGAGTAGAAGGAAAATAAGAGCATGGAGTAGAGTAGAGTAGAGTAAAGTAGAGTAGAGTAGAGTAGAGTAGAGTAGAGTAGAGTAGAGTAGAATAGAATAGAATAGAATAGAATAGAATAGAATAGAATAGAATAGAATAGAATAGAATAGAATAGAATAGAATAGAATAGAATAGAATAGACCTTGGAGGTCTTCTAGTCCAACCCCCTGCTTAGGAATGAAACCCTACACAACTTCAGACAAATGGCTATCCAACAAATCCTTAAAAACTTCCAGTGTTGGAGCATTCACAACTTCTGGAGGCCAGTTGTTCCACTGATTAATTGTTCTCACTGTCAGGAAATTTCTCCTTAGTTCTAAGTTGCTTCTCTCCTTGATCAGTTTCCATCCATTGCTTCTTCTCCTTCCCTCAAGTGCTTTGGATAATAGCTTGACTCCCTCTTCTTTGTGGCAACCCCTGAGATATTGGAAGACTGCTATCATGTCTCCCCTAGTCCTTCTTTTCATTAAATTAGACATACCCAGTTTTTCATATGTTTTAGCCTCCAGTCCCCTCATCCTCTCTCTACTCTTTCTAGAGTCTCCAATCTTTTTTACATCATGGTGACCAAAACTGGATGCCGTATTCCAAGTGAGGCCTTACCAAGGCCTTATAAAGTGGTATCAACACTTCATGTGATCTTGATTCTATCCCTCTGTTTAAGCAGCCTAGAATTGTGTTGGCTTTTTTGGCACCTGGAGCACACGGCTGGCTCACATTGAAATGGTTGTCCACTAGGACTCCAAGATCTCTCTCACAGTTAGTTCTATTGAGCAAGGTACCAGCCATAGACCCCGGGAAGGGGCAGAAAAGTCAAAATGGCAGCCACTGTTTTGACTCCACCCCTATCAACAACACGAAGGGATTTCTGTAAAGGAGTTTAATGGTTTTTTGGGTTTGGATGTGTCATCAAGATTTAGATTTTGATCGGATACTTACATTTTTGTATCACTTAGCTGGGTTTCCATGGAAACCACTGCCAGGTTTTTCTCGCTGCAAAAAAATAATTAAAAGAAAATAAAGAGAGCCTTAATTAATACCGTCTCATCTAATAAATAGTAATATTACTATTACTAAGAAAAGTATTATTTCTCATAACATAATTATTTGTTCTAGAAAGGAAAGAAATATAGTAAGGCTCATTCTTCTTAAAATTAAGTGTGATGGCAATCTGTGAGTTGCATTGGAACAAAAATTTCCAGGCGGATTTTTCAGGGAAATTAGGAGAAGTCCACAAAATAGTGTAGGGATGTTCTCATCTCTGTCTAAACGCTACTGAATTTTGTGGTTGAATTCTTGATCGTTTTCCTCAAATGAAGCCATTTGGCAAAATATTATCCCTGTAAGATTAAAATCATCGGATTTGGTTCAGGGCTCAACAGGATGATAATAATCACGGTTATGGAAAAATTATATCACATTCTCTCCTACTGGAATTAGCAAACATTACCAAATTTGGTATCAATATTTCCCCGACGACTCTATATATCCGTGATGGCGAACCTATGGCACGGGTTCCACAGGTGGCACATAGAGCCATATCTGTGGGCACGCGAGCGATGCCCTACCTCAGTCCAGCATGTATGTGCATGCTGGCCAGCTGATTTTCGGGCCTCCTGGGCCCACTGGAAGTCGGGAAATGAGCTGTTTCCGGGCCTCCGGGGGGGTGGGGAAGGCTGTTTTCACTTTTCTCAGGCTCCTAGAAAGGCTCTGGAGCCTGGGGAGGGCAAAAAATGGGCCTACCAGGCCCACCGGGCCATCGCATGCCAAAAGCGGGGGGAGAGCAGGGGGGTCATGTGTACATGCGTGGGGAGATGGGACACATTGAATTATGGGTGTGGGCACACACACGCGCAATCCCCCCCCGACTACCACTGCTTTTGGCACGTGATGGCAAAAAAGTTAGCCATCACTGCTATATATATTCCCCCAACAACTCCAGTCCTTGACTTACAGTTTGTTTAGTGACTGTTGAGAGTTACAACCACACCGAAAAAGCTGACTTGTGAACATTTTTCACACTTACGGCCATTGTAGCATCCCTACGGTCATGTCATGAAAATTCGGACGCTTGGCACTGACTCGTAGTTATGACGGTTACAGTGTCACGGGGTCAAATGATCCCCTTTTGCACCCTTCTGACAAGTGAAGTCAACAGGAAAGCCAGGTTCACTTAACAACCATGTCACTAACTTAACGACTGGAGTGATTCACTTAACAACTGCGAAAGAAAAGTCATAAAACGGGCCAAATCTCGACTTAGCACTGCCTCACTTAGCAATAGAAATTTGGTGCTCAATTGTGGTCGTAAATCCAGGACGGCCTGTATTATGTTTCCTTGGCCAACCTCTCACTTTGGGAGAAAAGTCTATGGATCCCAAAATTTAATTGCATTCAATTTCTTCGCAAAAAACCTAGGGACTTTTGCATTCAGCGTCCTTACCTGCTTTCACTTTCAATTTCCATTTTGGGTGGGACGTTTCCTCTTTCGGTCTGTTCTTCTGAACGTCTGGACGACTGTGAAAAAGAAGGAATGGAAACTTGCAAGACGCTGGTGTGGAGCTGGATGGAATTCTACAACAGAAAAACATCATATTTTGCATTAAGCGACAACAGATACCTACCATATTTTTCAGAGTATAAGATGCTCCGGAGTATAAGACGCGCCTTAGATTTTGGGAAGGAAAATAAGGGGAAAAAATTCTGCCTCTGCCTACCAGTATCCATTGGTATTCATCTGGCTAGCATCCTGTCAGTGTGTGAGAGAGTTGAGGGCGGTTTGGAAACTGAAACAGTATTTGCTGTGTGAGCAACAAGGAAGGAGACAGCAAGGAACCTGGGCGTGGCTTAGCTCAACTGTTCTGTACTAAAGCTGCATGCTGTGCTGAGCTCTGAAACTAAAACTGAAACTCCTCTCCTCTGCTTGTGTTTTGCTTGTATTTACTACCACGTTGGAAAACCTGCTTTTGTTGTTGTATATTTACTTCATGTGTTAAATTATATATAAAGAGAAGTTATTGAATCCCGCTGAATCAGTTACTTGTGTGTGCTTTCTGGATATGATTGTTATTGCAAACTCTGACACGTCCTTGCAGCAAATAGCGAACAGCCAGGTCAGCTTCAGCACATTACTGCAGCCTGATCCAGCACAAGCAGCTGATTGGCGGGTGGATCGGCCTCCTGGAATACCCTGAATCAGCTGTTCCAGGCTGCAAGGATTGCCACAGACCATCACCTCCTCCATGCCTCACATTTTTGGCTATATTCAGTGTAAAAGATGCACCCAAATTTTCAGCCTCTTTTGGGGTGGGGGGAAAGATGTCTTATACTCTGAAAAATACGGTATTTATTAGCCAAATATATTGTATTATGCTTCCAAATATGGAAGCGTAATACAAGCTCCATAACCTGAAACCTTCAAGTGTTCTCCTTATATTATTTAAGGTCCATAGTACAGACTTTTTAAAAAAATGTTCTAAATCTGAAAGTCTGAAATTGATGAATACCCATTCAATTTCCCAGAAGGTCTCAGAAGGAAAGCTAATGGAGGAAAAAACTGAAATTACCTCTTCGGAATCTGTTGTCCTCGAGGCTTCATGGTTTGGAGAACTTGACAGCGGAGTAGAAGAGGGACTTTTCTCAGCTTCGCTTAGATTCTGCGGTTCTAACAAAATGGAGGAAACCGATGCTGGACTCCCAGATTCCTCGCTTTCATCATCCTTGCCTAAGAGTAGAAAATCGGAAATGTATAGATCAAATGTCTTCTTTGGGATCATGGTTTGTCGTTCGGCAAGTGGAGTGGAGTGGAGTGGAGTGGAGTGGAGTGGAGTGGAGTGGAGTGGAGTGGAGTGGAGTGGAGTGGAGAGGAATGGAGTTGAGTGGAATGGAAGAGAGTGGATTGGAATGGAATGGAGTGGAGCAGAGTGGAGTGGAATGGAAGAGAAAATATGGAATGCAATGGAAAATATGGAATAGAATAGAATAGAATAGAATAGAATAGAATAGAATAGAATAGAATAGAATAGAATAGAATAGAATAGAATGGAATGGAATGGAATGGAATGGAATGGAATGGAATGGAGTGGAGTGGAGTGGAGTGGAGTGGAGTGGAGTGGAATGGAATAGAAAATATGGAATGAAATGAAATGGAGTGGAGTGGAATGGAATGGAGTGGAGTGGAAGGGAGTGGATTGGAATGGAGTGGAGTGGAGTGAAGTGAAGTGAAGTGAAGTGAAGTGAAGTGAAGTGAAGTGAAGTGAAGTGGAATGGAATGGAATGGAATAGAAAATATGGAATGGAATGGAATGGAGTGGAGTGGAGTGGAAGGGAGTGGATTGGAATGGAGTGGAGTGAAGTGAAGTGAAGTGAAGTGAAGTGGAATGGAATAGAAAATATGGAGTGGAGTGGAGTGGAGTGGAGTGCTGTGGAATGGAATAGAAAATATGGAATGGAATGGAAAATATGGAGTGGAGTGGAGTGGAGTGGAGTGGAGTGCAGTGGAGTGGAGTGCAGTGCAGTGGAGTGGAGTGGAATGGAAGGGATTGGATTGGATTGGATTGGATTGGATTGGGATTGGATTGGAAGGGAGTGGAGTGGAGAGGAGAGGAGGGGAGGGGAGGAGAGGAGAGGGGAGGGGAGGGGAGTGGAATAGAAAATATGGAATGGAATGGAAAATATGGAGTGGAGTGGAGTGGAGTGGAGTGCAGTGCAGTGGAGTGCAGTGCAGTGCAGTGGAGTGGAGTGGAATGGAAGGGATTGGATTGGATTGGGATTGGATTGGATTGGAAGGGAGTGGAGTGGAGAGGAGAGGAGGGGAGGGGAGGGGAGGAGAGGAGAGGGGAGGGGAGGGGAGTGGAATAGAAAATATGGAATGGAATGATCATTCTATACCAGTGTTGGCAAACCTTTTTGGAAACGGGAGCACGCGTGCACCCAGGGCGAGTGCCAGAAACTGGAAGAGCAGTTTCCTGGCACACACGCAGAGGAATGCCAAGGACCAGAAGAGCAGTTCCCCGGTGCAAATGCACACCCCAGCAAGCTGAGCTTCCAGTTTCCGCCACTCCCGCGTGCACAAAAACCAGCTGGCCAGCACGCATGTGCACGACAGAACCCGGAAAAGCAACCGGAAGAGAACCTATGGGACATGCATGCCATAAGTTCACCATCACGGTTCTATACCTTTCTTCCCTTGAGCCAAAATGACCATATCCTGCACCTTCTTGTAGCGATTTAGGGACTGGCGAAGCTCCTCAATCTTCCGATCCTAAAACAAAGAAAGCCCTCTGTTTGAATCACTTGAGGCATAGAATAACAGAGTTCGAAGGGTCCTTGGAGGTCAACTAGTCCAGCCCCCTTCCCAAGTCAGGAGATCCTGACTGAACATCAAATTGATTTAGACATAAAACACCTGGAGCCATTCATGTCTTTTCCGAGGGTTGAGCATGAAGCAAAATGCCTCAGTCGGAAGCACAAAAATCAGGATCTTAAGAATGAGGGATCCTTGGTGCTCTCTGTTTGTTTTTTTAATTAGATTTATATGCCGCCCTTCTCCGGAGACTCAGGGCGGCTTACAATGCGTTAAGCAGTAGCCTTCATACTTTTGTATATTTTATACAAAGTCAGCTTATTGCCCCCATAAACTGGGTCCTCAATTTTAGAAAGAAAGGATGGAAGGCTGAGTCAACCTTGAGCCTGGTGAGATTCGAACTTACAGTAATTGCAGACAGCTGGTGTTAATCACGATGCTTTTAGTCTGCTGAGCCACCAGGCTCCTCCTTCTCCATATCTTCTACTTCTTCCCCTTCCCCCCCCCCTCTTTCAACTTCTTTCCATCCCTCTCTTTCTCTTTCTTTCCCCTTCTCCTTCTTCTCCATATCCTTCTACTTCTTCCCCTTCCCCTCCTCCTCTTTCTGCTTCTTTCCATCCCTCTCTTTCTCCTTCTCTTTCTTCTCTTCCTCCTCCTCCTCTCCACAAAACCCACTCCCTTCTAGCCCTGATGAGGTTACCTAGTTGGGTTATGAAATGTCTGCAGGAAAACAGCATTGCAACTCTGAGCTACATATATTCTCCTTTACCGATCTTAAAAATTCCAGCAGAATTCATAAATTCCAGCATTTATGACTAGCCTCGGACCCCGGATCCACCAACTCCATGCCTCCTTTTTATTGATCAAAATCAGAAAATACTTTCATCCCTACCTTTTCTTCATTTGCTGCCAGTAGAGATTCCACAGCCTTCTTCATCTTTTGCACCTCAACATCTGAAAGATAAAAGCTACTGCTTACGTTCCCGTGGATGGTTAGAAAGAAAACCAATCTTGACCAACTCTATCGTTTAGGGCGAACTGGGAAAAATGCAGCTAGATTCCTTTCACTTAAAACCCAAATTTAAACAGGAAGAAATCAAATTAGTTTTTAATGGAAAAAGAGGCTTGTGATGATCATGGACATTGGAGGTTAATAACCATTCCTTGCACATTCTCGTCCATTAAACTACTGACAGCACTGAAAGACACTCCAATGTGTAAGTTGAAGTCAACTCTTAGTCAACTACGCAACTGTAGCTCTGCCAGACACAACGGAATGCTCAATCTTATTCATTTATTGTTAACATTACAAATCTCCAGAGATTAAAACATTCCCGATAATGATGAAATAACAATGACTCTTTTGTAACATCCACACACACACACACACACCAAAAAACAAAAAAAAAAGGAAAGGAAAATGAACAGCTGAAGAAACATAAAAATAACAACAAGAGACAGCGTAATGGATAGTGTCGAATGTTTAGAAGCAGTTGTGAAATGGGAGATTTGTGATAAGAAGGTGGGTATCTCTATTGCAATAAAAAGTCGTGCCGATATGTGGTGTGTGATGGGGCAGTGGTTAGAAGGCAGTATTGCAGGATGACTCTGCCCACTGACAGCAGTTCGATCCTCATCAGCTCAAGGTTGACTCAGCCTTCCATCCTTCCGAGGTCGGTAAAACGAGGACCCAGATTGTTGGGTGCAATATGATGACTCTCTAAGCCACTTATCGAGAGTTAGAAAGCACTGTAAAGCAGTATATAAATCTAAGTGCTATTGCTATTCCTTCCTTCCTTCCTTCCTTCCTTCCTTCCTTCCTTCCTTCCTTCCTTCCTTCCTTCCTTCCTTCCTTCCTTCCTTCCTTCCTTCCTTCCCTTTCTCATTCTCCTTCCTGGTGGAACTGTGGTTAGAATGCAGAATTGCAAGCTAACTCTGTCCACTGCCAGGAATTCGATCCTGACTGGCTCAAGGTTGACTCAGCTTTCCATCCTTCTGAGGTTAGTAAAATGAGAACCCAGATTGTTGGGGGCAAGAGGCCGACTCTGTAAACCGCTTAGAGAGGGCTGCAAAGCACTGTGAAGCGGTATATAACTCTGCTATTGCTATTCAGCTTAAATTTCACCAAAAAAAACCAGTAGAAGATG
The DNA here is from genome assembly GCA_038048745.1 of Coluber constrictor foxii. Lineage (NCBI taxonomy): Eukaryota > Metazoa > Chordata > Lepidosauria > Squamata > Colubridae > Coluber > Coluber constrictor. Next base: position 451,766 of record CM075964.1, on the reverse strand, counting down.
CTATCTGTGACTTAATAAGATATCAGTTGGAACATATGATGTGTGAACTCCGATAAATAAAACCAATTCGACTTGTGAGAATGGAATTTATCAAAGTTATTTGTTGCCCTCAGATCAATTCAATCAATTCAGTTGAACCAAAACGTAGATCTTTGTGTTACTTGCTAAGAGTGTTCCCCTCGGTAAGCCAAGGACTGGAATAGTGCATTAGAAACCCATCACTTCCTTTAAAGGAAAAATACAAGTAGCCCTCGACTTCCAACGGTCCATTTAGTGACCATTCCAAGTTCCAACAGCCCTGAAAAGTGACCGTTTTCACTTTGTCACATGATCAAAATGTATTTGTTTTGGCAACTGGCTGGTACTTATGACAGTTGCATTGTCCCGGGATCATGTGATCACGTCAGGAAAACTTCCGACAGGTAAAGTTAATGGGGAAAGCTGATTGACTTAATAACTGTGTTCCTAATTTAATAGCTGAGGTGATTCACTTAGCAACGGCAGAAAGATTGGTCATAAAATGGGGCTTAACTTAACCGCTCACTTAACAACAGAAATTTTGGGCTCCATTCTGGTCGTGAGTCAAGGACCATCTGTAGAGCATTTAAAAAACACAAGGGTACCCTTTCCTGTTTTCCTCACCGAACTAGAGATGAAGGGTGAAGATGAGGCATTGTGAGTTTTGTTAATATGGTTTTAATGTGATACATGCAGGAAGCACTACCAGAAAATGATGTGAGAAACATGTTGGGGAGAGGACACAAAAAAAAAAAGCACCCTTACTTTTATCTTTCAGCTTCTTTTTACAATTGTCATCTGTGCAGGAAGACCCACAAGATTGAAAAATTAGATTCCAAGCATCGAAGCACATTCAAGACAAATTCAACCCCCCCTGTAGCACGTGTTACTAGATTTATTTACAAATTGTTCTGGCCCAGCTCCCTGAACACGACAAAGCCAAAGAGCCAGCGTTGTCCGAAAACGTCTCCGTGGGCATGTGGCTGGCATGTCTCAATGCCGAAGGCGCACGGAACGCTGTTCTCTTCCCACCAAAGTGGTCCCTATTTTTCTACTTGCATTTTTTTAATGTGCTTTTGAACTGCTAGGTTGGCAGAAGCTGGGACAAGTCACGGGAGCTCACCCCGTTATGCGGCACTAGGGATTCGAACCGCTGAACTGCCGACCTTTTGCTCAACAAGCTCGGCGTCTTAGCCACTGAGCCACCGTGTCCCTTTTGTGGCTTCTTACTTTATTTTTAAAATCCATCCTTGTTTAGATTTTATTAAAGATGTACATTCAGCTGGTCCTTGATCTGAAAACATTTTGGCAATCCTCAACACAATCGTCTCATGTTTGCGGGTGGTGATTTTAAAGGGTAAATGCTCAGGTTTTGTGGTGCACGTTTTAAAAGGAAATTGTTCAGCCCAATTTAAAGAATGTCCAAAGTAAATTTGCTAGTCCTAATGACTTATATGTAGGGTGTAAGGCAGGGTGGGGGAAGCAAATACAATTGACTTGTTTCTGGCTTGTTAAAAAAAAAAGCTACCGTATTTTTCAGAGTATAAGAAGCACCTTAGTTTTTGGGGAGGAAAACAAGAAAAAAAATTCTGCCTCTGCCTCTCAGCATCCATCGGTATTCATCTGGCTAGCATCCTTGCAGCAAACAGCAAATAGCTTGGTCAGCTTCAGCATGTTATCGCAGCCTGATTCAGCACAAGCAGCTGATTGGCAGGTTGATCAGCCTCCCAGAATACCCCCAATCAGCTGTTCCAAGCTGTAGGGATTGCCACAGAACATCGTCACCTCCATGCCTCACGTTTTTGGCCTCTGTGCCTCACGTTTTCAGTCTCTGAATGCTTCCAGACTCATTCAAGGCTACGGGGATCACCAGAGCACATTGCCACTGATCACCGCCTCTGTGTATTGCATTTTTGGCTTCTGCGCATCGTGTTTTTGGCCTCCGCATACACTGTTTTCAGCCTCTAAGTGTCGCGTTTTTGGCCAGTCCCCCTGGCCGCTACCATTCCCTGCTGCCTGGAACCATCCAAAACCGCAATGCGCAGAGGCCAAAAAAGCGATGTGCAGAGGCCAAAAACGCAATGTGCAGAGTTAGCGATGTGCTCTGGTGATCCCCATAGCCTTGAACGGGTCGGAAAGGGAGCGTTCGGAGGCTGAAAACATGAGGCACAGAGGCCAAAAACGTGAGGCACGGAGGTGGCGATGGTCTGCGGCAATCCCTGCAGCCTGGAACAGGTCTAAAATGCAATGCACGGGGGCCAAGAATGGCTGAAGGGGGGGATGGCGGTGGGCAGGGCTACATTTGGTGTATAAGACACACCCAAATTTTCACCCTCTTTTAGGGGGAGGGAGTGCATCTTATACTCTGAAAAATATGGTAACCATCTAGCTGAGGATTTCTCAACCTTAGCAACTTTAAGATCTGTGGACTTCAGCTTTCACTGTATGGACTTCAACACCCAGAATCCCCCAGCCAGTGTCACAAAAACGGTATTTACAATTTTTGCCTCACCTTTGTCATTGATGTCAATGTCTTCTTTCACTTGAAGGACCAGTTTCTCATGCAATCGTTTTATCTCCGATTCCTTCTGTTCTAACTTCTCTTTTAAAGACAATAGTTCTTCCTGAACAGACAGACAGACAGACAGACAGACAGACAGAAGAAGAAGAAGAAGAAGAAGAAGAAGAAGAAGAAGAAGAAGAAGAAGAAGAAGAAGAAGAAGAAGAAGAAGAAGAAGAAGAAGAAGAATCAATATTATTTTGGTTTTAAAAGGGACAGGTTTAAACCAACGTTGGCTGTTTAAAGCAGAGATGGCATTAATTTATTTTGAAATAATCGTATCCAACTCAGTGGTGGGATTTAGCCAATTCGTGCGAACCGGTAGTTAAACCCTTTCCAGGAGTCCCCACATGCCCCATTTTGGCTACCAGCTAAGTGCAGGGAGGCCTCCTAGGCCCAAAATGGGGTGTGGGGGTGCAGTGTACCCCCTCCCACCAACCAATTTTCACTCCCAGGAGACTGCAGGATGGCGTCCTAAGCCCAAAAAGGGATGCAGGGGATGCGGCATCCCCCCCTCCCCCGTGGCCTGTTTTCACTCCCAGTGGGTGCAGGAGGTTGAGTGCTGCCTATCACACCCCCTGGCCACGCCCACCATGGCCACGCCCACCCAGCCGGTCATTAGGGCAGAGAACCGGTTGTTAAATTATTTGAATCCCACCACTGATCCAACTGGGTCAATTATATCACAGGTAGTCCTCAACTTAGCACGATAATTGGGAACCAGACTTTCTACGGATAAACAAAGTGGTTATTAAGTGAGCCACCGCCGATTTTATGAACACTTTTGCCATATCTAAGCAAACCACTGCGGTCGTTAAGTGTGACTCGCTCAGTTGTTAAATGAATCCGGCTTCCGCCATTGACGTGGCTTATCAAAAGGTCACAACAAGGGATCACACAACCCCCGGGACACTACACATCATAAAGGTGAATCCGTTGTCAAGCATCTGAATCGGGGTCATGCAGCCGTGATGATGTTGCAACGGAAATGGTCATTAAACGAATAGTTCTAACTTGAAGTTTACCCGTGAAAATATAAAAATAACCTGTCTTTTAGCCATCTCTGATTTAAACGTTCAATATCCTGCGTTGAGCTGAAACATGAAAGGATCTTCATTACCATTTGGTCATGCATGACACATTTTCACCCACAATTAGGTGTACAATACTTGACAGGACAATTCTACACTCACTGCTTTCAGCTGGAAGTGAATCCAGACTGAAAGTTCTTACAATGACGTCTTTCACAAACACAAAATGCTTCAGCATGCTTTGATGCTTAAAATCATAAGAAATAATGCATATGTAGGAATGTAGCTGTGTGCTCCATACATTTGTTCGTAGGAAAAAAATACAGGCACGGATAAAAGATTGAATTACGATGGACCCAAAGGTACTTTTTCAAAAGGCAACTGGACTTCATTTTTGTTTTTGTTTTTCCTAGAAGACGTTTTGCTTCTCCTCCAAGGAGCTTCTTCAGTTCTTGGGAGAAGAAGTCAATTGCGATCCTCCCTTTTTCTAAAATCAAAATGCTAGAAGGATCTAGTAATCCAATTTAACTTTCTTTTTTTTTTAATGAGAGAGGCCATAAATCAAGGAATCTTCTCTGCAACAGAGGCACACTTGTCAGCCAAGACGTAAGACCGAGGGTGGGATTCAGCCGGCTCGGATGAATCGGATGTTAATTTTGCATCTGATTCGCCGAACCGATAGTCTCAAGGACTGGCTGGCTCCGCCCATCCCACCCCACCTATCCCGGGAGTCTCCATGCGGCCCATTTTGGATGGGGGATAAGTCTGGAAACACGCCTTTTTCCAGCCTCCGGAGCCCAAATAGGCCACACCCTCAACCGGGCAGAGAGGCGGTTGCTAAACATTTTCAATCCCACCCTTGCGTAAGAGGTTAATACACCCCAAAAACAAATGGAATATTGGTTTACAATAAGGAAAGCTGGAATGGTGGTGGTGTTTTGTTTTAAAAGCTCAGCTTAACGCATTTCAAGAAAGAAACTGGCAGCTGATGGTTTTCTGAATTAGGCTAAATCAAAATTAAAAATAAAAAAAACAGAAATACACACAGATATTTTGGTTTAGTTGGAGACGTACTTCGGAGGGATTTATGTAGGAACAGGAAGGGGAAAAAGAAATCCATTCATGCACCACTTCAGAAAAGGAAAAAAAGAAAAAGGAAGTTTTAAAATACAGACAAGCAAGATGGTAGAGAGAGTTACAGAAAGCCACGGAAAAGTCCACCAATCGACCAGACCTTCAATATTTGACATTTTTGCTCCATCCGTTGCTTCTCATACTGCATCTGGCTCACTTTGATTTTCATGCTAGAAAGTTTGGCCATTAAAGACTGGGAAGAGGGACAGAGGATGGAAAGAGAAGTAAAGATGTGCCTTGTTTCCCCGAAAATAAGACCTCCCCTGATTATAAACCCAATCAAGCTTTTGAGCGCATGTGCTAAAATAAGTCCTCCCCTGAAAATACTTAAACACACCCACAGCCAGTCCCTGCCATTTCCTCTGCTTTCCTCCACACGCCCCAAAATAATAAGACCTCCCCAAAAATAAGGCCAAGTGTTTATTTCAGGGTTCAAAACAATATAAGACAGGGTCTTATTTTCGGGAAAACATGGTAGGAAAAGAAAAGGCTAAATAATGAGAATAATAAACAGGTCTACATTTAAAGCGAGAGGGATGATCTTCAGTGAAAGATGCGCCTATCAAAAGACATCAAATCTTTGAAGCAGAAGACCTTACGTTAGCCGTTATGAAGGACAGATCTAACGTGAATTGTGAAATTTGGCTGGTCAAAAGTTTGCGGTGCTCTGGATTCGATCTCCAAAAAATCTTGTGATTTGGACCGTGGGAGAAGGTGAATCTTGCCCCTGTCTTCAACTTGTGAAAACAGCCATGCTTTTGTCTCTTGGACCCAATCCCATTAATAATGATTGATAAAAGAGAATATTTGTAGCTCAGGGTTGAAATGAAGGGTCCTTGGTGCTCTCCGAGCTTATTTGTTTTCTTGCCAACGTTTCATTACCCTAACTAGGTAACGTCATCAGTGCTAGGAGAGAAGGGTGTATGTGGAGAGGAGGAGTAGGAGCTGGACTATGGGGTTCTTGGTGCTCTCCGAGCTTGTTTTCTTGCCAATGTCTCATCACCCTAAGTAGGTAATGTCATCAGTGCTAGTCAAACACTGATGACGTTACCTAGATGGATAATAAAATGTCTGCAAGAAAACAAGCAAGCTCAGAGAACACCAAGGACCCCTCCATAATGATTGATGATTGTCCCTCAAGCTGGAAGGACATCACAGAACAAAACCAGATGATTTTCAGTTCAGAGGTTTTGACGAACCTTGGCTCTATGGCCTTGCCAAACTTCCACCTTTCCAAAAATTTAAGGACCTAGAACTGTGATGGCGAACCTATGGCACCGGTGGGCACAAGGAGCCATATTGGTGGGCACGCAAGTGTTACTGTAGCTCAGCTCCAGCGCGCATGTGTGCACCAGCCAACTGATTTTCAGGCCTTCCGGTCCCACAGGAAGTCAGGAAACTGCCTGTTTCCGGCCTCCGGAAGGCCTCCGATGGAGAAGGGGATGGGGATGGCTGTTTTTGCCCTCCCCAGGCTCCTAGAAAGCCTCTGGAGCCTGGGGAGGGGGGAAAACGGGCCTATTAGGCCCACCGAGTGCCAAAAGCAGGGGGAAGTGTGTGGAGGGGGGGTCATGTGTGTATGTGCAGGAGGGTGGGGTGCATTGAATTATGGATGTGGGCACATGCACCCGCGACCCCACACGCTCCCCCCACTTTTGGCACGCGACGGTAAAAAGGTTAGCCATCACTGGCTTAGAATTTCAAGGAGAAGTCAATAAGCTATAAAGGAGAATATTTGTAGCTCAGGGTTGAAATGACTAACACTGATAAGGTTACCTAGTTGGGTAATGAAATGTCCACAAAAAAAAAAAAAACAAGCTCCAAGAATCCTATAGTCTTCTTCTTTTTCCTCTTCCTCCTCCTCCTCTTCACAAACCCCACTCTCTTCTAGCATTGATGATGTTACTTAGTTGGGTAATGAAACGTCCAAAAGAAGAAAAAAAAACAAGCTCAGAGAGTACCCAGGACCCCATAGTAAATAATCTGTCATAGAGAGATAGGACTTGGTTAACAAAGAGCTATTTTTTGAAAATGGCCAATGATTATCCTTCAGACACTTGCCAACTTAAGGAAAAGTTTCTTTGGAGTGAGACGTAATAGTCTGCCTTTGGTATTATTATGAGGAAGATCTCCTAAAATTCCATTTGAGAAATGTGTTTGCCCATTAAAACTGGAGATGCTGAAGAGCCAACACGTAGGACTTTACTACAGCTTCTACCGAGATGTTTGTAATTCCTATAACCTGCCCCTCTTACATCAATACCTACTAGAGCAATCGGACAATACTTGTACGGGCAGATGTTAAATCAATTAGATTATGGCCCAAAATTGATCAGCAGCTGTAAACATGAGGCGTTAATTGATAAAAAGTTCTCCCACAGCTGTATTGTAACTTTTTATATCAACTATCACAATTATTTTATATTACTCTGCTTTTAATTATTTTTACACTGGTTTTGGTTATACCTTCAAAAGATATTGGGAAATGATGTGGCTGCTTTCAGAATCTGTAGACCAGAAGTGGGGGAGGATAGCCCCTTTATGACTTGTGGACTTCAACTCCCAGAATCCCCGAGTCAGGAATTCTGGGAGTTGAAGTCCATAAGTCATAAAGGGGCCATTGTTTCCCCACCCCTGCTGTAACACAGATACGACGTTTGGGCTCCGACACGCACAAATCACAATTCTGGTATCAAAATCCAAGTGATTCTCAACCCCATTGTCGCTCTTCTTAAACAGGTCTACACACGAATTTTTCATATCATTCCCCAATGCGATCTTCTGATTAGCATGCAATTATATACCCAAGGATCATCTAAATTTGTCTTTCAAAAGAAGGTATCTAGCCACCACCTTCTTTTTGTACACCAGCAAAATAATTACCGTATTTTTCAGGGTATAAGACGCACCTTTCCCCTCCCCCCAAAAGGGGGTGAAAATTTGGGTGCATCTTATACACCGAATGTAGCCACGCCCACCCACTAGCCCTCACCCTTTGGCCTCTGCCTCCCAGCAATTTACCTCCTTACAGCAAGCAGCAAGAAGGAACAGCCCATTTCAGCTTCAGCATGGCCTGATTAGCACAAGTTGATTGTCCCTTGGATCTGCCGACTCTCAGCTGTTTCAGGCTGCAGGGATTGCCACTGCCTATTGCTGTGCAGGCCTCTGCTGCTTGCTGCAAGGAGGTAAATTGCTGGGAGCAGATTTTTTTTTCTTTTTTGTGCTAATCAAACTATGCTGAAAACGAAAATGAAAGTAAAGCAGGCTGTTTGCTGCAAGGAGGCAAAATTGCTGGGGGGCAGAGGCAGATTTCTTTTTCTTGTTTTCCTCACCAAAAAAGGTAGGTGCATCTTATAGTCCGGAGCGTCTTATACTCCAAAAAATACGGTAGGCATTTTAAATTAAGCAGCGCTAATTTCTTCTTAGCCAGGGTGATGTCTTGCTGTTTCATTTTGTGAATTACATCCTTAAGGGCAGTGGTGAAATCCAATTATTTTTTACTAGTGGTTCTGTGGATGTGGTTCGGTGGGTGTGGTGTGGCTTGGTGGGCATGGCTTGGTGGGCATGGCAGGGGAAAGACACTGCAAAATCCTCATTCCCTCCCCACTCCTGGGGGAAGGATACTGCAAAATCCCCATTACCACCCCACTCTGGGTCCAGCCGGTTCTCCAGAACCTGTCAGAACCTGCTGGATTTCACCCCTACTTAAGGGCTAGCGTATAAATACAGGAAGAGAAAGCAGCATTTCTAGCTCGAAGTCTAGCAAGCTTTCTACAATTTCATTGATATGAAGGAGGAAACGTTCGTTATCAGCGGTTGGATCCTTCCGGTTTAACAAACGGTTCGGGGATCGTATGCTGATTGAGCCTGAGTAGCGTAGGGGAGTAATGCCTCCTACAAAGGCAGCATTTAAGATCCAGCTGCTGCAATTACTTGCGAGTTCAATCCCAGGCAGGCTCAAGGTCGACTCAGCCTTCCATCCTTTATAAGGTGGGTAAATTGAGGACCCAGTTTGTTGGGGGCAATAAGCTGACTTTGTATAAAATATAAATATACAAAAGTATGAAGGCTATTGCTTAACGCACTGTAAGCCGCCCTGAGTCTCCGGAGAAGGGCGGCATATAAATCAAAATTAAAATAAAAAAATAAAATAAAAATAAATCGTGTGCAGTTCAACAAAAAATTATCTTCTATGTTAGTGCTGGGGAATTAAAACAGCTGAGTCACTGCACTCTGCTCTGCCGCGCTAATCAGCCGCGAAGATAAAGCTAAGTAAAGCGGAGTGGCGGGAGGACGGGCCCAGCTGATCACCGGAGCTACCTGTTTGCCTGATAGAATCCCACCCTTGAGTTATATACTAGCCACTCCTAAAGGCAGTTTCATAGAAACGGCTTCTAACCATCCTCTGCTTGTACCAACTTAAACCCTTGGCTTACGCCCATCACGTACTGGCTGCCATATCTATGGATCAATCTTAGGTAGAAAAGATTGGGTAGATGCATAAGTCATGAGATAAAGACGGGCCAAAGTTGCATTTCTTTATCTGTAACATGGACTTACTTTGGTAGACTTCAGCTTTTTCTCATACTGAAGCCTTTCCCTGTCCATTTCTCCTACTTTTAACCGCAAATCATTAACTTCCTGCATCAAATCCTGTTTCGGAAGAAAAGAAGTGAACAAAAAGAATTGAAAGTCAAGAAAACGAGGAGAAAAATGCACTAAAGACACCTGAGCTGCTGTCTTCTGTCTTCACAGTTTTAAGATGACTGCATTACAGGCTGACTCTGCCCACTGCCAGGAGTTCAATCCTGACCGGCTCAAGGTTGACTCAGCCTGCCTGCCTGCCTGCCTGCCTTCCATCCATCCATCCATCCATCCACCCATCCATCCATCCATCCATCCATCCATCCATCCATCCATCCATCATCCATGGTGGTGCAGTGATTAGAAGGCAGCATTACAGGCACACTCTGCCCACTGCCAGGAGTTCGATCCCCACCGGTTCAAGGTTGACTCAGCCTGCCTGCCTGCCTGCCTGCCTGCCTTCCTTCCTTCCTTCCTTCCTTCCTTCCTTCCTTCCTTCCTTCCTTCCTTCCATCCATCCATCCATCCATCCATCCATCCATTCATCCATGGTGGTACAGTGATTAGAAGGAAGCATTGAAGGCTGGCTCTGCTCACTGCCAGGAGTTCAATCCTCACTGGCTCAAGGTTGACTCAGCCTTCCTTCCTTCCTTCCTTCCTTCCTTCCTTCCTTCCTTCCTTCCTTCCTTCCTTCCTTCCATCCATCCATCCATCCATCCATCCATCCATCCATGGTGGTGCAGTGATTAGAAGGCAGCATTGCAGGCAAACTCTGCCCACTGCCAGGAGTTCAATCCTCACTGGCTCAAGGTTGATTCAGCCTTCCTTCCTCCCTCCCTCCCTTCCTTCCTCCCTCCAACCCTCCCTCCCTCCCTCCCTCCCTCCCTTCCATCCATCCATCCATCCATCCATCCATCCATCCATCCATCCATCCATCCATCCATCCATGGTAGTGCAGTGATTAGAATGCACCATTGCAGGCCAATTCTGCCAACTGACAGAAGTTTGATTGGGACCGGCTCAAGGCCTTCCGAGGTGGGTCAAATGAGGACCCAGATTGTTGGGGACAATATGCTGACTCTGTAAACCGCTTAGAGTGTAAAGCAGTATGAAGTGGAACGTAAATCTAAGTGCTATTGCTATTTAGAAAACGGTGGAAGTCAATGAAATGGAAATATCTACGCAAGCCAACTCTCTGGGACCCAGTCAATGAAGGAAGAGCATTTTCACTCCTGAAAGCCAAAGACCACTTTCCAGGGTATTAAAGCAGCTACATCTTCTAAGGCAGTCATAGCAGCTGCCTCAAAGGACATCCCTTTGGTCCAGGGATGGTCCAGGGGTTAGATGGCTAACTCACTGCTCACAGCCAGGAGTTTGATGCTCAAGGTTGACTCCGTCCTTCCAAGGTCAATAAAACAAGGACCCAGATTGTTGGGGACAAAATGCTGACATTTGTAAACCACTTAGAAAGTGTAGTAAAACACTATGGAGCACTATGTAAGTCTAAGTGTTAGTCCTATTGCTATCTTGACTTCAAGATGGACGTTGATCGAGAAACGCCACTCTTAGCAAAATAGTGAAGAAATGGACCGTGGCATTTTCCCCAAAGTATTTTTTTCCCAATTTGTTTGACTCACATCTGCATCTCCGTAATCCATCCTGTCCTTTTCCACTGCAGTCAGCTTCAGCTTCAGGTTGGAGACCTCAGCCATGAGATCCAACTTCTGAGTTTCAAGAGATGTTCTGCTTAGGAGCTCCTGATTTTAAAACAATGAGAAGAAAATGAATCTCCTTTAAAGGAGGAGAGAGAAAGGTGAGGTTTTTTTCAAAGTTCTATCAAAGGTAGAGGAGGAGAGCTTGGTGCTCTCTGGGCTTGGTGCTTTTCTTGCAGATGTTCCATGACCCAACTAGGTACATCATCAGTGCTCATGAAATGTCTACAAGAAAACCACCAAGCCCAGAGAGTACTAAGGACCTTCCCCCAAATTGTCGTGGTCCTCCACTTCTGCCTTCTCCTTCTCCTCCTCCTCTCCACACACACACCTCCTTTCTACAACTGATGATGTTACTTACTTAGGTCATAAAACATTTGCAAGGAAACCATCCAGCTCAGAGAACACCGCGGACCCCTCTGTGGAAAGGTGAGCAAGCAATGTGTCGAAAACAGTGGCGATTCAGCGCAAGGAAACCCTTGAGATTCACAGACGGAGAAAGGGTGGTACCTGCTGTAACATTTCTTCCGTTGAATTCAGCTTCTCTCTGTTTTCTTCCAAGCACAACTCCAGATCCCTGATCTTCTCTCCCTGAGCATCCACTTGGTCAGTGAGGACGCTCACCTGTATTAAAAAAGGAAGGAAGGAAGGAAGGAAGGAAGGAAGGAAGGAAGGAAGGAAGGAAGGAAGGAAGGAAGGAAGGAAGGAAGGGTCAGAGAAAGAAAAAGAAAAAGGAAGAAAAAGGATGGAAGGAAGTAAAGCAGGAAGTAAAGAAAGAAAAAGAGAGAGAAAAGAAAGGAGGAGAAAGGAAGGAGGAAAGAAAGAAAAAGAAAGTAATAAAGAGAAAGGAAGGAAGGAAGAAGGAAGGAAAGAGAGAAAGAGAGAAAGAAAAAAGAAAGAGAGAGAGAGAGAAAGGAAGGAAGGAAGGAAGGAAGGAAGGAAGGAAGGAAGGAAGGAAGGAAGGAAGGAAGGAGAAAAAAGAAGAAAAAGGAAAGAAGGAAGGAAAGAATGAAAGAAAAAGAGAGAGAAAGGAAGGAAGGAGGAAAGAAAGAAAGAGAAAGAAAAAGAAAGGAAGAACGAGAAAGGAAGGAAGGAAGAAGGAAGGAAAGAAAGAAAGAAAGGGTCAGAGAAAGAAAGAAAGAGTTAGAGAAAGAAAGGTCAGAGAAAGAAAGAAAGAAAGAAAGAAAGAAAGAAAGAAAGAAAGAAAGAAAGAAAGAAAGAAAGAAAGAAAGAAAGAAAGAAAGAATAATGAAAACAAATGGTGCCACTCCCTATCTCTATGCCAACCAGAGAATGTGCCTTTTTCACACTCACTTGCAGGACAAGGGATTCCTTATCACTTTCCAGCCGGCTCAGCCGTTCCTGGTAGACATCTCCGTTAGCAGATAAATGTCCATTAATCTGGAAAATGGAAAAAAAAAAACAACCCTGGGTGGTCAGTCATGTTGCTTTCTCGATCGGTTCAAAAGACCACGACAAAGTAAAAAGCAATCACAAAGGTTGTAAGATGAGAATCCAGGATCTCTTCCCACCCCGTGTCCCATGTATTTCTTTTCTGTTTATTCTTTTAGGTCTCATCCAACTTCAAGATGACCCCAAAGATATTTAAGAGACAGGAAGCTAAAGCCTGAAGAACAGTTGCTGGAACTGGGCATGTCTAGTTGAATGAAAAGAAGGACCAGGGGAGACATGATAGCAGTCTTCCAATATCTTTCTTATTCCCTTTCTCAGTCTCCTTCTTGGTGGCGCAGTATTGCAATTAATTCTGCCCCCAGCCAGAGTTCGATCCTGACCAGTTCAAGGTTGACTCAGCCTTCCGTCCTTCAGACCTAGATTGTTGGGGGCCATAGACTGACTCTGTAAAACCACTTAGAGAGAGCTGTAAAGTACCGTAAAGCAGTATGTGTTACTCCTTCCTTCCTTCCTTTTCCTTCCTTCCTTCCTTCCTTCCTTCCTTCCTTCCTTCCTTCCTTCCTTTCCTTTCCTTTCCTTTCCTTTCCTTTCCTTTCCTTTCCTTTCCTTTCCTTCCTTCCTTTCTTATTCCCTTTCTCAATCTCCTTCTTGGTGGCACAGTATTGCAAGGTAACTCTGTCCCCAGCCAGAGTTCGATCCTGAGCGGATCAAGGTTGACTCAGCCTTCCATCCTTCCGAGTTGGGTCAAATGAGGACCCAGATTGTTGAGGGCAAGAGGACAACTCTGTAAACCACTTAAAGAGAGCTGTAAAGCATTCTGAAGCGATATATAAGTCTAAGTGCTGTTGCTATAAGTGTCTCCCTGAAAGACAGGCCGACAAAAAAGGACTGTTAATTGAGGATATAATTTAGCCATACTATTTAGACACATCTATGCAGGCCTTAACGATTTTCCATGGGAAAATATTTCTGTGATCATGGAAAACACCAGAGAAGGTTTCACTGAAGGTGAATCCTGAAGTCAGGAATTCAGACTGCATGCAGCCTTATCTTCCAGTAGATGGCAACTCTGGACCACTGCAAGTTGAGTTTTATATGAAGAACTTGCAGGCCACAATCGGAAGAGACAATCGCATTTGTTTTGCTCATCTTTCTCAGTAACATTATGCAGGGTTGCGTACAACTTCTCACCTAACTACCCTATACCATTTCAGCCCGAGCAAGGGGTTGGACTAGAAGACCTCCAAGGTCCCTTCCAACTATTCTATTCTATTCTATTCTATTCTATTCTATTCTATTCTATTCTATTCTATTCTATTCTACTCTACTCTACTCTACTCTACTCTACTCTACTCTACTCTATTCTATTCTATTCTATTCTACTCTACTCTATTCTATTCTATTCCTTTTGCTTCTACTCCTCTCGTTCTTCTCCTACTAACTCTTCTTTCCCTCCTTCTCCTTCTCCTTCTCCTTCTTCTATTCTATTTTATTCTATTCTATTCTATTCTATTCTATTCTATTCTATTCTATTCTATTCTATTCTATTCTATTCTATTCTATTCCTTTTGCTTCTACTCCTCTCATTCTTTTCCTACTAACTCTTCTTTCCCTCCTTCTCTTTTCCGTTCCTTTCTGTTCCTTTCCGTTCCTTTCCTTTCTTTTCCTTTTGCTTCTACTTCTCTCATTCTTTTCCTACTAACTCTTCTTTCCCTCCTTCTCCTTCTCTTTCTCCCTAGTCTAGTCTAGTCTAGTCTGTTCTCGTCTCGTCTATGCCATGCCATAGTTCTGCAAGCTGATTTTTATTCTTCAATTTTAATGGACGGGCAGTGCAAGATTAGAGCTGCAAACTGGTCTCAAGTCTGTTTTTTTTCTAAGCTTTCCTTCTGCCAAAGAACCTGATGGCATACATCATCGTTTTGAGTATCATGAGTGATGTTCACATCACTCATGATGTGGCCATCAGTTGACATGACAAATTTCGGAAGGGGTAAAAGTAGTTAAGGATAACAGTAACTGAATTTCTTATTTATTCTAAAAGGCTGAAGTTAACATAATTGCTCGTAAGATATTAAGATACAATGCCATCCCACATGCATAACATCAAAAATCAGTTACATGGGAAACATGAGAAGTTAACAATCCTCTATCTAAATTCTTTCTTTCTTTCCTTCTTCCTTTCCTTCTTCCTTTTCCTTTTTCTGAGAACGTATGCACCAAGACAAATTCCTTGTGTGTCCAATCACTCTTGGCCAATAAAGAATTCTATTCTATTTCTATTCTATTCTATTCTATTCTATTCTATTCTATTCTATTCTATTCTATTCTATTCTATTCTATTCTATTCTATTCTATTCTATTCTATTCTATTCTATTCTATTCTATTCTATTCTATTCTATTCTATTCTTTCCTTCATTCCTTTTTTCTTTTCTTTTCTTCTTTCTTTCTTTCTTGCCTTCCTTCCTTCCCTTCTTCCTTCCTACCTTTCATATGTTTATTTATTTATTGGTTTATTATGCCACCCCCCCCCCCCGCATCCCACTCTGCAACACAACTCACTTCTCACAAATACAGTAACAGGGAAACGCAAAAACCCTGTAAAAAATAATTCAAGTCAAATTGTGTGGCAACACCATAGGATTTTGACAAGCGTGTCACATCGCATCGCGCATCGCATCGCACCCAAGGCACTTCCAGGTTGAAAGGATCAGCCGGTGACATCACCGTTGCCTAGGGAACGCCCACTCTGGGGCTCCTTTCATGTCCCCGGCAGGTGCTGAAGCAAAGGATGGGAGCTCATCCCACCCAGAACTCGGGTCTCGAACCTCCTATCCAGGGTTCCAGCCACTTGAGCCACCATGCTTGCTTGCTCTTTCTTTCTTTCTTTCTTTCTTTCTTTCTTTCTTTCTTTCTTTCTTTCTTTCTTTCTTCTTTCTTTCTTTCTTTCTTCTTCCTTCCTTCCTTCCTTCCTTCCTTCCTTCCTTCCTCCTTTCCTTTCCTTTCCTTCCTTTCCTTTTTTCCTTCCTCCCTCCTTTCTTTTTCTCTCTCTTTACTTCCTCCTTCCTTTCCTTCCTTCTTTCTCCTTCCTTTTTTCCTTCCTTTTTCTTTCTTTCTTCCTTTCTCCTTTTCCTTCCTTCTTTCCTTTTTCTTTCTTTCCTTCCCTTCTTTCTTTCCTGCCTTCCTTCCTCTCTCGCTCTCCCCCCCTCCCACTTTCTTTCTTTTTCTCCCTTCCTACCTACCTTCAACAAGTATGTATGTTTAAAATCCTGGGGTTTTTTAACGCTAGGGACACTATATTATTTTTTCCCACCGTATTTTATAATGACCCGTTCGCTTGTTCTCACCATTTGGTTTTGCAGCCATTCCATCAAAATCTCAGCTGTCGAATCGGGGACCTGGCACCTCAGTCCTTCTCTCTCGTCTATTTCCATCATCTCCAACAAACCCCGGAGATCTTCCACCAGATGCAGGACACGCAAACTTCCCATGAACGGAGAAGTTGGGGACTGGCAATCAAACAAGCCATTGGAGTATTCCAGGGCTTTGGATCCTGAAGGACGAGGGTGAGGAGAAGACCGTTAAACCTGTAGGTTGAGCATCAATTATCCAGGTAGTCCTCGACTTACGGCCACAATTCAAAGCCCAAATTGATATGGCTTAAGTGGGAAATTTCTTCAGCGAGGGTTGCTCCGTTTTTACGTCTTGCTGCCTTTGTTAAGTGAATCCCTGCGGTCGTTAAATTAGTAACCCCATCGTTAAGTGGCTTTCCCTCTTGAGTTAGTTGGTCAGAAAGTCGCAAAAAGCTGCAACATAAATAGGAGTAGATTGCCAAGCGTCTAAATTTGGATCACATGACCATGGGGATGCTGTAATGGTTGTAAGTGTGGAAACCAGTCATTATTCCGTTGTAAACGGTCACTAAACGAACTACCTAGTCAAGGACTACCTAGACCTGGAGAGACCTTCAAATTTAGCAACGTTTTGTGGACTTCAGCTCCCAGGATATCCCAAGTCAGCATGGAGTGGCTGGCTGAGGAATTCTGGGAATTGAAGTCCCCATGTCTTAAAGTTGTCAAATTTGGAGAACTCCCTGACCTCAACCACAAGAGTTCACCCCCAGGGATGAAATGTATTTTCTTTAAGCGTGCTACATCTTGCTGTCAAATATATCCCCAAATATTTAACCTGGTGACCTGCATCTTTGATATATCCGCCAATTCTTCTTTTTATTGTGCCAACATATTTTTGGTCAAAATCTTCGTTTTGTCTTTATTGATTTTCAAACCAGCTACTTTCCCAAACTCTCCCATTTTATCTATCGGTGTAATTATTGATATTAGTGGATCTTGGAGAACGAATACCAGATCATCTGCAAACGCTTGCAATTTATATTCTTCTTTTCGAATTTTCATCCCTTTTATATCTTTTTCTTCTCTCATATTTCTATTTAGCACTTCTGATGTTAATATGAACAACAGAGGGGACAGTGGACAACCTTGTCTAGTACCTTTGATCATCTCAATAGAATCTGTCAATGCTCCATTTATCATTACTTTTGGGTAAATGTTTTATCAAAGCCCATCTGTTCCATTTGAAGCAACATAAATCGCCAATTCACATTGTCAAAGGCTTTCTGTGCATCTAAGAATATCAGAGCCAGGGATGAAATGTAGAGCTAAGGAAGGGCGTGATGGATCATATACCTGCAATAATGCCATCCATTTGTTCCAAAGCTGCAGCCAACATCTCACTTGCATCTCCCATCATGGTCATCCTTCGGTAGGGTAGCCACCGCTAATACCTGGAACCAGGAGGCAACAAGGAGTTATGTAGGATTTGCCCATTTCAGAAGCCAATCTGAAACCATCTGCAAATTCAGTTCAGCGTTCACTGAACATCGGGGTTCTTCTGTCTTGGGTTTAGAGACCGTTTTCACATAAGGTATATTATCCAGCTTTGCTCTAACTCGGCACGAGAAGGCAAGACAAGAAATAACGGATGGAAACTAATCAAGGAGAGAAGCATTTAAGGAGATGCTCCTAAGGAATTTAGGAGAACTTTCTAAGAGTGAGGACAATTAACTAGTGGAACTGGTTGTCTCCAGAAGCTATGGTTGCTCTAGAACTGGACTAGAGTAAAAGATCTCCAAGCTCCCTTCCAGCTCTATTAGGTAGGTAGGTAGGTAGGTAGGTAGGTAGGTAGGTAGATGGAGAGAGAGAGAGAGAGAGAGAGAGAGAGAGAGAGATTCCAATTAAGTGTATATTCCTAACCAAGGAGCCTGGTTTAGCTCTGCAGATTAAGCACCGTAATTAACATCCAGCTGTCTGCAATTACACCAGTTCGAATCTCACCAGGCTCAAGGTTGACTCAGCCTTCCATCCTTTCTAAGGTAGGTCAATTGAGGACCCAGTTCGTGGGGCAATAAGCTGACTTTGTATAAATATACAAAAGTATGAGGGCTATTGCTTAATACATTGTAAGCTGCCCTGAGTCTTCGGAGAAGGGCGGCATATAAATCAAATTTTAAAAATTTTTAAAAAATCCTAGGGAAGGCCAACTCCTTATGATTTCTTAAAACATGAATTTGCCCAGAAAGTAATCTGCTATTTTATGCTACATTTTGTTTGCATGCGTGTTCATAGGCACGTAAACACATCAGTGTAAATGTCAGAGAATAACAACAGTGCCACCGATCTGAAGAGCTGCCCAAGGCAAGCCTTCTCAATTCAACTCTCCCTTTTTAAACCCAAATAAGATTTGCAAATGCTGGCAAACATAAGCAAAAGTACCAGGAATCAGCTACTGATCAGATGTATGCACTCCAGTGTTACTAAACTTTGCCTGTTGCAGGGGGAAATCCTTTCCAGCAGAGGTAGGTTTCTGCAGGTTCTGACCAGTTCTGGAGAACCGATAGCAGAAATTTTGAGTAGTCCGGAGAACCGGTAGTAAAAATTCTGACTGGCCCCACCCCCATCTATTCTCTGCCTCCCAAGTCCCAGCCGATTGGGAGGAAATGGGGATTTTGCAGTATCCTTCCCCTGGAGTGGGGTGGGAATGGAGATTTTACAGCATCCCTCCCTTGCCATGCCAAGCCATGCCCGCCAAGCCACACCCACAGAACCGGTAGTAAAAAAAATGAAACCCACCACTGCTTCCCAGCATCTTCTTAATTTAGGCTAATTAAATTATATTTTAATCTTAAACGGTCAGCTAACAAATATAAACATCTTCATCTGATGTCAAAAGTTCTCTATTCCCCTGGAAGCGCCTGCGTTCAATCATCCCATCTGCAGGAAATGTCAACGAGAAAGATTTTGAATTTTTTCAAGGATTGAATTAAAGTTATATTGCCATCAGGATCTCATTTTTTTCCCCCTTACTTTCTTTTTACTCGTCCCTTATGTTTGCTATGTTTTAATCACCGTAATATACATAATTTCTTATCATACTATATTATACAGGTAGTCCTTGACCACAATGGAGCCCAACGTTTCTGTTGCTAAGGGACGTCTTTGTTAAGTGAGTTTTGCCCCATTTTTATGACCTTTTTTGTCCCCGTTGTTAAGTGAATCACTGCAGGTGTTAAGCTAGTAACCCAGTTGTTAAGTGAATCTGGCTTCCCCATTGAGTTTGCTTGCTAGAGGTTCGCGAAAGCGGATCATGGGATTTTGTCATAAATGTGAGTCAATTGCCAAGTGTGTGAATTTTGATCATTTAACCATGAGGATGCTACAAGGGTCGTAAGTCTGAAAAATGGCCATACCTTTTAAAGTGCTGTTGTAACTTCCAACAGTCACTAAACCAACTGATGTAAATTGAGGATTACCTGTATATAATATTGTGGGTCATTTCTAGAGTAGAGTAGAGTAGAGTAGAGTAGAGTAGAGTAGAGTAGAGTAGAGTAGAGTAGAGTAGAGTAGAGTAGAGTAGAGTGGAATTGAATTGAATCGAGTAGAGTAGAGTAGAGTAGAGTAGAGTAGAGTAGAGTAGAGTAGAGTGGAATTGAATCGAATCGAATCGAATCGAATCGAGTAGAATAGAATAGAGTAGAGTAGAGTAGAGTAGAGTAGAGTAGAGTAGAGTAGAGTAGAGTAGAGTAGAGTAGAGTAGAGCAGAGCAGAGCAGAGCAGAACAGAACAGAACAGAACAGAACAGAACAGAACAGAACAGAACAGAACAGAACAGAAAATATGGAATGGAATGGAATGGAATGGAATGGAATGGAATGGAATGGAATGGAATGGAATGGAATGGAATGGAATTCTTTATTGGCCAAGTGTGATCGGACACACAAGGAATTTGTCTTCGGTGCATACACTCTCAGCGTACATAAGGAGAATAAAATACATTCATCAAGAATCATAAGATACAACACTTAGTGATAGTCAAGGTTACTAATAAGCAATCAAATTATACTAGGAAACAAAACAATATAAATTGTAAAGGTACAAGCAACATGGTTATAGTCATAAGTGGGAAGCGATAGATACTAGTAAGGAAGAGAAGAATAATAGTAATACAGTCTTAGTAAATTATTTGACCATGTTGAGGGAAATATTTGTTTAGCAGAGTGATGGCGTTCGGGGAAAAACTGTCCTTGTGTCTAGTTGTTCTGGTGTCAGTGCTCTATAGTGTCCTTTTGAGGGTAGGAGTTGAAACAGTTTACGTCCAGGATGCGAGGGGTCTGTAGATATTTTCACATTTATTTGCTATATTAACTTATTTAGCTACCCAGCTCATAGTTGCAACTCTGACAGCACACATAGGGTTAAAACCAACCCCACCACACCTCCAAAAAAGAAAGAAAAATAACATTTTAGTGATGAAAACCCATCTTAAATCAAAAGGCAAACAAACTCACAGAGACAAGGCTGACCTAGCTATTTTGATCACTGTTTATTACACTTATTCTGCCACTCCTCTCAAGTACATGGCTCTGGATGGTGAACCAAATCAAAATAAACACAATAGCCAACATTGTAAATAGCAGGCCACTGGCATCATCCAAGAAGGAACAAGCCAACTTCCAACCCCTCACGCGCAAGCCAACATTGTCAAGGTGTTACAAAAGGCTCGCAGGGATGTCGTGAGTTCCAGGCATCAAGAATGGACATCGTTCATTCATAATAATATCATAACATTTTAATAACGTGAGTGAGGAAAGCATTATAGAATAATATAAAACTTGTTGGTAACCTACTTACAATGGGGGATGGGAAGGAAGGAAGGAAGGAAGGAAGGAAGGAAGGAAGGAAGGAAGAAAGAATGAGAAAGGAAAGGAAAGGGAAGGAAAAGGAAAAGGGGAAGGAAAAAGAAGGGAAGAGAAAGGAGAGGAGAGGAGAGGGAAGAAAAGAAAGAGTAGAGGAGAAATGGGAGGGGAGAGGAGAGGAGTAGAGAGACAAGAGGAGGGGAGGGGAGGAAAAGAAGGGAGAGGGAGAAGAGAGAAAAGGAAAGGGGGAGTAGAATAGACGGGAGGGGAAGTGGGAGAGGAAAGGAAAGGAAAGGAGGGGAGGGGTGGGGTGGGGCAGAAAGGGAAGGAGGGAAGGGAAGGGAAGGGAAGGGAAGGGAAGGGAAGGGAAGGGAAGGGAAGGGAAGGGAAGGGAAGGAAATTGATAGGGAAGGGAGGAGAGGAGGGAGAGGGGAGAGAGAGTAGGGGAAGGGAAAGGAAATTGATGGGGAAGGGAGGAGAGGAGAGAGAGGTGAGGGAGGGGAAGGGAAATGAAATTGATTGGGAAGGGAGGAGAGGAGGGGGGAGGGGAAGGGGAAGGGGAAGGGGGAAGGAAAGGAAAGGAAAGGAAAGGAAAGGAAAGGAAAGGAAAGGAAAGGAAAGGAAAGGAAAGGAAAGGAAAGGAAGGGAAGGGAAGGGAAGGGAAGGGAAGGGAAGGGAAGGGAAGGCCAGCAATTCCCCAAACCTTCTGAGACCAAAAACATTTCAGCTTTGCAACGCTTTGCACATTTCCAGCATCAAATATTTTAATTATACAGAAAGCACTAATCCATTCCAAGCACAAATTGCTTTTATCTGGCACGGTATGAAGGAAAACCGCACTCTGCCCGTTGGGTCCAAGAAGCTTCCCATCCAGATTATACCGTTTACGTAGAAAGAGATTAGCCGAACTTTCTGAAGGTAGACTAAATATTGCACTCCACTCTGCAAGGCCGAGGGAGATGCTGTACCGAAAACCAGGCAAGAATTTAATTTCAAGGTCTACGGAATACAGATCATCCTCGATTTACGACGACAATTGAGAGCTCAAAATTCCTGCCGCTACGCGAGATGGTTGTTAAGTGAGTTTTGTCCCATTTTACAACTTTTTTTGGGGGGGGGAAAGTTTTTCAGTTTTATTTCTTATACACATAATACAAAATGTACATTTTCTTATACATAATTAATCCTATATATACATGTTTTCCTTAAAGAAAGCATTAAAATAAGGCATTTTAATTACATTCGGAATTGCTCTTCTACCCTTTCTTTCCTCATTTCGCAACCCTTCTCCTCCTCCTCCTCTTTCTCTTCCCTCCCTCCTCTCCTCTTCTACTTTCTCCTTCTTCCTCTCCTACCTCATTCTACTTCCCCTTCCTTTCTCCCACTCCTCTCTTCTTTTCCCCCTTCTCACCTTATCTCCTACTCTTGTCCCCTACCCTTCCTTCCTCTCCTTTTCCCTTCCTTCCCTTCCTCTCCCTCCTTCCCTCTCCTCTTCCTACCCTCTACTACTCTCTTTTCTTTCTCCTTTGCTGTGGAATATTCTCCTTGTTAGGTATCCGAGCAACTCCTGTATTTTAATAGTATATACTTTCTTTCAGTTCCCATTTTACGACTTTTCTCACCACAGCTCTTAAGTGAATCACTGCAGGTGTTAAATTAGTAACCCGGTTGTTAAGTGAATCTGGCTTCCCCATTGACTTTGCTTGTCAGATGGTTGCAACGGTCATAAATATGAGTCAGTTGACAAGTGTCTGAATTTTAATCACCTGACCACGGGGGATGCTATAACCGTCGTAAGTGTGAAAAACGGTCATAAGTCTCTTTTTTCAGTGCCATTGTACCTTTGTATGGTCACTGTTGTAAGTCAAGGACCGCCTGCATTGAGAGTGGAAGAAGGCAGAAAAGAATGCAAAATCCCACCACAGAGGCGTAACCACAAGAAACACATTTCATTAAAAATATTCAGGAATAATATATATTTCTCACACACGTAGACACAAATGTGAATTTTCGTTCTTATGGGCGCAGGACGGAGAGGGAGGGAGAGAGGGAGAGAGGGAGGGTTAAAAAATCGAACTAAGCCTTTGCTATTTTCATCACAGAAAAAAAAAAACCAGAAGCAGAAAGAGAAAACATGCTTGCAAATATATAAATAGAAAACCACATACACATACACAAAAATACAAATATAGAAGGGCACGATGGCAGCAGGGAAATTTTAACGTGTCGCGTCTCGCCCTTCAGGCCATCAAGAAGGAGTTTTATTCACGGCTCACGAGCTTTATTCAAAATTGCCCGAAAGGATATTTTGCAGAAATTTTCACTCCCATATGGTATATTTTCCAAATCGCCTGTGGGAACGTCTTCCTACACACGGTTTGTAAACCTTGCTCTAAATAACCGCGGCCGATTCCAAACCGAAGTAATTTCCCACGATTTTCCACGAGGCTCACCTGAACGGCTGCTGAGTTTTCAGATCCATGTTTTAACTAGGCGACGCGAGACGGATTTTGTCATGCACAGAATTTAGAAAATGCCACACTTCTGCCCGGTTTCTATGCAATCTTGTTGCTACGGCTCGGTGCTATTTTTCGAAGTTGTCAAGAAAAAAAAACACACACACACACAACAACTTCCTTTTTTTTTTTTAAACATATCAAACGCCCTGGGGGAGAGGCGCAATTCTCCACCTGCCACAAGACTTAAAAACAGGGGACCACAATCAAACCCTAAATCCTACTCGGCGTTCAAAGGTGGGATGCCATGATATTTATTGGCACCAAAATTACAATCCTTTCCCAAAAAGCTGGGCTTTAATTAGGGTTTGTTTCAAAACGAGGACGTCTCGTGACGTCTATGGGAAAAAGAGGAGTTGGGAAATACTTTTTTTTAATCATGTGGCTTTCGTGGACCAAAATTGCTTTGGAGGGGATGGGGGGTGGGTAGAGTGGAGAAGTCAATGAAGACAACATCTGGAAAGCTTTGAAGATGGCTCCCAATGGACTGTTTGTGTGTAACAATTGAAGGTCATCCTAGATCACGGGTATCAAAATCAAGGCCTGTGGGCCGGATTCGACCCACGGAGTGCTTAAATCTGGCCTGTGGGGCCAGCCTGGAAATATCAAAGGACCGGCCTGCGGTGCCTCTGGCAGCCAAAACGGGGCACGGGGGGCAGCGTGAGCCCCCCCACCCACCATTTTGACCAGGAGGATGCTGCAGGAAGAGCCAGCCCTGTCCCGTCTTCCCCACTCCCCCTGGGCGGCCTGTGGAAAAGAACTCCAATGCCGATCTGGCCCTCAAAGAAATCTAGTTTGTAGTCATAACTCGAGGACTAAGAACTAACCTAGAACTAAGGAGAAATTTTCCTAACAGTGAGAACAATTAGCCAGTGGAACAACGTGCCTCCAGAAGTTGTATAGGCTCCAAGACTGGAAGTTTTTAAGAGATTGGACAGCCATTTGACTGAAATGGTATAGAGCAGTGAAGGCTAATCTTTTTGCCCTCACGTGCCAAAAGCAGGGGGAGCACAGGGGGGTCACGCGTGTGCGTGCCCACACTCATAATCCGATGCGCCCCCCCAATGCATGCATGCACACAGTCCGCTGACGGGCCACAACAGCCTGGTAGGCCCATTTCTTTTGCCCTCCCCAGGCTCCAGAGGCTTTCCTGGAGCCTGGGGAGGGCGAAAACAGCCTCCACTCCCCCCCAGAGGCCCTCCGGAGGCTGGAAATGGCCTGTTTGCTGACTTCCGGTGGGACCAGAAGGGCCAAAAATCAGCTGTGCATGCTGGGGGTGAGCTAGGGCCCACCGATATGGCTCCACATGCCATGTGCCACAGGTTCGCCATCACGGGCATCGAGTTTCCTGCCTGGGCAAGGGGTTGGACTGGAAGACCTCCAAGGTCCCTTCCAACTCTGTTATTCTGCCAAACCCAAATTAACATGCTTCAGGAAGAAAAGGGAAGGGTGAAAAGAACCACCATCCTTCTACGAGCAAAAGGAGATCAGAGGTCTGTTTACACAGAGCAGGACTGAAAATCCTTATCAAACCTCTTTGTACTACTGAGAGCAAAGCACTGTTCCAAAGGCCAAGTGGTTGAAGTATCAAAAGTTTAAGAGCTTCACGAAGGCTACAAATCAAAACATTTCGCTGTAGCGGCGTTCTAATTTTAACAGCTTTCCAACGCAGGCGGTCCTCGACTTATACAACAGTTTGTTTAGCAACCGTTCAAAGTACAACGCACTGAAAAATAGGGGACTCATGATTGTTTTTTTGCAGTATTTCAATATTCCAATAGTGTCCCAATATTTCATTTTTCTTATGTACATTGAGAGCATAAGCACTAAGACAAATTCCTTGTGTGTCCAATCACATTTGGCCAATAAAGAATTTTATTCTATTCCATCCCATCCCATATTTTCTCTTCTCTTCTCTTCTCTTCTCTTCTCTTCTCTTCTCTTCTCTTCTCTTCTCTTCTCTTCTCTTCTCTTCTCTTCTCTTCTCTTCTCTTCCCTTCCCTTCCCTTCCCTTCCCTTTCCCTTCCCCTTCCCTTCCCTTCCCATTTTTTCCATTCTATTATTCTCTTCTTCTCTTCTCTTCTCTTCTCTTCTCTTCTCTTCTCTTCTCTTCTCTTCTCTTCTCTTCTCTTCTCTTCTCTTCTCTTCCCTTCCTTCCCTTCCCTTCCCTTCCCTTCCCTTCCCATTTTTCTATTATTCTCTTCCCTTCCCTTCCCTTCCCTTCCCTTCCATCCCATCCCATTTTTCTATTCTATTCTATTATTCTCTTCTCTTCTCTTCTTCTCTTCCCTCCCATTCCATTGTTCTCTTCTCTTCTCTTCTCTTCTCTTCTCTTCTCTCTCTTCTCTTCTCTTCTCTTCTCTTCTCTTCCCTTCCCTTCCCTTCCCTTCCCTCACCACCCATCCCATTCCATATTTTTCTATTCTATTATTCTCCTCCTTTCTCTTCCCTTCCCTCCCCTCCCCTTCGATTCCATATTCTGTTCTGTTCTGTTCTGTTCTGTTCTGTTCTGTTCTGTTCTGTTCTGTTCTGTTCTGTTCTATTCTATTCTATTCTATTCTATTCTATTCTATTCTATTCTATTCTATTCTATTCTATTCTATTTATTCTATTCTATTCTATATTTGTGAGAGGCTGTCACAGAGAGGAGGGGGTCAACCTCTTCTTAGAAGCACCCAGAAGGGCAGGACAAGAAGCAATGGATGGAAACTAACCAAGGAGAGAAAAGCAACCTGGAACTAAGGAGAAATTTCCTGGCAGCGAGGGCCATTAGCCAGTGGAACTCCTCGCCACCAGACATTGTAGGTACTCCATCACTGGAGGTTTTCAAGAAGAGACTGGACAGCCACTTGTCAGAAACGGTATAGGGTTTCTGAGGAGGGCATTGGACTAGAATAGAGGGCATTGGACTAGAAGGAGGAGGGCATTGGACTAGAATAGAGTAACAGAGTTGGAAGGGTCCTTGGAGGTCTTCTAGTCTAACCCCGTTTAGGCAAGAATCCCTACACCATTTCAGAGAAATTGTTGCCCAATCTCTTCTTAAAAACTTTCAGTGTTGGGGTTGTTAGATGACCTACAGGGTTCCTTCCAACTGTAGTTATTCTGTACTAGTCCGTATATTTAGAGACAAGATGCTTGAAGATTCATATTAGAAATAGAATAATTGTTTTTCATGTGATGTTTATATTTAGTCCTCAAATTATCTCCGCTTTGGTTTTCCATGGTTAAAATTACCACACTAGTCTGTTTTCAACTCACCCCCTACTTAGAATTTGTGGTGACAACTGGCAACTACAGGGAGGGGGGTACTGAGGCAAGCTATTCTTAGTGAAGCAAATAAACGTGAAAACAGTTGCATTCAATGCAGGTGGTCCTTGACTTACGACCAAAATGCAGCCCAAAATTCCCGTTGTTAAGTGAGACATTTGTTAAGTGGGCTTTGCCTTTTTGCTTGTCACAGTTGTTAAGTGAATCCTGCCGTTGTTAAGTTAGTAATATGGTTGTTAAGTGAATCTGGCATCCCCCGTCAATTTTGCCCCGTCATCATATGGTCGTAAAATGGGATGACGTTTTACCGTGGGACGCTGCAACCGTCATAAATATGAAGCAGTCGCCTAGTGCAGGGGTCAGCAACCTGTGGCTCCGGAGCCACAGGCGGCTCTTTGGGCCCTCTGTGTGGCTCCCTGTCAAGTGATCCTACTGCTGGCTGGCCCCGCCCCTCCCCTCCCAGTCATTCCTCGCCTGGCTTGAGAAGGTAAGGATGACAGCAGGGGATGGAGAAGTGGCCAGGACAGAGACAGAGAGATACAGAGAGAGGGAGAGAGAGAGACATAGAGAGATACAGAGAGAGAGAGGGAGAGTGGGGAGGGAGAGGGGAGAGAGATAGATAGATACAGAGAGAGGGAGAGAGAGACATAGAGAGATACAGAGAGAGAGAGGGAGGGGGGGAGGGGGGAGGGGGAGAGAGATAGATACAGAGAGAGGGAGAGAGAGACATAGAGACAGAGAGAGAAAGGGAGAGGGGGGAGGGAGAGAGGGGAGAGAGATAGAGATACAGAGAGAGGGGGAGAGAGAGACATAGAGAGATACAGAGAGAGAGAGGGAGAGGGGAGGAGGGAAGGAGGGGAGAGAGTGATATGTCAAAAGGATTTTGTGGTTCCCGGTGTTTTTTAACAACTGGTTCTCTGCCCTAATGACCAGCTGGGTAGGTGTGGCTGGGGGGGGGGGTCATGTGACTGGTGGAAGTGAGTGACATTGAGTTGGCCACGCCCCACCCAGGTTTTGTGGCTCCCGGTGTTTTCTTTTCTGTGGGAAATGGGTCCAAATGACTCTTGGAGTACTTAAGGTTGCAGCCCCCTGGCCTTTTGTGTGAATGTAAATCACGTGACCATGGGGATGCAGCAACGGCCATAACTGTGAAAAGGGATCAACCTTAAGTCGCTTTTTCAGTGCCGTGGTAACTTCGACCCGTCACTAAACGAACTGTTGCAAATACATGCAACAGGTTTCTGTATTTCTTCCCTCTTTACCAGGATCGATGGAGGTTTCAGCAAATACGACATCAGATAATTCAAGACATAAACCAGGGCAGACTTTCCTAAACCTGGTGCCTTCCAGATGAGCTGCCTACATATTGCTGAGTTATCCATCAATGCCGGTGAGGAGGAAGGATGGAATAATAAATAAAATAGAAATTTCGCTGTGAATCAGGTGAAAGCATACAATTTTCAGAGAACGTTGCCAAGGTTCCAAATGTGTTAGGCCAGGGGGTCTGCAACTTAAGCACTCAAAAACCATTTGGACCCCGTTTCCCACAGAAAAGAAAACACCGGGAACCACACAACCTGGGTGGGCGTGGCCAACTCGATGTCACTCACTTCTACCAGTCACATGACCCTCTCCCTAGCCACGCCTACCCAGCCGCTCATTAGGGCAGAGTACCAGTTGTTAAAAAACACCGAGAACCTCAAAACCCTTTTGACATATCTCTCTCTCCCCTCCCTCCCCACTCTCTCTCTGTATCTCTCTATGTCTCTCTCACCCTCTCTCTGTATCTCTCTCTCTCTCTCACCCTCTCTTTCTATGTCCTCTCTCACCCTCTCTCTGTATCTATGTCTCTCTCACCGTCTCTGTATCTCTCTATGTCTCTCTCACCCTCTCTATCTCTCTATGTCTCTCTCACCCTCTCTCTGTATCTATGTCTTTCTCACCCTTCTTTCTATATCTCTCTATGTCTCTCTCACCCTCTTTGTGTATCTCTGTCTCTCTCACCCTCTCTCTGTATCTTTCTATGTCTCTCTCACCCTCTCTCTGTATCTCTGTCTCTCTCACCCTCTCTCTGTATCTATGTCTCTCTTACCCACTCTCTGCATCTTTCTATGTCTCTCTCACCCTCTCTCTGCATTTTTCTGTCTCTCTCACCTTCTCTCTATATCTATGTCTCTCTTACCCTCTCTCTGTATCTTTCTATGTCTCTCTCACCCTCTCTCTGTATCTCTTTGTCTCTCTCACCCTCTCTCTGTATCTATGTCTTTCTCACCTTCTCTCTATATCTCTCTATGTCTCTCTCACCCTCTCTCTGTATCTCTCTGTCTCTGCCCTCACAACTTCTCCATCCCCAGCCGTCATCCTTACCTTGTCAGGCAAGGCGAGGAGTGATTGGGAGGGAAGGGTGAGGGGCAGGGTCAGCCAGCAGTAGGATCACCTGACAGGGAGCCACAGCAGAGGGCCCAAAGAGCCACATGTGGCTCCAGAGCCACAAGTTGCTGACCCCTGTGTTAGGAGATGGACCAGAAATGGGAGGGGGACTGAGGTTCTGCCTTAGGCTTGGAAGCCATCTGGTGACCTTGGGACAGTCATTCCCCTCTCTGCTCAAATCAGTGTCAGCCTCGATGACAGCCAGCTGATGAACACAACCCCTGGTTGTGTTGTGTCATGCACGGAGAGATTCGTTCTTAAGTCTTGAATGAATGAAGAATGCAAGAGGCAGAAACAAGGGGACTTAATAACTGAGAAGGAGAAACCCTAGGGATCAACCACAATGCATTTCTCAGGTCCTAAAATAAGTAACTCTGGAGACATGAATAAAACTCCCAAACAAATAAAACTCCCAAATGAGAAAAAGGCAAGTTATGATAATTTAAAAAATCAATATTTCTCACTCCATGAGGTCAACCAGAGTTTTCAGCCTTCACAAAGATAGGAGGGAGGGAGGGGGGAAGGGGAAAGAGGGAGGGAGGAAGGATGGGATAAAGGAAAAAAGGAAAAAAGGGAGGAAGACAGAAAGGGAAGGAGGGAGGGAGGGAAGGAGGAAGGAAGATGGAGGGAGGGAGGAAAGATGAGGGAGGAAGAAAGAAAGGAAAACAGATGGAGGGAGGGAGGGAGGGAGGAAAATGGAGAGAGGGAGGGGGAAAGAAGAGAGGGAGGGAGAAAGAAAGGAAGAGGGACGGAGGGAGGGAGGAAGAAAGGAAGAGGGACGGAGGGAGGGAGGAAGAAAGGAAGGGAGGATGACAGAGGGAGGGAGGGAAGGAGGAAGGAAGATGGAGGGAGGAAGGAAAGATGAGAGAGGAAGGAAGGAAGACAGAGGGAGGGAGGGAGGGAGGAAGATGGAGGGAGGGAAGGAGGAAGGGAGGAAGATGGAGAGAGGAGGGAGGGAGGAAAGATGGGGAAGGAAGGAAGGAAGACAGAGGGAGGGAGGGAGGGAGGAGAGGGAGGGAGGGAAGGAAGGAAGGAAGGAAGGAGGACAAGGCAAAAAGAAAGAGAAGGGAGGGAGGGAGGGAAGGCAAGTACAGAGTAGAAAAAAAAACTAAGAGAGGTCAAGACAATAAACAGGGAAACTGGGATTAAAATTGAGCTAAACAGTCGCGTAGAGCTTGTGTTTCTTAGCAACCTGTCGATGAAAACTGAGCAAGAGCAGAAGGGAAGTGTCATAATATAAGAGAATAGATATGCACATCCAATTAGTATAATATCAATTACCCATTAACACGTTCATATCCATTATTACGCCTTCATGGCCTGCTCTTGAGCATACTCTCTATACCTACATTACCCCTGCAAAAGATACCCTCAACTGCTGCGCAGACCTGATCTCTTTTTTCAGCTTCTATTGAAACTAAGGGACGGGGGAAAGAAAGGGTTCCAAGCTTAAGTTGAGCCATTTCACCCCTACTGAGACCCTGATGGTTTTCTCTATGCAGGAATCGTATTGATTCCTTTGAATGAAGGCAGTTCAGTATCAGCGGCATGGCCCAACATCTGTAGCCGCAGGGCGCCGCTCGGCAGTTTTCCGTTGGTTTTGATTCTTTTTGAAGATTATTGCGAAGAAATATTTTCATTGAGCTTTCACTGACCAAAGTTATGTAGCTGGGATGAGCTTTGGCCTCAATCAAGGTTGCCTTTAGCGGGATTTCCTCTTGATCTAAACAGCCCCTAAGAAGTCTGGCATTTCTCATTTCCTACATCGGCCCATTTCAGACATTCATTATATGGCTTAATAACAGCGTCCAGGAACGGGCTGACCACAAGAGAACATTTCCTTCCCAAACAATCGGAGGTTAGAAGGAAGAAACCATAAATCACGGGTCTATTGGGATCGGCCTTCTACGGCTGAAGGAAATACAGAAGATGGGAAGGCTGATGTTGATCGACGTCGATATTCCAGAAGATGAATATTCCTGCTGCTAATTGGAATTGGAGAAGGGGTTGAATTATTTGATTTGCCTGTTGTTAAGAAGTGGGTTGGAGATGGGAGAGTTGGTTAACAAAGAGGAGGTGAAGAGATTGTGAAATTGTTTATACTTATATGAAGGTGGGAAGTTACTTTCTTGTGGGGAGAATGACGGTAGTGGTGTTGGTCGAGGAGGAGGAGAAGCAGGAGCAGGAGGAGGAGGAGAAGAGGAGGAGGAGGAGGAGAGGAGGAGAAGAGGAAGAGGAGGGGAAGGTGGTGGAGAAGGAGAAGAAGGAGAAGGAGGCGGATAGGAGGGGAGGAGGAGGAGGAAGAGATGTAGTGGAGGAGGAGAAGGAGGAGGAGGAGGAGGAGAAGGAAGAAGAAGAAGTGGTGGAGGAGGAGGAGAAGGAAGAGGAGGATGGTAGGAGGAGGAAGAAGAAGTGGTGGTGGTGGTGGAGGAGGAGGAGGAGGAGAGGAAGAGGAAGAGGAAGAGGAAGAGGAAGAGGAAGAGGAAGGGGAAGGGGAAGGGGAAGGGGAAGGAGGAGGAGGAGGAGGAGGAGGAGGAGGAGGAGGAGAAGAAGAAGAAGAAGAAGAAGAAGAAGAAGAAGAAGAAGAAGAAGAAGAAGAAGAAGAAGAAGAAGAAGAAGAAGAAGAAGAAGAAATAATCATAATGGTAGTGGTGGTGACAGAGAAGGAGGAGGAGGAGAAAAATAATGGTGGTGATGGTAGAGGAGGAAGAGGAGGAGGAGGAAGAGGAGGAGGAGAAGCAGAAGAGGACGAGGAAGAGGAAGAGGAAGAGGAGGAGGAGAACACCATCACTGATTTAGCAACTTTGAAAGACTCCAAAGGCTGGACTGTTATTGGCAGCTTCCAGTCACAGCCAGAACAGAAAACTCACCCTCTTCACAGCTGTTCCATCTTTTCTATTAAATTGATAAAAATTATATGATGAAATGGAAAAATCCTACTGAATATTGCTTATGAGGAAGCCCAGATGGGAATGTCTAATTACGTAGCCACCCTTGGAAAAACAGCCAATCTATGTATTTATTAGATGTTCTATGGACTGGCAGAAGGCCAATTCCCTCTATTTGTCTGCATTCTTATTATGTATATTTCCTTTTCTTAGTTTGTTTTCTGTTCTCTCCATCAGCACAGAACTCCCTTTCTGGAAAGTGACCTTCTGAACATTTTATATCTTTTGTACCTTCTGAGACACCATCAAAAAAAATATCATTTT
Organism: Coluber constrictor foxii; assembly: GCA_038048745.1. Lineage (NCBI taxonomy): Eukaryota > Metazoa > Chordata > Lepidosauria > Squamata > Colubridae > Coluber > Coluber constrictor. Next base: position 419,682 of record CM075964.1, on the reverse strand, counting down.
TTTGACATTGTGGCATACGTTCAGTTGAACAACAGAATACCATCGTTTTCAATAACCTTTCAGCACTATAAAAACATCTGGCTCTCTTCAAGAAGACTACTCCTTAAAGTATCTCTTTAAAGCATCTGCAGTTTTATCCGACCTGTGAAAAGATCTGGGAAATGATAAAAGAATAGGAAGAAGCTGGACTTGGGTGAACTCCAAAACGCTTCCTTGAGATTATTGTCTAAGCATTATTACACCCTTATTAAAATATATGTAACTTTGTTGTACATAACATGCGAGATATGCATGGAGTTTGCTGATGAAGACCGATTTCTACGCTCCTCAATCAAAGGTTTTGGACAGGCCCTAGGTGTGGCTACATGTCATCTCTCCTGCAAGTTGTGTTGGCTGCCAATTTGCTTCCGGGTCATATTCAAGATGTTGGTTGTCCCCTTTAAAGCCATCCGTGGCTTGGAACCAAGTTATTTGAAGGAGCATCTTCTCCCGGTCAAATCTACTTGACCTACCAGAGTGGGGAGGCTAGGAATGTTATGGGTTCCCTGTCCTAAGGAGGTCCATCTAGTCTAGTGGGACCCAGAAGAAAGGCCTACTCTGTGGTGGCTCCCTGAGGAACATCATCCCAGTGGAGATAAGGTTGGTCCCCACTTTGACATTCTTTTGCAAGGCCCTGAAGAACTGGCTTTGTCAACGGACCTGAGGGAACCTTGGATGGAGACCATCAAGTGGCTTTTTCACAGGGAGGTGAACAATTCATTGTTTTATTGTTTTTATATTGGGTTCTTATCTTTGTCAGCTACCCAGAATCACTGAAGGAGAAGGGAACGGACTACTCACAAGGGAAGAAGACCTGATATAAAGTTGAGGGGCTCCAAGCTTCTTATCTCTTCAGTTGTTCAGGGTAACTTAATCCATACAAACATCAGATCCCTGGAGATGGGAGAAGAAGACAACCCAACTTAGGACAGGCCAAAGGAGGCTTACAAGCTGATTCTCGCATCCATAATTGTAACAGCATCCCCAGAGTTACCTGTTCAAAATTCAGGGGCTTAGCAACCAGGATGTATTTACAAAGAGTTGTAGAATCTCAGGGTTATGGGATCAACATTTGCAATCTTACCACGCAACTTCTGACAAGGAAAATTAATGGGGGGAAGTCGGATTCGCTGAATGACCACATGATTTGCTTAACAACAAGCAGTGGCAAAAAGGGTCATATATCTGGGGCCCATTATCTTAATTTATTTATTTATTTTATTATATTTGTATACCGCCCTTCTCCCGAAGGACTCAGGGCGGTGAACAGCCATCTTAATAGCTGCCTTGCTAAGCAACTGAATTTCTCGTCCCAATTACGGCCATAAATCGAAAGCTATCTATGTATCATTGCTTTCCCAAATTTTTGTATCACAATAATCTCCCTGCAGTTATCATCTACAATACTTTTAATATTAATTTATTATTATTATTATTATTATTATTATTATTATTATTATTATTATGTATTAATTATTCCTTTTCTAATGCTCATATGCAATATAAAGTTCTCATATACATTATCACATGCAATATTAATTATTCCTTTTCTGATTATCATATACAATGTAAAATTATCATATACATTATCACATGCAATATTAGTTATTCCTTTTCTGATTATCATATACAATGTCAAGTTATCATACACATTATCATATGCAATATTAATTATTCCTTTCTGATTATCATATGCAATATTAATTATTCCTTTCTGATTATCATATGCAATATAAAGTTATTGTAGTTATATACAATATTATTCCTTTTCTGATTATCATGCCATGTAAAGCTACCATATACATTATCATATGCAATATTATTCCTTTCCTGATTATCATATTCAATATAAAGTTATCGTATAGTTATCATATACATTATTCCTTTTCTAATTATATACAATATAAAGTTGTCATATACATTATCACACGCAATGTTCGTTCTTCCTTTTCTGACGATCACACGCAACATAAAGTTATCCTATACATTACCCTACGCAATATTAATTATTCCTTTTCTAATTATCATATTCAATATAAAGTGATTGTATGCAGCTATCATACACAATATTAAATACTCCTTTTCTAACCCCACCTCTGTTAACACCGAGGTCTACAGGAATAATTCATGCTGGAAGGAGTTTGGACACTGCCCGCCGGTATAAAACTAAAAGTCACAGGAGCCCAAAACCAAACCAACGAACAAAAAAAAAGCCATTTCTTTTAAGCACAATATACAGTCTCAGTTGCTAGGCGTTTACGTCCCTTCATCAAATTCAGATTTCTCCATCGCTATTCCTCCCGAACCTGCTTATATAACACAAGGTGCTTATTTTTTTTTATTTTTGTGCACCTTGACACAATACATGATTGCGGGGTTTAAACCTTGCCTTCTAAATCACAGTTTTTAAGAAAAGCACACGATTGGCAAATAACGGGTTCCCCTCGAGGCAGACCACAAAAAAAAAAAAAGAAGAAGCAGAATTTAAAAAGCTCCTTTACAAAAACGTCAGACAGCAGAAAACGTTGCTCTACAATGATTCAATGTCCAAAAGTCCATCTTCGGGTTCCTTTTCCTTTTGTTTTGTGACAAAAGGATCTCTGTTTCCCATAATACATCTGTACAGGAAGTCCTCGACTTATGACAGTTCGTTTAGTGACCGTTCCCAGTTACAACGGCGCTGACACAAAGCGAGTTAGGAATGTTTTTTCGCTGCAGCTTTCCCCCACCCCCGCCCCCCACCCGGGTCACATGATCAAAACTCAGACGCTCGGGAAACCGACTCATATTTATGACGGCTGCAGCGTCCCGAGGTCATGTGATCTCCTTTTGCGGCCTTCTCACCAGCAAAGTCAAGGGGGGGGGGTGTGCCAGATTCATTTAACAGCCATGTTTCCAATCGAACAACTGCAAGTGATTCAATTTAACAACTGTGGCAAGAAAAATGGGATAAAAATTCATTTAACAAATGCTTCGCTTAGCGACAGAAATGTTGGGCTCAATTCTGGTCGTTAAGTTGAGGACGACCTACATTCTTGTCACAGCATGAAAAAAAAAATGTAATAAGCTACATTTTAAACCCTGTGATTTTAATACCAGCTCATTCTTAAGGACAGAGGATTCACATGGATTCGTTTTATTAGCTTAAGTCTTAACTCCTTGTTTCTCTAGAACTGTGATGGGGAACGTATGGCACATGTGCTGGAAGTGGCACGCAGAGCCATCTCTCCGGGCACGACAGCTGTCGCCCATTGCTCTTCCATGTTCAAGCTGGTCTTCACATGCGCGGGAGCGCCAGGAAGCTGAGCTTCCAGTTTCTGGCACATGCCTGCGCTCCGGCAAGCTGGTCTTCACGCAGGCATGCACGCCAGAAACCGGAAGACTAGGTGACTGGCATGCATTTGCATGCCGAAAACCGGAAGTTCGGCTTCCCATTGCATGCATGCGTGCCGGGAAACTGCTCTTTCAGTTTCCAGCACTCTCGCGCATATGCGCTGAGGAGCTGCTCTTCCGTTTTCCGGTGCTCCCAGGTGCACATGCCCATTTCACCACTCGGTCCCAAAAAGGTTCGCCAACACTGCCCTAGACGCTAAATTTCTTTCTATCATCCAGGTCATGGCTGTCCCAAAAGTGCTTTTTCAAGAGGCAACTGGACTTTCTTGGTTTTTTTTCCCTGAAGACGTTTCGTTTCTCATCCGAGAAACTTCTTCAGTTCTGACTGAAAACTGAAGAAGCTTCTTAGATGAGAAGTGAAACATCTTCAAGGAAAAAACTGTTGTGGTCCGCCAGCCGCCTGGGGAGCTGGCAGCAGAGTCGGACAGTGGGGAGGCTGGGGAGGAACATGGGCCAGTCCTGGAGTCTGGGGAAGGCTCGGACGAGGGCTCTGCGTCAGAGGCAGAGAGGGGGCCAGGGCCATCTGGGAGTTATGCGTGGACTCTGTAGACTCCAGAGTTGGACAGCAGAGAGGCAGAGGAACAGGAGGAGCCTGTTCCTAGTACGTGCATGCGTAGAGCTGCCAGAAGGCCTCACCACCCTGAGTCCTTCGGGAGTAGGGCGGTATATAAATCAAATGCAGACTAAAGACTAAAGAAAGAAGGCAAGAACAGGTAAAACAAAAGGGATGACTGGGGAGTAAGGCATGGAGATAACTGGCCCCTTCCATAAGGCTTAAAAGAGGAGCAAAGACATGTGGGCCCTTTGCAGGAAAGCAATGTTGTTAATTCTGTTCCTAGTCGGCATCTCTGTTTGATTCTGGACTCCGTGGGGCTTTGCCAAGTAGGTCTTTGACAAAGTGTCAAGGGAGATAAAGCTTGGTGATTATCTCGAAGGACTTCTCCCAAAGGATTTTTTGCAAGTAATTGGGACTCAGCTGTGAATGAACGTAATTCACAGCTGTTGCAATAAAAGAGGTTTTTGGGACTACTCCTGTGTTTTAATGACTCAGGAAGCCTAGGACACAACAAAACTAAGAAAGTCCAGTTGCCTCTTGAAAAAGGACCTTGGGGACTACAATTCTTTCATCTGTCTGATCATCCTTAGCTAGGAGATCTTTTTCTTTCTTTTTTTCATTTCTGATATTCTCAGGGCATGCAAGATTTCGTTGCAAGGCCCAGGGGCTTGATCACAAAATTCCTTGCCAGAGCTGAAAATAGGAAATGAGAAGATAGAAGTCTATATATATATATATATATCTTGAACATCTGATTACTATCCCAGTGGTCGGTTAAATTACTCCTTCTTTGAAAGACAAAAACTCCACTCCAAGTTTGGCTTTTTTTCTGCAAGAACATCTGGAATATCTGCCTCTCCTTACAAACTGGAGAATATACTAGATTTTGACTTCCTCCTGAATATAACATAACTGAAAATTCAGTCCCTGCTGGAAATACAAGTGGTCCTTGACTTACGGCCACAATTGAGCCCAACATTGATGTTGCTAAATTTGCGACGTTTGCGAAGGGAGTTTTGCCCCCTTTTACAACCTTTTCCCGCCATGGTGGTTAAATGAATCTGCCTTCCCCACGGACTTTGCTCATCAGATGGTCACAAAAGCGGATTACGGGACGGTGGGACACTGCGACCGTCATAAATATGAGTCAGTAGCCAAGCTTCTGACTTTTGATCACTTGACCATGGGAAATGTTGCAAGGGTTGTTAAAAGTGTGAAAAATGTTCATAAGTCCCTTGTTTTAGGTACAGATACAGATAGATACAGATTAACAGAGTTGCAAGGGGCCTTGGAGGTCTTCTAGTCCAACCCCCTGCTTAGGCAGGAAACCCTACACCCCTTCAGACAAATGGTTATCCAATCTCTTCTTAAAGACTTCCAGTGTTGGAGCATTCGCAACTTCTGGAGGCAGGTTGTTCCACTTTTTGGCAGCCGCTGCACATCGCTGGCTTATATCATGTGCTAAAATACAGCCCCATTATCGATCCACAATTTGGGTAGCAATTATAGAGTCCAACACGTCTAATCAGCTATTCCAGGAAGTGTCGGATTTAATTTTAAATAAGTGTTTATAGGTGCTAGCAAACTAATGCCACTTGCCAAGTGATTAAAAAAATAATAATCCCCAAATAGAATATAACAAGGTAGTGTGATAAATAATACTGTTTTAAGCACTTACAAAAAAAATTGCACTTCAGATGCACCAGCTGCGCACAAACTCAACACTGTTTCCACAAAATCAGACCTAAATTGACTTTAAGCAAATGTTTGGGTTGGTATCCACTTTTATATACAAAGCAAGTTATGGGTTTGCTATAAAAAAGGAGAAAGAAGAAAGAACTCAGTTATAAATTAACAGCATTTGATGAAAAGGTTACCCATTTAACTGAAGTCATTATAAAGATAAAGATTCTCCTCACATATAATCGTTCCTGACTCTAGGGGGCGGTGCTCATCTCCGTTTCAAAGCTGAAGAGCCAGCGCTGTCCGAAGACGTCTCCGTGGTCATGTGGCCGGCATGACTCAACGCCAAAGATGCACGGAACGCTGTTCCCTTCCCACCAAAGGTGGTCCCTATTTTTCTACTTTGCATTTTTTACATGCTTTCGAACTGCTAGGTTAGCAGAAGCCAGGACAAGTCCCGGGAGCTCAGCCCATTACGCGGCACTAGGGATTCGAACCGCTGAACTGCCGACCTTTCGATCGACAAGCTCAGCATCTTAGCCACTGAGCCACCGCATCCCTATAGATGAAAGAATAAGACAGATTGATTTCACAACGGAGGTTTTTGAAAGAGAGAGGGGAACACGAATTCCAAAAGCTGAAATCCCTTCTACCCACAGAAGTAATTGGAACCAGGACCCGGAATTTATAAAGAAGGCACAGCTCACACCACAGAGTTGAAGAAGCTTCTTGGATGAGAAGCAAAACGCCTTCAAGGAAAAACTAAAAAACCCAGTTGTCTCTTGAAGAAAAAGCACTCTCTGCAGTCTTTCTAGGATTTCAACGTGTTGTTGTTTTTTTGTATCATTGGTGACCATAATTAGACCCCGTACTCCAAGTATGATCTCACTGATGCAGTATACAACGGCGCTATCACTTCTCACGATCTTGAAACTATCCATCTGTTCATGCAATCTAAGAATGTATTAAAGCCTCCTTTGAATAAGGGATGTCCCAAATTCTGACCCCTTGCAAAGCCAAACAGAGGGGGTTTTCTGGCAAAAAAAAAACACCGTGAGTTTTTTTGCAAGCCTAAAACACTCAAAATATAATTATAAACTTTGCTAAACCCTTGGAAGACATTCAAACAATCAACGTGCTGGGCTAAAACTCCCCCCCCCCTTCCCCCAAATTCTCTGTCAACACAGCTAGGAAATATTGCTTAATTTATTAGGCGGCATCAGCGTTGGGCTGTCTAGACAAAACCACAAAGATAGCTTTCCAATCGTTCCTCGTTCCAAACCGGAATAATTCAGTCATGTCCCAAATCTGCTCTTGGAACCCGGTTTTAAAAGCCGGTTTGGACTCGGCGGCCATGTCGGCGGCTTGAAACAAAATAGAGCAGCTCTTGAAATTTTAAACCCAAGATATCAATCCCAAACCACCGTTCACAAGTTCACAAGGGCAGATTCAAGAGATCACACGGCTTGGCAACCAAGTGGCTCCTTTCTACGTCGAAATGAGAGGCTGCAGAATGTCAAATGCTGGGGATAAGGAGGGGGCTTTGGATAGGAATGAGGGCCTGCTTTGGGAAATTTTAGGAAAATTGCAAAAGGGAGGGAGAGAGATCTATCTATCTATCTATCTATCTATCTATCTACCTACCTATCTCCCTACCTACCCACCCTCCCACCCACCCATCTGTATCTATCTCTCATCTATCTATCTCTATTTCTCATCTATCTATTTATCTATCTATCTATCTCTATCTCTCATCTATCTATCTATCCACCTAGCTACCTAGCTACCTACCCATCCATCCATCCATCTATGTATCTCTATCTATCTATCTATCTATCTATCTATCTATCTACCTACCTACCTACCTACCTACCTACCTACCTACCTACCCTCCCACACACCCATCTGTATCTATCTCTCATCTATCTCTCTATTTCTCATCTATCTATTTATCTATCTATCTATCTCTATCTCTCATCTATCTATCCACCTAGCTACCTAGCTACCTACCCATCCATCCATCCATCTATGTATCTCTATCTATCTATCTATCTATCTATCTATCTATCTATCTATCTATCTATCTATCTATCTATCTATCTATATCTATCTATCTATCTATCATCTATCTATCCTACCTCTCTCCTATCTACTCTTTCTAGCTATACATTCATCTATCTATATCTCATCTATCTCTCATCTCTCTCATCTATCTATCTATCTATCTATCTATCTATCTATCTATCTATCTATCTATCTATCTATCTATCTATCTTCCATCTTTCATCTATCTATCATCTATCTATCTATCTTTATCTCTCTCATCTCTCATATCTCTCTTCTATCTCTCATCTATCTCTCTATCTACCTACCTATCTGTCTGTCTGTCTATCAGATATCAGTTTATCTATCTTTATCTATCCATCTATCTATCCATCTATCTACAGATATCACAGTTTATCTATCTATCCATCCATGTATCTACCATGGGCTTAAGGAAATTGGTCCAGATTTCGTTCCGATTGGAGGAGGATTGGAAAGAGACTATACAAGTAGTCCTTGATTTACGACCACAAATCAAGCGCCAAATTCCTGTCGCAAAGCGAGACATTTGTGAAGTGAATTTTGCCCCATTGTCTTGCCACGCTGGTTAAGTGAAGCCCTGCCATCTTTAAAATCAATAAAACAGTTGTAAAGTGAATCTTTGTACGACCTTCCTGGCCACAGTCGTTAAGTAAATCACTGCCACCATTAAGTCAGTCACACGGCTGTTAAGTGAATCTGGTTCCCCTCCTTGACTTTGCTGGTCAAACGGTCCCAAAAGGAGATTGTGCGACACACACACCCCATCAAGACACTGCAATCGTCATAAATATGAGTCAGTTGCCAAGCATCTGGAATTTGGATTACCTGACCCCGCCAGGGAGGCTGCACCGGTCATAAGTGTGAAAAACGGTCATAAGTCCCTTTTTCAGTGATGTTGTAACTTTGAACGCTCACTAAATGAACTTTCGTAAATTGAAGACAGGCTGCAGAGCTTGGGAATTGCTGAGCATCGTTCAATTATACCAGTTCCATAAATAAAGCAGCATTAAAACTTTGTCTGATTTTTACAGGCAATTAATTTTAATCAGTACATATTCATTTCACATTTATTTTTCCTAGCCATGCCTTTTTATTTCCCCCAAGGATGTTGTCTGGCCAATATTTGCGCTGATAGGCATATATGCATACCCAGATATTATGTATGTATGTATGTATGTATGTATCAGGGGTGAAATGTAAAATGTGTTACTACCAGTTCTGTGGGTGTAGCTTCGGAGGGGGTTAATGTGCCTGGGTGAGCGTGGCCAACTTTTTCTCTTTTTTTAACTTTTCAAAGCATTTTTTCTAATGCTTTGAAAAGCCTCTGACGATCAGGCAACTCAGCTGGGATCGGCAGAGACTTTTCAAAGCAATTTTTTTACCACCTCTTCGGCCAAGAGGTTGTAGAAAAAAAATGTTGAGACTTTGGAAGAAGTGCAGAGAAGAGCAACTAAGATGATTAAGGGCCTGGAGACGAAATCATATGAAAAACGGTTGTAGGATTTGAGTTTGCCCAGTTTTGAGGACTAGGCGTGATATGAAAGCAGCGTTCCAATATTTGAGATGCTGCCACAAAGAGGAAGGGGTCAAATGATTCTTCAAAGCACCAGAAGGCAGGACGGAAACTAATCAAGGAGAGAATCAACCTGGAATGAAGGAGAAACTTCCTAACAGTGAAGACAATTAACCAGTGGAACAGCTGGCCACCAGAAGTTGTGAATGCTCCATCCCTGGAGGTTTTCAAGAAGAGATTGGACAGCTACTTGTCTGAAATGGTATGGGATCTCCTGCTTGAGCAAGGGGCTAGTCTAGAAGCCCTCCCAAGGTCCCTTCCAGCTTGATTCTGATTCATCAGTAGGATACCAATGTAATTATCAAGGGCGATTTGTCTCAAAATGTTTCTGTCTGTTGATCTCAGAACATGCCTTTTGTTGGCTAAGGTCACCAGACAAGGCAGAGCAATAATTACATTCAATTTTTGAGCTAGTCGAACATGGCAAGAGACTAAATCACAGAGTGGAAATTTAACTCTACTCGGGAGATGCCACGCAAACCAATTTATCTTAATCGCATTTGGAATCTGCCCCGCAGGAAAACAATCCTGCCCTAACATTATAGAAAGACTTGGCAATATTAGCACAGAAGCATCTATTTTCTTGAGAACACCTGCCTTCTGCCGGGAAATGACTTTTATTTTTTAATTTCTATAAAAGCTGTTTTAAAAAGAGAGAGAGAGAGAGAGAGAGAGAGAGAAACTAGTTAGTTGAGAGGATTCTGGTTAAAGCTAGACAACTTGGGTGAGAATAATCTCATCTGTCTCTCTTTCCCCTGACATTTTTTATCAACGCACGGTGTCAAAACAGTTATTCCAAAACAATGAGCAATGGTCTTGTGGGAAGAAAAATCCAGCCCGGTTTCAAGCCAGGAGAAAGTAAAAACAAAATGGAGGAGGACTAGCTGCAAGGAAAGAAGGTTTATGTGGTTTCACAAGAAACCTCGGGGACAGCAGCAAATGTTTCTGGGGTGGCTGACCAAATGGCTGAGTGAGTAGATGGCTCTTTTTTAGGGTTCTGGGGTTTTGCAGTTTGAGATGCTCCAGGGGGGTTGTGCAATGTAGTGAGCCTTGTGACTTTTATTTATTTCAACAGTGGTGTGTAAATCCTATTATGTCCTAAAGCAGTGGTGGGATTCAAATAATTTAACAACCGGTTCTCTGCCCTAATGATTTCTTCCAACAACCAGTTTACCAAACTGCTCAGAAAGTTAACAACCGGTTCTCCCGAAGTGGTGCCGACTGGCTGAATCCCACCACTGTCCTAAAGGTCCTGTCCTGTCCTGTCCTTAGAATTTTGGGTGAAGATATTTAGATTTTAATCCCATCAGCTCCAACCTTTTGTGTGTTTTGTTTACGAATAGATTGGCCCAGTCTTTCATAATAGGTACCAAATATTCACCTCTAAAGTCTTGAGTGTTTCTGCTTGAGGCGGTTAAGAGAGACTGGGTCTACTTTCTGCCTTTAAGAACATGTTTCTCCATTTCTCCTTTGGGGAAATCTTCTATCCTGCCTCTCTTAATATTAAAAATAAAGAATATTTCAATCTGGGGAGGGGAGGTATCTTCCTATAGTCTCTTTTTTATGCACCACTCAAGAAAAAATATGTTATCAGTGGTGTGAAGCCTAAAATCCTATCTCTCTTTAAAAACAACGGACAAATTCCACATATGGAGGACTTTCTAAGTGGCCATCACGACTGGGAAGGTAAATGTTTTATGCAAACTCATAAAAATCCGTGGAAAAGTGGGTACATTTCACATATCACCTGTTACCGAAGTTCGTAGTAGCCAAAGAAATCTCTTTAAAAAAAAAAAGATCAGTTATTTGCACAACTCCTCCTTTTCACGATGGAAGATTCTCAGAAGTCTTAACTACACACTGTCATACATTTACGTCGAACAAGATAAGCAGGTTTAACTACTGAAGCCAAAAGACACCCCCCCCCCCGCCAGCCCCAAAAAGAAACAAAGAGGTTCCCTTTACAAGAAGGTCTTGTAAAACTGGGATCCTTTCTGCATTTCCTCTTAAATAGGCTCTCAGATATACACGAGCAGATAAAACCAGAAACTCGTGATTTTTCCTGACGATTTCCAAAGGGAACTGCTGCAACTTCACAAGCTGTAAACTTGCCAAAACTGACAGACAGAAATAGGAAAAACCGGTTCAGCGAGGAAAATAAATTCACGTCTTGCTTCCAGAAACTTGATAGGAAAGGAGTAGCTAACTCATCCATTCCTGCGCCTCAAAATTCGTGCTTTTGCATGTCAATATTTTAGTTTCCGGTCCTTAATGCAACAGGGTATATTTTACTCGGCTTTTATAAATAAATAAATAAATAAATAAATAAATAAATAAATAAATAAATAAATAAATAAATAAATAAACAAACACGTTATCTTCCCCCCAAATAAGCCCGCTGGAATTATCTGATTCAAAACAGGTTTCCTTCCAATTCTGGCTACGATTTTATCGTTCGAAATGTTCCGAAGGCTTTTGATTATTTCGGTTTTGTGGGTGTGGTTTTTTCCCCCCCCCATGGACATATATAGATATATATATCGACGGAGAAACTTTCCATACGATGTTGTGCTTGGGGGAATCTCGTTGCTAGAAAAGCTACTGCAAAATAAAACATTTTATGGTGGCTTCCACCGTAGACGGGTTTCCTATTATTGCAACCCGTTTCACTTTGCAGAGAAATGAAACCAAAATGAGGTACAATCTACCACCTAGCCAAGCATGACATGCTGGGAATTGTTCAGGCAAGGCTGATTTAATTAGCAACAGGCCAAACTGCCTGGGTTGTGTCTGTATGTTTGTGTGTGTGTGTGTGTAAGTATAGCCAAGAATGTCAGAGCTTTATTGGAATAAGTGACCTACAGATTTTTCTATGCGCTTGGAAAAAATACTCTACCCCCGACAAAGCTCGGAGGGAAAATGAAATTGCTCCCAACAATGGAAGTCTTTATGTTTTCGGCAATGAAGAAGAGTCAAGTCAGATATACCCTGTTCTCCCCAAAATAAGACATCCCCAATCGGGCTTTTGAGCACGTGGCAATAAGGCCAAGCACTTATTTCAGGGTTCAAAAAAATATAAGACAGGGTCTTATTTTGGGGAAAACTAGATAGATAGATAGATAGATAGATAGATAGATAGATAGATAGATAGATAGATAGATAGATAGATAGATAGATAGATAGATGATAGAGGGAGGGGCGAGAAATAGAGAGAGCAGAGAGAGAAAGACAGAGAGACAGACAGATAGATACCCTGTTTCTCCCTAAATAAGACATCCCCTGATAATAAGCCCAATCGGGCTTTTGAGCACATGGCAATAAGGCCAAGCGCTTATTTCAGGGTTCAAAAAAAATATAAGGCAGGGTCTTATTTTTGGGGAAACAAGACAGACAGACAGACAGATATGGATGGATGGATGGATGGATGGATGGATGGATGGATGGATGGATGGATGAGAGAGAGAGACAGAGACAGAGACAGAGACAGAGAGAGAGAGACAGAGAGACAGATAGATACCCTGTTTCCCCCAAAATGAGACATCCCCTGATAATAAGCACAATCGGCCTTTTGAGCACATGGCAATAAGCCAAGCAGTTATTTCAGGGTTCAAAAAAAATATAAGACAGGGTCTTATTTTCAGGGAAACATGGTACTTCACTAAATATACACAGGAAACCGCTTTCCGTTGTTTTTTTTTTAAAGCATACTCTCTTTTTGGAGTGTTGAAAAGCTTGCTCTACTTCTCTGTGTTTAGTTTAGTTAACCGACTATCCATTCTGTTGTTGAGTTTGGAAAAACTGCTTTGGAAAATGGGTCACAAAAAAAATATCCAAACAAGCAAACAAACATTGGAAATACAAGCCAGGGACTTCGAAGTTTACCGTATATTTATTAATAACCATAGTTCTAAACTGATTTATATGGGGACGTGGTGGCTCAGCGGCTAAGATGCTGAGCTTGTCGATCGAAAGGTCGGCAGTTCAGCGGTTCGAATCCCTAGCGCCACGTAAAGGGGAGAGCTCCCGTGACTTGTCCCAACTTCTGCCAACCTAGCAGTTGGAAAGCAGGTAAAAAAATGCAAGTAGAAAAATAGGGAACCCCTTTGGTGGGGAGGTAACAGCATTCCATGCGCCTTTGGCGTTGAATCATGTCAGCCACATGACCACGGAGACGTCTTCGAACAGCGCTGGCTCCTTGGCTTTGAAACGGAGATGAGCACCGCCCCCTAGAGTCGGGAACAACTAGCACATATGTGCGAGGGGAACTTTCACCTTCACTTCAAACTGATTTATGAATTTTGCTGTTGCATTAATGCAGAATTTTGGAGGGTTCAAAGAATTTGGGGGGGGGTCACAATCAGGCCCAAATTTTGGAGGGTTCAAAGAATTTGGGGGGGGGTCACAATCAGGCCCAAATTTTGGAGGGTTCAAAGAATTTGGGGAGGAGGGTTACAATCAGGCCTGAATTTTGGAAGGTTCAAAGAATTGGGGGGTTCACAATCAGATCTGAATTTTGGAGAGTTCAAAAAATTTTGGGGGGTCACAATCAGGCCTGAAATTTGGAGGGTTCACAGAATTTTGGGAGGTTCACAATCAGGCCCGAATTTTGGGGAGATGAAAGAATTTCAAAGGGTTCAAAATCAGTTTTCCAAAACACAGCATGTCCCTGATTTACAGCTACCTAGGATATTTTGAATGCTGTAAAAAAAAAAAAAAACAACAGGAGAATTCAGAGCACAATTTGAAACTATTTTTTGCTGGCATAAAACTGTGAGATTCGCTTAGCATGATTTGGACTTCTTATATTATCTATCATATATCTAGCTAGCTCACCTCAACATTTTTTTTTTTTGATAACCTCAAAATATTCCGTGTGTGTGAGAGAGAGAGAGAGAGAGAGAGGGTGGGCGTGTGCACACCTGCGTGTAAATGCATACAGGGAATCCTTGACTTACATCCGTTCTATTTAGTGACGTTCAAAATGGATTAAGACTGTTTTTTCATACTTATGACTTTTGTAGCATCCCCATTGTCACGTGATCAAAATTCAAATGCTTGGAAACTGACTAGTACTTACGACGGTTGCCAAGGTCACATGACCTCCTTTTGCAACCTCCTGACAAGCAAAATCATACAGGGAAGCCAGATTTACTCTCAACAACCGTGTTACTTATTTAACCACCGCAGGGATCACTTGTGAAATGTCTTTCGCGTAGCAGCAGAAAATTGGGGTTCCATATTGGTCGTTAAGTCGAGGACATGTATGTCGTGGTTTTTTTCCCCCCCAACGTGTCTTATGACAAAGGCCGGCGAGAGTTCAACAGTTCCGATATTATTTCTTGATATATTTTTTTTCCCCTCGTACCAGCAGAGTAGAATTACTTCTGCTTGAATTCACTTCGCCTGCATCTATCAAGTCGGATCTTCTCTGGGCCGAAGTGAAAAGCAGCGATTGCAAAAAAAAAATACACGTTGTTGTAGTACAAGCACGGCGATTTAGGAAGGAGAAGAAATTTAGAAAGGAAGATTTGCCAGGCCAACACCGCAGGGCCTCAACTCCATAAGGGAACGGAAGATATTTACTAAGAAGATGCTTACTAAGAATGGAACAGAGTTTAGTTTTTTTTTAAAAAAATATAACCACCATGTTAGTTAATGGGGAAGATATAAGGAAATACCAAATGGGTTTACAGATAGTCCGCCTCTTACTATGGGCTTAGTGACCGTTTGAAGTTACGGCACTGGGAAAAGTGACTTGTGACTGTTTTTCACACGTACGACCGTTACAAGCATCCCTATGATCGCGTGATCAAAATTCAAACTCTGGGCAACTGACTCATATTTATGACGGTTCGGGGGTCGCGTGAAAATCACTTTTGCGTTCTTCTTCTAAGCAAAAGTCCACCGGGAATCCGGATTCGCTTAATAACCACGTGAATAATTTAGCCACTGCAGTGATTTGCTTAGCGATTGTGGCAAGGAAAGGGGTACAATGTTAACCTGAGAAATGTCTCGCTTAGCAACGGAAATTTTGGGCTCGGGGTGGTCGTAAGTCAAGGACTACCTGCTTTGAACCGAAAGCCAACGGCTCTTTCCTTACCGCTGAAGAAGACGAAAGTTTCAGGAAGGCATAACCACCATTTCAATTACAGGATTTTTTTAAAAAAAATATTATTATAGTTGTTGTTGTCTCTTTTATTCATTAAACAAGAAACTCAGTCAACCGAACATTTAAAAATGTATCACGGGGCACTAATGATACGGGTTGGTGCCAGCATCCTAAGTGTCAACCAAGTACTGTATTTTCCTGCGTATAAGACTACTTTCTAACACACAAAAATCTTCTCAAAAGTCGGGGGTCGTCTTATACGCCAGGTCTCATTCTCCTGTAACCAGGCAGACCAGCCCATAAGGCTCTGACGAGCCTTAAATGGCTCTGAGGAGGGTCGTCTTATACGCCCAGTCGTCTTATACACAGGAAAATATGGTACCTTCTTAAGATGTACGATGTCCCGAGTAGTGCAGTTTTTTGCACTTCTGCTGGTGTTATTGCAGGAAGCTGCAATTTGTTGATGTATCTTATAAAATTCTTGGACATGGTACCAAGTGCCTCAATGACAATGGGTATCACTGTCACATATCTCATCCATAGCCGTGTAGTTTCGATGGCCAGGTTGCGATATTTCACGATTTCTTCCAGTTCTTTTTCTTCGACTCTGGCGTCTCCTGGTACCACGATGTCAATCAATGGTACGCTTCAGTTTTTGACAACTGTGATATCTGCCGTGTTGAGTTCCCAATGACGATCCACAACACGCCAGATAATATTATTGCAATTATATTATTGCAATTATATTAATTATACTATATAACAATAGATATTATATGTAGTTGTTATTATTATTATTATTTATTTTATTCATTAAACATGAAACTCCGTCAACGGAACATTTAAAAATGTATCACAAATATTGACTATTGTTATTATTGGTATTATATACTTTATTCATTATTATTATTGGTTAATCTGTAGTGAGGTTCACAGCCTTTGAGGCTGGTTAATAGCTCAGCAACTCGAGTCCTAACCAAGGACCTAGGAACTGTTAAGGTATCGTCGGAGGATGTAAGCTGTTCCGAGTAAGGTGGTTTTTTGTAGAGTCAAAATGTTCAAGTCCGGTAAATTTAGAATTTCTAAATAGCGGGGTAGCCCTTTGGGTATTGGTCCAAGGGCTCCAATTACAATCGGGACAACACACGATTTCTTTTTCCACAGTCGCTCAACTTCAATTTGCAAGTCCCGGTACTTTGTGATTTTTTCTTGCTGCTTATCTTCAATCCGTGCATCACCAGGTATTGCAATGTCAATGAACCATACTTTTTTCTTTTCAACTACCGTTATGTCAGGTGTGTTGTGGACCAAGTGCCTGTCAGTCTGAATCCTAAAGTCCCACAAGATCTTGAGTTTCTCATTCTCTAAAACTTTCTCAACCTGATGTTCCCAGTGGTTTTTGCTGTGCTCAAATCCAAACTTCTGGCACAATTTCCAGTGAATGATCTTAGCAATGCGGTCATGGCGTTGTAGGTAGTTGGTTCATCATCATCATCATCATTATTATTATTATTATTATTATTATTATCCACTTTATTCATTAAACATGAAACTCAGTCAACTGAACATTCAAAAATGCATCACAAATACCATTGACTTGGGCTAATGGTTGATACAGGTTGCTGCCAGCGTCCTAGGGATCAACCAAGTATCTTCTTAAGATGTGCAATTATTATTGTTGCTGTGATGATGATGATGATGCCTGGACACACGCCACCCATTGCAACATTCCACACACCAAAAAACCCTGTTCAGGTTGTTATTTCACTGGAAATCGGACACAGAGGAGAACCTGTTCACAGAGAGCAAGGCCGAGCATCTTCTGGCCCGCTTCCCACCACTGAACATGAGAAAGACACCAGGTGACATCCACTTGTCACCCTGGAAGTAATCATGGCTTCTCCAGGGATGGGAGGAAAGGGGTGGGGTGGGGGGAGAAGGAAGACCTCGTGTCCCCGTTTCATAAAACCGCAAGACAGAATGAGGTCAGCCTTTGCAATTGTCTCTCTTTAAAGCAGCCGCGAACTCTTGAATTGGACTTGGGGAAGGCTTGGGAAAGTAACACCAGAGGAGCGATGGTGGGAGATTTCTGGGAGATCTTCCAAATCTTTGACATGGGTTTCTCCCTTTTTTTTCCCCAGAAGGTCTGCCTGGGTGTCTCTCTCTCTCTTTCTCTCTCTCTCTCTCTCTCTCTCTCTCTCTCTCGCTCCTGTCTCTCTCTCTCTCCTCCCCCCTCTCCCTCCCTCCCTTTCTCTCTGTTTCTGTCTCTCTATCTTTCTATCTCTCTCTCCTCCCTTCTCTCCCTCTCTGTTTCTCTCTCTCTCTCTCCTCCCCCCACTCCCTCCCTCCCCCTCTTTCTGTTTCTCTGTCTCTCTCCGTTTCTCTCTTCTGTCTCTCTCTCCTCCCCTCTCCCTCCCACTCTCTTTCTCTGTTTCTGTCTCTCTCCCTGTCTCTCTCTGTGTCTGTCTCTCTCTCACCTCCCTCCACTCCCTCCCTCTCTCTTTTTCTCTCTATGTCTCTCTCTCCTGTCTCTCTCTCCTGTCTCTCCTCCTCCCTTTCTCCCTCTCTTTCTCTGTCTCTCCTCCCCCTCTCTCCCTCTTTCTGTTTCTCTGTCTCTCTCCCTCTCTGTCTCTCTCTGTCAGTCTCTTGCCTCCTCCCTCTCTCTCTTTCTCTCTCTCTGTTTATCTCTCTCTGTCTCTCTCTCCTGTCTCTCTCCTCTCTCCTCCCCCTCTCTCTTTCTGTTTCTGTTTCTCTCTGTCTGTCTCCTCTCTCTCTCCTCCCCTCTCTCTCCCTCCCTCTCTGTTTCTTTCCCTCCCTCTCCCTCCTTCTCTCTTTCTCTCTCTCTCTGGAAGGATAAATGAAAGCAGAGTTTGCATTACAGGTAGTCTTTGACTGAGAGAGGGGAGAGAGACACACACAGAGTACCGTTCAGTTACAACATCTGAAAGAAGTGACTTATGACCATTTTTCACACTTACAGCGTGGCAGTTCCCCCGAGATCACGCCATCAAAATCCAGACCCTTGGCATTGGACTCACATTTATGACGGCTGCAATGTCCCCATGACCTTCTGACCAGCAAAGTCAAAATAACAAAGGGACCTTGGGAGTTAAACGAACCAGCCAGATTCATTTAACAACCGTGTGATTTTACAATTGCAATGATTCACTTAATAGCTGTTAATTTAGAAAAGATTGTTCTTAAAGAATCATCTTCGTATCTTCAATCCATTTGCTGAAGATTGTACAGGCCGTTCTTGGCTTACGACCACAATTGAGCCCAAAATTTATGTCACTAAGTGAGACATTTGCTAAGTGAGCTTTGCCTCCACTTTATGACCTTTCTTGGTTGTTAAGTGAATCGTTGCAACACGGTTGTTAAGCGAATCCGGCTTCCCGGTTGACTTTGCTTCATCAGAAGGTCGCAAAATGGGATCACATGACGCGGGGCCCCTGCGGCCGTCATAAATCCATGCCAGTTGCCAAGCCTCTGAATTCCGATCACGTGGCCACGGGGACGGTGGATGCCACGGTCGTTAACTATGAAAAACGGTCCTAACTTAAATTGCTATTTTCAGTGCCGTTGTAACTTTGAACGGTCACTAAATGAGGACTGTCTGTTAGTCTTTGTTCACTCTCCAAAGCTGTTCAGAGGAAGAAAGAACAGGGCAGCCCCAAGCAAACATTTGAAATCAAATCTGTTTTTAGTTGGTTTTAAATTTTGTACGTATGTATTTTTATTGTTGGCTGTACAGCGCCCTGAGTCCTTCGGGAGTAGGGCGGTATATAAATCCAATAAAACTCTAAAACTCTAAACTCTAAAATAGCCCTCATCTCCAGAAACACAGAACCGTGAAATTTTAAGAGTAGATCTCCAACAGATTCCAAGCCAATGAAGTCACACTAAAGTGCCTCTTTTGAGATTAGAATAAGATCAGTAAATCAGATCACCCGCAGTGCTAATAATATGTTATACAAAACGTAATCAGTACAATTACAGCCTCTTTACCACAATGCGTTCATGTACTAGCCTTCCATCCCAGTGTTGTGACCTAGGCTTCCTGAGTCATTAAAACCCACGATTAGTCCCAAAAACCTCTTTTATTGTAATCACTGTGAATTACGTTCGTTCACAGCTGAGTCCCAATTAGTTGCAAAAAGTCCTTCGGGAGAAGTCCTTTGGGATAATCGCCAACCTTTATCTCCCTTGACACTCTGCCAAAGATCTACCTGGCAAAGCCACACGAAGTCCAGAATCAAACAGAGATGCCGACTGGGAACAGAATTAACAATGTTGCTTTCCTGCAAAGAGCCCACATGCCTTTGCTCCTCTTTTAAGCCTTATGGGAGGGGCCAATCATCTCCAGGCCTTACTCCCTAGTCGTCCCTTTTGTTTTAATTGTGCCATTTGGCAGCTCTGCACATGCGCGCACTAGGAACAGGCTCCTCCTGTTCCTCTGCCTCTCTGCTGTCTGACTCTGAAGGCTC
This sequence comes from Coluber constrictor foxii, assembly GCA_038048745.1. Lineage (NCBI taxonomy): Eukaryota > Metazoa > Chordata > Lepidosauria > Squamata > Colubridae > Coluber > Coluber constrictor. The sequence continues at coordinate 399,757 of CM075964.1, read as the reverse complement.
CGGAGTCCATGCATAACTCCCAGATGGCCCCCACCCCATCTCTGCCTCTGATGCAGAACCTTTGTCCGGGCCTTCCCCAGACTCCAGGACTGGCCCATGTTCCTTCCCAGCCTCCTCACTGTCCGACTCCGCTGCCAGCTCCACAGGCCACAACACCCAGGTGCAAAAAAATTTACACACTCCAGAATGGAGTGCTGGAAAGTCTTACTTTTTAATACAATTTTTTTTTTAAAAAAAAAAGAAAACTCTATGCCTTTTGAGGTTTAGATATTTAAAATTCCTACTACTTGAAAAACAACAACAACAGCTCCTTGTGACCTAAATCGCACATTGCCCTATTTCTTCCTGAGTTGTACTATCTATCCATTGCTAAGTTTATTAGACAAGGCAGTTCAGCTAAGAATCCATTACATGGAACATATCAGAACATCGTATAAAGGCAAAGTATTTTGCTGAATATTATGTCTTCATATTTATCACGAATGTACAGGTAATCCCCGATTTAAAACAGTTCACTTAGTGACGATTTGAAGTTACGACGCCACTGAAAAACCATTTTTTTTCACAGTAATGATGGTTGGCCATTCGCAGTAATGGCCGTTTTTCACAGTTGTGACCGATGCAGCCTCTTCCAGGTCACGTGATTTACAGTTTGTATCCTCGACAACTGACTCACATTTATGACGGTCACGTGATCCCCTTTTGGGAACCTTCTGACGAGCCAAGTCGACGGGGAAGCCCGATTCACTTAACAACCGGTGTTATTAATTCAACAACTGTGGTGATTGCCTTAACAAATGTGGCAAGAAAAGTCGTAAAACGAGGAAAAAGTCACTTAACAAATGTCTCACTTAACAACATAAATGTGGGGCTCAATTGTGGTTGTAAAAGTTGAGAACTAACTGTTTTATTACTGTATTTCTTTTACCTACTTTATCCTGGAAATCGGTCCTGTATTCTATCTTTGTTGGATCCGATACGGTTGCAAGACCAATCAATCAATATGTTTTCCATGGTGAATTTTGCAAAAACAAAAACAGCAAACAAGTCCCTGGACTTGAAGAAATAATGGTTCCTTCCTATCATTAGTGATAAATATTTTAAAAAATGGCTTTATAGACATTCAGTTGCAATTTCACACCTTATCAGTACATAAGAAAGATGTTGAGACTCTAGAAAGAGTGCAGAGAAGAGCAACGAAGATGATGAGGGGACTGGAGGCTCAAATATAGGATGAACACTTTGCAGGAACTGGGCCTGGCTAATCTAGTGAAGAGAAGGACCAGGGGAGACAGGAGAGCAGTCTTCCAATACTTGAGGGGCTGCCACAGAGGAGGAAGGGGGTCAAACTACTTTCCAAAACAACTTTGAAGGCCAGACAAGGAATAATGGATGGAAACTGAACAAGGAGAGATTCAACCTAGAACTAAGGAGCAATTTCCAGGCATTTAGAACAATTAACCAGTGGAACAATTTGCCACCAGAAGTTGTGAATGCTCCAACATTGGAGGTTTTTAAGAAGAGATTGGACAACCATTTTTCTGAAACGGTAGAGGGTTTCTTGCCTAAGCAGGGGGTTGGACTAGAAGACCTCCAAGATCCCTTCCAACTCTGGTATTCTACATTCTGCAAAGCTCAAAAGTTCACCAGTGCATGGAAAGGCAGTAAGGAACCCCCAAAAAAAGCACTCATCATAACATCCTCTTGAGATACACTGCATTAATTTGTTCATGGGAACTAGTTAAGCTGTTAGGAGCCCATCCCGTTCTTTTCAATAAACCGTCCAGTTCCTGCCACATTGTTGTTATTTTGTACTTCGTTAAGGTAATTTAATACATCCAGTAATTTATGACCCATGTTGTTTCCCTTTCCTTGTGTTACAAAATTCCTGCCATAAAGTTGATTCACCCTCATCGCTCAAGGCTTAAAGCAGTTAAGGATGTAACTCTAAATCTCAGATGCGAGGTAGATGTTTCAACAACAACGTGTACGTCCAAGTAAGTTCTCCATCATGTTTTCTTAAGAAGGGTAGAGTTTACTTAACACAACTCAACCGCAACTCTTCAAATGTTTTCCTTTTTGTTCACCAAGCGTGCAATGCTCTTGCTATTCTCTGCTCACCAACTTCCCAACAGCCTCTGAATTTTCCTACTCCGAGATCAACAATCGAGCCTTCATAATTTTGTTCAAAAGCTTTGCTTCTTCTTAACGCTGTTCTTTTCCAAACTACACAATTTCTAGATGTGAACTAGAATTCAACAGCTGCCTTGGCTGTTCCTTAAGAGTTGTGGTCCATGCATCTGGACTTCTCTGGCTTGGCAGGTGTAGCACAACAGTGATGCTGAGATGGTTGTTTATGAAGCTATCACACATAGCAAGGGATTCGTACCCAGAGTACAGGACCAAGAAAAGATGTCTTAAGCCTCGTGGCCCTAGGCAGTGCTTGGATGATAGAGACACTTCCTATTTTCTGTAGATACAATTGAGCTTACAATCCTCTATCCCAAAATATTGTATTTAATGCAGCAGCTAGAAGATTCCTTGCAGAAGTTGCTCATTGCAACGGGCGCAACTTTTAAGGAATATGGTTGTGCGAATCCTCCAGATTCAACTTCAGAAAGGGGAACACAGTTGTGCAAATCTTCTAGGGTCAATTCCAGAAAGGACCAGGGTTGTGACAATCTTCCAGATTCAATTCCAGAAAGGCACAAGGGGAAATCAGCTGTGTCCCACTCATTAAAGCATCCTCATCGACCAATTCCCGAAGTCTGTCCTACCCAGTTGCCGGCCAATCTTGCAAATAGGCCGGTTTGCTTTCCGAAGCGATATCTGTTATCCTATTTGGCATCGAATCCGAGGCAACACGCCCACCGCACTGAGGAATATTTACACACCACAAGACTCCTGGAAAAAGGTAAAGATGTGGGGAAGATGCCAAGGAGTGATTGCAAGCAAGATTTGGACTCTTGCTGGAATTAAGGTGGGTTTGCTAGGAATTGAAGACGCCTTTCTCTGCACATGGAAAGCAATGGGACCAGCTCCCTTTATACGGGAGCTAATCATTTTCAGGGACTGACATCTGCGTTCATGTTATTATACAGATGATATAATGCAAACCCCACTCCTTTCTAGGACTGATGATGTTAGTTAATTGGGTAATGAAATGTCTGCATATATGCATAGCCCATAACCTCCTCTCCTCCTCCTCCTCCTCCTCCCTCCCTCCCTCCCTCCCTTCTAGAACTTATGATGTTACCTAACTGGGTATTTATTTATTCCTGCATGGTATGTGTATAAAGGGAGATAAAATATAGACATTTATACATGCTGGTGTATATCAAAGCTCTTTGGGAAAATGTCTTTACTCTCAAGTATTTTAACTACGGTGGAGTTAAAATTTAGGGAACATGAAAATTTGCTTCTTCCATCTGCTTTCCAACCAATTTACTGTCAAACTCCCCAGCAAAGCCGGGGGGGGGGGAACCCAATTCCAACAGCCCGCTTAAAAAAAACACACACACACACACTTAAAATCTCTTTTTGAATTAAAATATGAGATTCATTCGGATTAGTTGCTCCCTCTCCATATTTTTTTTTTTTTTACAAACGGTTTGACATTCATCTTTAAAATCAGAAAAGCTACTTAGGGAATAGAGTGGAAACCAGGCCAAAGTACTGAAGCTTATCTCCAGTTTTTCAAAAGCACGATATATTTCAGGGTTGGTGTTTAAAAAGTCAAAGTGGAAAGTTTTTATCCTTTCGGTTTTAGGCCCTGCCTCTCAAATGTATAATACTGAAAATAAACTCCAATGATTTTTTAATTTGGAGGGGGGGGTACCATAACAGCCCATCCTACAAGACACATTAACATCAACAGCTAAGGACTGACATTTTACAAAATCTGGGGCCCAACCTTGCAAGGGATTATATTACTACTAATCTTTTAGACAATATAGGTAGCAATGTTCCCCTACCAACCGCAAGCTTGTGGTGTTAATCTTTTTTTTTAACTTTATTATCTTTATTTACTTTTTACTTTTACTCATAAATTTGAATTTCTTTTTTTCATTCTGTTCTTCACCTATGTTTCGATTTATGTATGTATGTGGCTTTACTTTAAGGGGCGTGGTGACTCAGTGGCTAAGACGCTGAGCTTGTCGATCAAAAGGTCGGCAGTTCAGCGGTTTGAATCCCTAATGCCACGTAACGGGGTGAGCAGTTGATAAGGGAATAACCCGGTTGTTAAGTGAATCTGGCTTCTCCGTGGACTTTGCTCGTCAGAAGATCGCAAAAAGGGATTACGTGACATACACACACGCCCCGGGATACTGCAACCGTCATAAATATGATCCCATTGCCATGCATCTCAATTTTGATCACGTGATCATGGGCCGTGACTTTGCATAACCTGCAAAGGTCACAACTGTGAAAAACGGTCAGAAATCACATTTTTCAGTGCCGTTGTAACTTTAGTCTGTGGTAAATCGAGGATTACCTGTACAGGGATAGACTCCACCATAATTTCAACTGGGAAACTATGAGCACCTTAGATCAAGCTAAGTCCAAAAAATGCTAGAGAATTCCTGGAGGCCTTGGCATTCAGACAAATCAACCATCAACAGGCACAGAGAGATAAACAACGTCTACATACCATTCAAAAGAGACAATCAGAAGGAAACAAAGCACTTCCTGGCCAGCAATCAACACCCAGATAAGCGGGAGATTAAGACCCAGATTTACTCTAGACCAACAATCCAGAAGTAAACAATACCCTAATCAAAGAACTACCAACTCAGGCAATCCAGCTAATAGTAAACAACAGCGTAATGAAGGAACCACCAAGGCCACTTCCACCAACTATGACAGGGCAACCCATTGTATATAAAGAGAGCAAATCCTACTGTCTTCTACCACTGATGATGTTACCTAGTTTGGTAATGGAATGTCTAGAAGAAAACAGCCAAGCTCAGAGAGAACCAAGGACCCCTCCGATGTCTTCCTCCTCCTTTTCCTCCTCCTCTTCTTGCACATCCCACTCCCTCCTGACACTGATGATGTTACCTAGTTTGGTAATGAGACATCTGTAAGAAAACCAAGCTCAGAGAGGACCGAGGACCCCAGAAGAACATCATTCGTGCAAATGGAAATCTCTGCGAACATCGCAATTTGCAAACGATGCGCCATTAACCTACATTTAACTGCCTGAACTGGAATATTTTGGATGCAACGGACTTGTCTCAAATGTCCATTAAAGGGAGATCCATTAAATCACGGCCTCCTTCTACTCCATCATCACCAAGCAATGCCTGTCCTCACTACTCTTATTTTGGCTCAAGAGTGGAGTAGGTGGATGACTCTAGATAGATGCTAAAAAAACCATTCACCAGAAAATGACATTTAAAAAAACAAGGAAAACATGGAACATTAATGGATGAATCACCATTTGCTGTTCGGGCAAGAATGAATTTAAATTCTAAGCTTTAAAAAGTGAATTAGAAAATGGAAAAACATAAGACTCATAAGAAATAACATAAGAAATAATAGTTTAATTATTTTATTTTATTATTTTATTTTATTAGTTTTAATTTTTATACGCGATTGTTTTAATACGGCTGTAAACCGCCCTGAGTCCACTCGGGGAGAAGGGCGGTATATAAATGCAATAAAATTAAACTAAACTCAACTCAACTTTTCTTAAGACCTTAGTTAGACCTGTTGAGTTGTATTCAACCCAATTACTCCCCTTTTACACCTAGTCCTTAATTTACAACAGTTTCCTCGGTGACCATTTGAAGTAACAATGGCACTGAAAAAAGTGACGTGACCATTTTTCGCACTTACGACTGTGGCAGTATCCCCCCGGCCACGTGGTCAAAAGTCAGACACTTGGCAACTGACTCATCTTTATGATGATTGCAGATCCCGTTTTGCGACCTTCCGACGAACAAAGTCAACGGGGAAGCCAGATTCACTTAACAACCGCGTGACTAACTTAACCGGCAGTGATTCGCTTGACGACTGTGGCCAGAACGGTCGTAAAATGGGGCAAAACTCACTTAACAAAGGTCTTGCTTAGCAACAGAAAGGTTGGACTCAATTGTCTGACCGTCGCTTGTCTGAAATAGTATGGGGTCTCCTTCTTGAGTAGGGGGTTGGACTAGAAGACCTCCAGGGTCCCATCCAGCTCTATTCTGATTGTGATCCTAAGTCAAAGACTATCTGTACTCCAAGGAAACAGTAAAATAAATATTTAAAAATCGTTACGTCAAATCTTTGTATAACACTTATTAAAAGGGCAATACAACTAGAAACACGGTCCTACACATACCATAATCCTTGTCCGTTTTCCATGCTTGCGCTAGCTAAGAGAGCGAACCCATGTAGGATCACAATGTTGCTGTCACTGTGATCCTTTCCATCTGTTTTGGACTACAATTCCTCCTGGCCCCGTTCATCTTAAATCAGTGAACGGGCATGATGGGTATTGTAATCCAAAAGAGCTGGAAACCAAATGAACCCGGAACATCCTAACTCAACCAGGTAAGATCGCTCAGTGTGCCTTTACTTACTGTGTTTTTCCCAAAAAAAGACCAGATCTTAGATTAATTTTGGACACATTATTTTCTGGTTAGGTCTTATTTTGGGAGAAACATGGTACCAAATGCATCTATCTGGCTGACAATCTTAACTGGGGCTTATTTTGGGGAGGTAGGGCTTATATTACGAAAATCCTGAAAAATCATGCTAGGGCTTAATTTCCAGTTGGGTCTTATTTTGGGGAAACAGGGTAGGAAACCTTACAGACAAAATCTGAGGGAGGAATTTGGCGATTTATTTGTCAAACGAAGGTTACAAATTCGAACAAGCACAATGGAAAAGAAAATTAAAATGTGACACAGATTTTAGTCAACTTAGATACGTCCCCTTAGGAACCTCTTAAACATGAAATGAGGTTCACAAACGTGAAGTTAGAATTAAAACTGTTAAGAGTTAGTAGCTGAAACAAACAACTGAATTGGGTTAAGATATTCCAGACTTTGACAACTCTTGTTGTTACAAAAATGGAAATATCAGCTCCAAATCTGGTGCTTGGCCTCAATTTTATAAGCAGAACTAAGAACCTCATCATGATGGCGATAATAATTCCGCACTCAATCCGAACAAACCCTCCTGGAAATTATCTCATTTTACGCCCCTTAAATATTCATCTCTTAAATGAATTAGTTGTCAACACAACACAAGGCGAATTGGTTGACTATCCCATCTCAGAGCAGTTTTTATCCTAGTCATACTTGTGCAGATAAATGAGGAAACAAATATTTATTTTTTAGGTTTCCACCCCAACCCCCTTTTCATTTTACTAAAATGGAATTCCTGGGTTTTTTAGAAGCCACGTTCTTGCAGGAGGAAGGATGTGAATTTGCAAGTCATTTCAAATCACAAGTTATAAAATGACCGTCTTTCAGAAGGCTGGACAGTAAATTTGGATTATGGCAAATCAAGGAACGAATTGCTGCTCAAGTTCCTGTCCTTTTTGGGGTCAACTTTGGAACAGACAAATAGGCTCTGTGGCAGGAAAATAGAAGACAAAGAATGAACCCATTGTAGAATCTTTTAAATCCATCTTCTCTGACACACAGCTCTCTCACACATATTAAAAAAAAAATCCACGAAGCACAGACAAATATATCTTTCTAAAGCTCTCTGCAGCTCAGATCACACAATGAACTAAGCCACAGTTCATTTCACAGGCTACAATTGGGCTGTTTGGTGCAACATCAAACCATCAATCCCGGTTGACCTACGGCAGGTGACGGCAACCTGTGGCTCCGGGGCCAAATGTGGCTCTTTTGTCCCCCTGCTGTGACTGCCCCTGCTCCTCATCCTCCCCTTCCAATCACTCCTCGCCTGGCCTGAGAGAGAGAAAGCGAGACAGACAGACAGACAGAAAGAGACACACAACAGAGATACCCATTTCCCACAGAAAACACTGGGAGCCACAAAACCTGGGTAGGCGTAGCTAGGAGGAGGGGGGAGTCATGTGACTGGATGGGACTGAGTGACATCAAGTTGGCCACGCCCACCCAGGTTTTGTGGCTCCCGGTGTTTTCTTTTCTGTGGGAAACAGGTCCAAATGGCTCTTTGAGTGTTTAAGGTTGCAGACACCCAACCTATGGCAATGTCTACCTTGGCGTGGAGTTTTAAGTTCAAAGCAGACAAACGACAGACACCCCTTAGCAGAATGGATGAACCCAACCAAAGCTGGAAAAAAAAACACAATTTCAAAATACGATTCATTGCAAATTTATCAGAACAAGCCTCGGTGTATATGCAGAGGCTTACTCTGGGAAATAATAAGTTTTGTTGTGGATTAGGGAATCAACCTATTCTCCGAAGCAGGAGAAGAAGCAATGGATGGAAACTAACCAAGGAGAGAAGCAACCTAGAACCAAAGAGAAATTTCTTGACGGTGAGAACAATTAGTCAGTGGAACAGCTTGCCACTAGAAATTGTGGATGCTCCATCACTGGAGGTTTTAGAATTAGAATTAGAATTAGAATTAGAATTAGAATTAGAATTAGAATTAGAATGAATAGAATAGAATAGAATAGAATAGAATAGAATAGAATAGAATAGAATAGAATAGAATAGAATAGAATAGAATAGAATAGAATAGAATAGAATAGAATTCTTTATTGGTCAAATGTGATTGGACACACAAGGAATTTGTCTTTGGTGCATAAGCGCTCAGTGTACATAAAGAAAAAATAAAATATATTCATCAAGAATCATGAGATACAACACTTAATTAATGATAGTCATAGGATACTAATAAGCAATCAAATCATACTAGGAAACAAACAGAACAATGTAAGTTTTTAAGAAGAGATTGGACAACCATCTGTCTGAAACGGTGTAAGGGTTTCCTGCCTGAGCAGGGGGTTAGACTAGATGACCTCCAAGGGTCCCTTCCAACTTGGTTATTCTGATAAGAGGTTTTGGGTGGACAAGACAAAGCTCATTAAAGCTCACGAGTTAGTAACTTTCTCCTCCCTAAGGTGCCTGGAGAAATTACAACTCCTACTCAAACAAACATTATTATGGTTTCACCACTCCGTTCCCCCAAAAGAAACATTTTCGTACACACACCCGAGAACATCAAAAAGAGGTTTTAAAGATACCATGAATGAACTGAGACCCCCTCCCACACACCCCCAAGAGGCCAGAGCTTCAAAGCCAGGAGTCACCCTCTCTTTATTTTACTCCCTCCCAACTCCTCTTGTAGAGGAAACCGCCCCAGTTTTGTTTTTTTGTTGTTTTTTTTTTAAACTGGTTGGAAAGAGGTGCGTTTGTTTTGCTCGGCTGAGTAAGCTACCAGCAGCTGGCCTGGCGAAGGACAGGTTGGGAAGAAAAGAGAAGGGAGCCTGTGTCCATGGAAAAACTTCCACATTCAAGCAGGCCCGGAGAGTAGAGATTTGGCAGGCTTTAAAAGCCACCTAAAGTATAAATAGATACTACAGGAAGAGAGGGAGGGAAATTATCCATCCAGCTCATCTGAAAGACAGTGAATAAGTGAGATACACATTTGTTCCATAAATCTTTTTTTTTTCCCTCTCTCTCTCTCTCTCCCCCAAGTAAGGGCAACAAGGACCAGTTTTGGCTTTGCCAACTCTGCAGTCAATAAAGTAAAGAAAATAATAATATTTTTTGGATTTCTTTTAAAGGGGGAAAAAAGGTTGCAACACCCCCCGCCTCTCTCTGCTTAACCCACTTCATCTCTCTTTTAAAAACCCAATTTCATAGTTCGTTTTGCAGCAAGACAGATGGAAGATAGAATTCAAGATAGATAGAATTCAAGACAGATAGAAGATAGAATTCAAGATAGAAGATAGAATTCAAGATAGAAGATAAAATTCAAGATAGATAGAAGATAGAATTCAAGATAGATAGAATTCAAGACAGATAGAAGATAGAATTCAAGATAGATAGAATTCAAGACAAATAGAAAATAGAATTCAAGATAGATAGAAGATAGAATTCAAGATAGAAGATAAAATTCAAGACAGAAGATAGAATTCAAGATAGATAGAATTCAAGACAGATAGAAGATAGAATTCAAGATAGATAGAATTCAAGACAGATAGAAAATAGAATTCAAGATAGATAGATTTTGGGTAACCATTTGACTGAAGTGGTGTGGTTTCCTGCCTAAGCAGGGGGTTGGACTAGAAGACCTCAAAGGTCTCTTCCAACTCTGTTTTTCTATTTCTATATTCCTATTCCTATTCTTTATTGGCCAAATGTGATTGGACACCCAAGGGATTTGTCTTCGGTGCATAAGCTCTCAGTGTGCATAAAAAAAATGCATTCATCAAGAATCGTAAGATACAACACTCAGTGATAGTCATAGAATACTCAACAAGCCATCAAGTCATACTAGGAAACTAAATAAAACAGTATAAACCATAAAGATACAAGCAACAAGGTTACAGTCATTAAGTAGAAGGAGATGGGTAATAGGAAAGATGAGAAGAAGAATAAAACCTATATAGTAAAAATCTAAAAACCTATACAGTAAAAATCTTAAAAACTATGTAGTAAAAATCTAAAAACCTATATAGTAAAAATATAAAAAATTATATAGTAAAAATCTAAAAACCTACATAGTAAAAATATAATAACCTATATAGTAAAAATCTAAAAATCTATATAGTAAAAATCTAAAAAATTATATAGTAAAAATCTAAAAACTACATAGTAAAAATATAACCTATATAGTAAAAACCTATATAGTAAAAACCTATATAGTAAAAATATAAAAAATTATATAGTAAAAATATAAAAAACTACATAGTAAAAATATAAAAACCTATATAGTAAAAATAGTAAAAACTGCCAAGCTGGGATTAAAAAACAGGGGGAAAGAGGCTGGCTGGTGGTGGGGAGAGAGCCCGATTTCAGATTCTGCCATTCTGGGTTGAGATTTGATTTTTTGATTTTGATTTTTGAACTAGCCTCTCGGTTTTTAATTAGAAAATTCCCTAAAGCGCCGGAGCGGAGGGCTAATTAACATTTCGCAGCCAGTGAGCCGCCGAGCCTTAAGGGAGAAAACTTGAAACTCTCGCAGCCCAAAAATATCCACGGGAAAGATTTGCACAGGGTTTTTTGTTTTTGTTTTTTCCCGCGCCTCCCTCGCCAGTCCTCGAGCCCTTTCCTTTCCTCGAGGAGCTCTCAGGATGGGCGCAAAAGAGGCGCAGCCGACTTGTCCACCGACCGTTGCTCCAACATCCGGCCAAGGCTCTGGATTTGGGGAAGGGGGGTGTTGCAATTTCCAAGGATGCTCTTCCCAGCCTAGCTTCCCTTCCCTTTGCCCCCCTTCCCTCCCTCTCCTTTTGCCCAGCCCCTGCCCCGTGCCCAGCCATCCTCCACCTACTCACCCACCCACCCACGCCATGCCACGCTCGGGATACTCAATCATTCCTCCTCCGAGTCAAGCTCTCTAAAGTTCATACTTCCTGCTTGGGTGGAAGGAAGCTGGGATCGGGGGCCCGCCGCGTGGGCGCTTGGTAGACCCCAGCGAGCAAGCGAGGGAGACCACCCACCCACGCGAGAACCCCGATCGCGAGTGGGGGGGGAGACTTCGAACCTGGTTCCGAACCGGAGAACTTTTTGGCCAAAAAGCAAGGAACACACACCCCAAAAAGCCAGTGGGAGGGTAGGGAAGCCTTGAGGCCACGAAAGACCACCCCACCCCATCCACTCACTTACTTACCAGCATCGGAGGGGGACCCCGAAGTTTGTGGCCGGCGCCGCCGCTGTTTCGGGGCTCCGACGGGGCCCCCCACTCCTCAAACCATGCCCAGCTGCGGCTTCTCCTTCCCCGAAAGAGCAAAGCAGCAGAGGGAAAACCCAGGGCGCAGCGCAACGTCGCTCCTCCTTCCCAATTTTGCTCCCACCCACTCACCCACCCACCCACCCCCCAAAAGTGGGGGGAGCGTTCCCAGAGGCTGGAAGGGAAGGTGGAGCGATGGGCAAGGGAGAGGGACGGGATTGGAGACGGGGAAAGTCACTCTGCGAGGAAGCGGTGGGGAGGGGAGGGCATCCCAAGGGAGGGGTCGAAAGGAAGGGGGCAAAACTGGGCAAGGAGTGGGTGGGGGCGGTTGGGAAGCCTCCCACGCGTGGCCAAACCCGCCTCTATCCACTCCGTCCTCTTCTTCTTCCTTCCCCAATCTGTTCCTCCCACTCCTTGGCTCTCGCGCGAGGCTGGCCCCGCTTCGCCCCCCCCCCACACTTTTAAGGCTCCCCCCCACACACTTTTAAGGGTGGAGTGCAGAGCCGCGCAGGACGAGGGTCTTTATTTCTCCATCCCGTGGGCGGATGGCGAAAGCTTGACTTTGCAACAATAAAAACACTTTTGTTTCCAAAAGTTGCTCTGGGAGGAAGAGAGAGAGGGAGCGAGAGACGAGAGATAGAGATGCCAGTCCGGAGTCCCAATTGGGGGGGGCAGGTGAAAAAAAAGGGGGGGGCTGGGATTGGAGAGAAGATTATGGGGGGGTTGGGGAAATCGATGCGATTTCTCTCTCCTTGCATGTTTGGGGAGAAAAATGCAAGGGAAGAGCAACTAAGAGGATGAAAGGCCTGGGGAATAAAACATAGGAAGAAACAGGATTTGGGGATGGCTAGTCTAGAGAGAAGAAGGACTAAGGGGGGGACAGGATAGCAATCTTACAATATTTGAGGAGCTGCCATAAAGAGGAGGGGGGTCAAATTATTCTCCAAAGCACCAGAAGGCAGGACAAGAAGCAACGGATGGAAACTAATAGAGGAGAGAAGCAACCGGGAATTAAGGAGAAACTTCCTAACAGGGAAGACAAATATCCAGTGGAACAGCTGGCCACCAGAAGTTGTGGGTGCTTCATCTCTGGAGGTTTTTAGGAATAGACTGGACAGCCATTTTGTCTGAGATGGTATGGGGTTTCCTGCCTTGGGCAGGGGGTTGGCCTAGAAGATCTCCAAGGCCCCTTCAAGCTCTATTCTGAATCTTGTTCCACAGCTTTGCAAATCCCTTAGGAGAAACTTGATCCCTTGAACATCTGCCTCCTGGGCAGCCATTAAAGCAGTGATCCTCAACCTCAGCAATTAGAAGAGGTGTGGACTTCAACTCCCAGAATTCCTGAAGCCAGCAGGATTAAAGTCGCAGGTTCTGGGAGCTGAAGTCCATTCCTTTTAAAGTTGCAGAATTCTGGGAGCTGAAGTCCACCCCTCTTAAAAAGTTGCAGAATTCTGAAAGTTGAAGTCCAGTCCTCTTAAAAAGTTGCAGAATTCTGAAAGTTGAAATCCACCCCTCTTAAAAAGTGGCAGAATTCTGGGAGCTGAAGTCCATCCCTCTTAAAACTGCAGAATTCTTGAAGTCCACCTCTCTTAAAATTACAGAATTCTTGGAGTTGAAGTCCACCACTCTTAAAAGTTGCAGAATTCTTGGAGTTGAAGTCCACCCCTCGTAAAAGTTTCAGAATTCTGGGAGTTGAAGTCCACCTCTCTTAAAATTGCAAAATTCTTGGAGTTGAAGTCCACCTCTCTTAAAATTGCAGAATTCTGGAAGTTGAAGTCCACCCCTCTTAAAATTGCAGAATTCTGGGAGTTGAAGTCCACCCCTCTTAAAAAGTTGCAGAATTCTGGAAGTTGAAGTCCACCCCTCTTAAAATTGCAGAATTCTTAGAGTTGGAAGACCACCATTCTTAAAAGTTGCAGAATTCTGGGAGTTGAAGTCCACCCCTCTTAAAATTGTGCAGAATTCTGGGAGTTGAAGCCCACCCCTCTTAAAATTGCAGCATTCTGGGAATTGAAGTCCACCCCTCTTAAAAGTTGCCAGGATTGAGAAAAATTACCTTTTCAATCAACCTTGGAGCCGGCTTGAAAAAATGGGACAACTCTGTTTCTGCTAGTGTAGTGAAAGAGAGCCTCCAGTTATTGCAGGAATTACAGTACCCAGCTTTCCCCCATCCTAGCTGGAGCTGATCTTTTTGAGTCTTGAAAGATTCCCACACAAATCAAGTAGAAGACTTAAGAAACCCCAGGACAAAAATTCTGCAACTTTTAAGAGTGGTGGACTTCAACTCCAAGAATTCTGCAATTTTAAGAGAGGACAAACCCCAGGACAAAGCTCATCAGTTTCTCCATCCTTTATTTACATGGACTCACAAACACACACCTGGAGCTAAACAAACCAACCAAAAAGTTGTAACCTCATTCAGACAACTCCATTCTTAAAACAAAGCAGGCAGGAAGCTAACCAGCTAACCGTTGCACGCAAGGAAGAGAAGGCTCTCTTGCAAACCACGATCCGTAGTTTACAAGATCTTCTGGCCTTGAATCCATGGTTATGAAAGTAACTATGAGTCTTACTACAGGGAGGGGATTATCTTGTGTGAATGTCCCGGGCCTAAGACAGCCTTCCTTGATTTGACGCCCTCCATATATGTTGGGGTTCAGCACCCCATTGATCACGGGGGTCCCAATCCATCTGCAGCACTGAGAGAAGTGTGCTGTATAAGAAGCCAACATGGTGGACATCCCTTCCTCATTGAGGTCAACTCAACACGATCATCTTTCCTTTTAAGAAACAGAGTTGGAGGTCTTCTGATTCTGCTCGAGGAGGAGACACTACACCATTCCAGACAAGTGGGTGTCCAGTCTCTTCTTAAACACTTCCAACGTTGGAGCATTCACAACTTCTGGTGGCAAATTGTTCCACTGGTTAATTGTCCTCGCTGTTAGAAAGTTTCTCCCTAGTTCTAGGTTGCTTCTCTCCTTGGTTAGTTTCCATCTCTGGTTTCTTGTCCTGCCTTCTGGTGCTTTGGGAAATAAGTTGACCCCCTGGAATGGTAGAGGGTCTCCTCCTTGGGTTGGACTCAAAGACCTCCAGGGTCCCTTCCTACTTTATTACACTGTATCCCCTCTTCTTCAGCCCCTAAAATATTTGAATACTGCTACTATCATGTCCCCCCCAGTCCTTTTTTTTCCTCTAAACTGGCCATTCCCAATTCTAGCAATTCTTTTTATAATTTTAGCTTTTTCGTCCCCTAATCTTCTTTGTTGTTCAAGAACCTCGAGAACCAACTCCTGACAGATCCTTCGCTTTGGGTGGTCTAATAGGGGAGAGAAAGTGAATAAAAAGAGTCTATTCATCCATGGTTTGACGGAGAAGGAGTCGATGGACAAATATTTATGAGCATACTTGGAATTCTTTTACCCAAGAAAAGTTTCTGTACAAGTCTAAACACAGTTTGTTATCAGCGTTTTGAATCATTGGCATGCAAAGGCTGGGACAACTGCCTCTTTATATACCGTAATTCAGGCATTTCGAACCCTGACCCCACCCAAGTGGCCTTCTCCGGGTTCCAGAAATTAACCAGGATTAAGACCAGTTAGTACCGAAAGTCCTCGACGTACGTGACCGCAACTGAGCCCAGCCTTTACGTCAGTTAAGCGCGGGAACAGTTGTTGAAGTGAGTTTCGCCCCATTTGGGGATTTTTCTCGCCGCGTTGGTGAAGCGAAGCCTCGCCGTCGTTAAATGAGCAACACGGTTGTTAAGCGAATCTGGCTCTCCCCCTCCCCCCTTGACGTTGCTCACCAGAAGGTCACAAAAGCAGATTGTGTGACACAGGCACCCCGGGATGTAGCAACGGTCATAAATGTGAGTCAGTTGTCAAGCATCCCGAATATAAATCATGTGACCAGGAGGAGGCTGCAGAGGTCGTAAGTCTCCTGTTTGGGTGGGGTTGGGGTTAGACTAGATGACCTACAGGGTCCCTTCCAACTCTTATTAATCTGTTAAACATTAAAGACCACGAGTCTTTAAAAGTTGCCAATTTTGAAAAACCATAGGTCTATACAATGAGAACCAGTAGGTTAAGTGAATTCCTCCCATTTTCTTGCCAGAGTTGTTAAGGAACACAGGCCATTAAGTGAATCCGACCTCCCTGTTGGCTTTGTTCACGTGACCCGAGGACACTGCGACCGTCATAAATACGAGTCCGTTGCCGAGTGTCTGGATTTTGATCATGTGATTGTGGAGGGGAATGCAACAATTTTTAAATTTTGTATTTAAAAATCCTTCGGGAAAGGGGCGGTGTATAAATATAATAAACAAACAAACGAACAAACAGTTGTAAGTGTGAAAAACGGTCATAAGTGCTGTTTTAACTTTGAATGGTCACTAAGTGAGCCATCATAAGTCAAGGACTGCCTGTAGTTTATTGGGAGGCTACTGTTACAATTCTAAACTAATTAGGCATCCAAACTGGGGTGAATGGTTGAACAATTTTCCACTTTGTGAGCATATAACCTACCGTATTTTACGGAGTATAAGACGCTCCGGAATATAAAACACGCCAGAGTATAAGATGCGCATTAGTTTTTGGGGAGGAAAACAAGAAAAAAAATATTCTGCCTCTGCCTACCAACATCCATCGGTATTCATCTGGCTAGCATCCTTGCAGCAAACAGCAAACAGCCTGGTCAGTTTCGCAGCCTGATTCAGCACGAGCAGCTGATTGGTGGGAATACCACCAATCAGCTGTTCCAGCATGTGGGAATCTCCACAGACCATTGCCGCCTTCTTGCCTCCAAATGCTCACCATCTGAGTATTTGAAAATGTGATGTGTGGAGGCCAGAAACAGGACTGGCGGAGGCCGAAAATGCAACGCGCGGAGGTGGCAATCGGCAGCGATGTGCTGTGGCGATTCCCGCAGCCTGGAACAGGTCTAAAATGGAGAATTTGGAGGCCGAATGAGTGATGCACGGAGGCCAAAAATGCAAAGCACAGAAGCAGCGATGTGCTGGGGTGATCCCCCCAGTCTGGAATGGGTGTAAAACAGCGTGCGGAGGCCGAAAATAGCCAAATGGTGGGAGCCAGTGGATGGGCAGGGCTACATTTGGTGTATGCGACACACCCAAACTTTCACCCTCTTTTGGAGGGGGTGGGGGGCAGAAATGTGCATCTTATACTCCGAAAAGTATGGTAGATAATTTATGCTCACCGTATGTTCAGAGGTTGAAAAAAAAAACAACATTCACTTATCCAGAACTTTTCAAGAAACAAATCTGGCGTCTCTTAACAATTTTTGCTCTCTGCACCCAGTTTTAAACCAGGAGTAAGGTTTCACAAATGGTGGGCTTATCTGTGGTGCAAATGACTTTTGAAAACACCAAAAGGTTGAGTTGTTCAAGAGAGAGAGAAAAAAACACACACAAACATAGAGATGGAGAGAATGTTTGCTTAAGGCAAACTGTTAACATTTCTTTACCTTTTTTTATTATCTTAAGAGAAGCAAGAATTGGTATGACAGGAATGAGAACAAATTGCGGGACCAACCTGGTTGGAAAACTTCCCGACTCAGAACTTAAAACCAAGTGATTTAATTCATCCATACAACACCGTCAAGGATGCAGAAATATAATAAATGGCAGAAAATATAATAATTTGCCTTCAGCTTCCCTCCTTCTCTTGTGTCCAAGGAAGAGTCAGGGGCTTAAAAGTGAAATCTCATCTGCTCACATTAAGCAATTTCAATTAATTACTTAGTATTAAATTATTCTAAGTTAGCATTCGGAGTCCTATGCCTGCTATACGTCTCATGTCAATGTATCTTTCTATTTCAGGTAGTCCTCGACTTATGACCCCAGTGGAGCCCGAAACATCTGTTGCTAAGTGAGACATTGGTTAAGTGAGTTTTGCTCCATTGTGTGACCCCATTTGCTCTCCCCAGGCTCTAGAGCCTTTCTAGGAGCCTGGGGAGGGTGAAAACGGCCTTCTCCACACACTCCCGGAGGCCCTCCGGAGGCCGGAAACAGCCCATTTCCCAACTTCCGGTGGGACCATAAGGCCCGTTTTTCATTCTCCCCAGGCTCCAGGGCCTTTCTAGGAGCATGGGGTGGGTGAAAACAACCTTCTCCCTCTTCCTCCTCAAGGCCCTCCGGAGGCCAGAAACAGCCTGTTTCGTGTGCCGGAGCTGAGCTACAACAAAGCTCACGTGCCCACCGATATGGCTCTGTGTGCCATCATGGGTTTAGAGTCTCCTGCTTGGGTGGGGGTTGGACTAGATGACCTACAAGGTCCCTTGCCAATCTGTCATTGACCTAAAAGTGACAGGAGAATCAGCTCATATGAAACCACTTCAATTAATCAATTGGTTTTGAATTATTCTAAATTAGCGTTACAAAGTCCTACGGGCCTCTGTAATAGGTCTGTCGCTTAATGAACCACATTAATGTAGCTCTCCTTCATTTCCACTTACCAGAGTCTAAAGAAACTTCACACAAGAAGTGTCAGACTTTGGATCTCCCTGCACAATGGGCGACAACATTCAGAATCAAACAGACACAAATCAGAAGGGTTGTAGGCAAATATTAAATTAGACACTGAAGGTTCTGATTTTATTACTCGGAGGAATTTCATGCAATCGGAATTTTTAAAAAAATGTGTATGTCAATTAATCGGTGGAACTCACTTGCTTTTAGAAGTTGTGGAGGTTTTTAAGAAGAAACTGGACAGCCACTTATCCAAAATGATATAGGGCTTCCTGCTTAAGGACGGGGGTGGTCTAGAAGACCTCCGAAGTCCCTTCCAACTTTGTTATTCTGGAAGGCTTTCTTTCCTGGCAGGCCAAGAGAGGCACCTGCCAACCTTTTGTGTCTCATGAGTTCAACATTTGTCTGTAAGCAAACAAGCCGCGATCTGTGATAAGAGGAACCGACCAGATGTTTTCCTGTTTGACTGCAGAGAAAGAGAGAGAGAGGCAGAGAGGCAGAGAGAGAGACACAGAGAGAGAGAGAGATAAAGAGACAGGCAGAGAGAGAGAGAGAAAGAGGCAGAGAGAGAGACAAAGAGGCAGAGAGAGAGGCAGAGAGAGAGAGAGAAAGAGACAGAGAGAGAGAGAGAGGCAGAGAGAGAGACAGAGGCAGAGAGAGAGGCAGAGAGAGAGAGAGAAAGAGACAGAGAGAGAGAGAAAGAGGCAGAGAGAGAGAAAGAGGCAGAGAGAGAGGCAGAGAGAGAGACAGAGAGAGAGAGACAGGCAGAGAGAGAGACACACACACAGAGATAAAGAGACAGGCAGAGAGAGAGAGAGAGAAAGACAGAGAGACAGACAAAGAGGCAGAGAGAGAGGCAGAGAGAGAGAGAGAAAGAGACAGAGAGAGAGAGAAAGAGGCAGAGAGAGAGAGAAAGAGGCAGAGAAAGAGACAGAGAGAGAGACAGGCAGAGAGAGACACACACACACAGAGATAAAGAGACAGGCAGAGAGAGAGAGAGAGAAAGACAGAGAGACAGACAAAGAAGCAGAGAGAGAGGCAGAGAGAGAGAGAGAAAGAGACAGAGAGAGAGAGAAAGAGACAGAGAGAGAGAGACAGAGGCAGAGAAAGAGACAGAGAGAGAGACAGGCAGAGAGAGACACACACACACACAGATAAAGAGACAGGCAGAGAGAGAGAGAGAGAAAGAGAGAGAGAGGCAGAGAGACAGAGAAAAAGACAGGGAGACAGAGAGAGTGTGAGAAAGAGGCAGAGAGAGAGAGAGAGAAAGAAAGAAAGAGACAGAAAGAGACAGAGAGAGAGAGAGATAAAGAGACAGGCAGAGAGAGAGAAAGACAGAGATAGAGAGGCAGAGAGAGACACAGAGGCAAAGAGACAGACAGACAAACAGACACACAGAGAGACAAAGAGAGAGAGAGAGAGACAGAGAGAAAATAGACGGAGAAATTGCAACATGCCTATTCTGACTCTACCCATTGTTTGTGTCAGCCAAGAGTGGCACCTCAGCAGATTTCTCCTGAAACACGTAGTCCTGATAAAATAAATCTAGGAAAATCTCGCCCTAAGAGCCACTTTACCGGATTTACTGAGGAAAAATCGCTGAAGATCTTTTTTTTCCCCCAGTGCTTATTTTCAGATGGCAAAAATAAGCCACGGAAAACAGGGCCAGGCTGCTCACCCCCGTCTCCCTCCTGACAGTTAAACCCTACCTCCTTATCTTTGAAAATTAAACAGTTCTTCCTTTATCCCACTCCCCTCCTTTCAATCCGAGGTTTTGCAAACAAAAGTCTTCTCTGTGTGCAGAAATATATCAAAGTCGCTCGGAGAATTGGAAGGGAGTCCCAAAACAAAACCTGAAAGATATCAAAACAAGTTGGGGAAAAAAAAAATTCTTCACGCTCCAGTCCCACTTAAAAACAACACCAGATCTCGATTTCTATTCATTGCTCATTTCCTTTCCCATCTATTCACCTTTGGTTCTTTTGCAACTCTTTAAGTTTTGTTTGCCTTTCAGATAAAGCAGGATGCTGGGGAATTAACACAGATCTCTGAATTCTGACGTTTGGAAAAAGCAACAGGACTTAACTTAGCGCTGTCGAAACGGCGGTCCCCGTCGTTTTGTAAATAAAAACATCCTCACCCCCATCCGTAGGACAGACGTCCGACATCCTGAAGTTCTCTCCAAAAGTTTTGATGCAAACCCAGAATCCCCCCAGCCAGATTTTTGATGAAAAAAAACTGGCTGGGAATTTTAGGAGCCGTACTTCCCACGCAGCAGGTAAGATACAAGGTAGACATAAGACTGTTTTAACCGTGGTTTGTTGAAGAACTCCACCCAGCGGATTGAAATGGATAAATAACACACAAATAAATTAACGGCACGAAGTCTCGGGGCCCATTTGTCTTGATGGCATCTACAGAACCCTTAACACTTAGGCCAAGACAGACCCTAGAATTAATTTCACTTCGGGGAATGAGACAATTGACCTGTTATGGTCCGTCAGTAGCCTGCGGAGCTGGCAGTGGAGTCAGACAGTGAGGGGGCTGAGGAAGAACATGGACCAGCCCTGGAGCTGGGGAAGGCCCAGATGAGGGCTGTGTGTTGGAGGCAAGAGATGGGGCCAGGACCATCAGGGAATGATGCGCGGATTCTGGAGCCTCCAGAGGCTGACAGCAGAGAGGCAGAGGATCAGGAGAAACTGCCAGAAGGCAAGAGCAGCTAAAGCAGAGAGGACGACTCAGGAGTAAGGCCAAGAGATGATTGGCCCCTCCCATAAGGCTTAAAAGACCAGCAACGGCTCTTGGGCTCTTTGTCGGAAAACAACGTTGATAGTCTTGCTGCACTTATCTCTTGTCGGCGTCTTCTGGAGAACCGGTAGTGGAAATTTTGAACAGTTTGGAGAACCAGCAAATACTACCTCTGCTAGCCCCAGTGGGGTGGGAATGGGGATTTTGCAGTATCCTTCCCCCTGGAGTGGTTTGGGGATGGGGATTTTGCAATGTCCTTCCTCCAGGAGTGGGGAGGGAATGGGGATTTTGCAGTATCCTTCCCCTGCCACGCCCACCAAGCCACACCCACAGAACCGGTAGTAAAAAAAAAATTGGATTTCACCACTGGTTTATAGGTTCAAATTATCCTACTTCTGATGTATTGTGCGATGATCTAGAGAAGTCTAGAATTTCTGGGAACGGTGGAAGGGAAGAGGAGAAGAAGGAAGAAGGCCCAGAACAAGGAGAAGGGACTCAGCTTGGAGATTGGGAAAAGAGCCTCTTTCTATCAGTCTGTCTAGATTTGGTCATTTAAAACTTGGCACTAAGATGGCCGTATAGAATCAATCAATCAAAGGCCATAAAATCAGATGTAATGCTTGTGGGGTCCTCTGAACCAAGCTTTGAGAGCACCAAGGACCCCATTATTCATCCCTGAACTACAAATATTGTCTTCTATTGATAATATAACGCTTCTTCTCACAGCTTTTTTGTATACTCAAAGAGGAAAGTTACACATCCCTGCTTCACAAGCCAGAGAAAGGGGCAAGGATGACAAAGGATCAAACCTGCAAGACGCAAGCAGAGAATCTCTGAATCTCAACCTTCAGGGCTTCCGCAGAAAAACAATATAATCCCGTATCTCCAGGAACGCCATGCCTGTTTATATTGCAATATACGGTCGAATACCCAGTGAATAGACTCTCTTTTAAAGAAATGCATCGGAAGGACGTTTTTGTATAAATAGTTTTAATGTTCGTCTATCGGTGAGCATCAAAATAAAAAAACATATACATTTAGAAGTAGAAACTGATATTGGTGGAAAAGAAAAATCGGCGCAAATTTCCAACGGATAAATGTAGGAAAAACAATAACCGAGCAGATAAACTTGTCATCTCCGCGTGTTGCTTACAGAAATTATTATTACACGGAATAAACCGGTACCACAAAGTGTTTATGGAATCTACGAAGTCTTTAAAAGTGGTCAAATGTACACTTTCCCCTTTGACCCAAAGCTTTGAAATACTTTTTTTTTTTAAATTGAAAATTTTTAACAAACATTTTACATATATATCCCCTTCCCCCCAAAAAGCTTTGAAATACTTAATGCCAATACAGGTGAGCAGAATATAAAAAGGTCCATTTTTCTGTATGAACCTACAATATTGGGGGAGGGGGGGGAATAATCGCATCTTCCCCATTTCAGGTTGTTATTATTTAACAAAATATTAAGGGATGACAGGGTCGTAATAAGGGAGTTTTATTAAGAGAACATTTACAGATTTAACAGAGTTGGAAGTCAAACTCCCTGCCCAAGCACGAGACCCTACATCTGCCTCTACCTAGGATCAATCTCAAAACCTCCTGATTGTGAGGCAAGAGCTCAACCTCTAGGCCACAGCAGCTGGGTTAAGCCCATTTAATTGCCTACTAGTAGCTAGATTATGGACCTATAACATTGCATATAAAAATTTTTACACCATACAAAAGTGTACAAACTTTTGAGATGAAAAAAAAAAAAGTTTTAATACTATTTTCATGAATCCACGGATCGTTAAAAGTTATATTCCAAGAACGTCTTCCATAAAGCAGTTATCATTGTACTTTTAAATGTTTGATATTTATGGATAGGTTTTACCCGCGAGATCATGTAACTTATTCAGTGATGGGATTCAGCCGGTTTGAGCGAAACAGGTGTTAAAATTGCTGGCTGGCTCCTCCCCTCCCTGCCCCGCCCCTTCCAGGAATCCCCATGTGCCCCGTTTTGGTTCCCAGGTAAGTGCAGGGAGGCCTACTAGGCCCAAAACGGAGCGCGGGTGTGCGGTGGCGTCCTCCCGTGGCCCATTTTTGCTCTCAGGAGGCCGCACCGATGCCTACTAGGCCCAAAATGGGGCACAGGGGCGCATGGCCCCCCGCAGGGTGCAGGAGGCCAAGTGCTACATGTCACACCCTCTGGCCACGCCCACCATGGCCACGCCCACCCAGCCGTCATTAGGGCAGAGAACCCGGTTGTTAAATTATTGGAATCCCACCACTGAACTTACATCTCTTACTGAAATCAAATCCAGGCATTTTTAAGAGTTTCCGATGTCTAGCTTATATTTTTTTAACCAATATAAAAGATATTGGTACTTATTTATGTCATCGAAGTCTATTTTCCGGACGATCCAATACGGCGGACCGAAAATGCGTTTCCTTTATTGTGGAAGGACATTCTAAAGAGTATAAATCAGAGCTCTATGGCTGTAATCCAAAATATAATTATCGATTATATTTTAACCTCGTTAAAATCAGTGGCACATTTGGTCCGCATGGACAGAATTAAAACGTAAAAATATCAAGTTTAATCACTGGAATGTTTTCGTAATTTTCTTCAACCGTTCCACAATTTCCATAAAGGTCGCCCTACAGAACAGGTATGAAGTTCATATAGATAGTTCTTGACTTATTAGTTCATTTAGTGACCAAACTTACAACAGCACTGAAAAAGGGACTTATGACCATGTTTCACACTTACGACCATTGCAGCATCCCTATGATTACGTGATCAAAATTCAGATGCTTGGTAACCGGTTCATACTTATGACCATTTCCTGAGGTCCTGCTATCCTCTTTTGCGACCTTCTGAGAAGCCGAGTCAATTCACTTAACAACCGGGTTACTAACTTAACAAGGTCGGTGATTCACTCAACAACTGTGGCAAGAAAAGTCGCAAAATGGGGGCAAAACTCACTTCACAAACGTCTCACTTAGTAACGTAAACGTTGGGCTCAACTGTGGCCGTAAGTCGAGGACTACTTGTACAATGGCAGTGGGGAAAAAAAGAGAGACTTGTGAGTAGTCCTCGCGCTTATGACAATTGCTGCAACTCAGTCACGTGATCAAAATTCAGGTGCTTGTCATGGATTTACGATGGTTGCCGGGTTGGGTGCAACAAACTTAATGGGAACATCCATTTAGTGACCTCATGATCCGCGTAACAGCTGCAAATGATTCGCTTAACAACCAATGGCAAAAGTGATTGTGAAAGCAGGTGTGACTCGCTTAATCGTTTCAAGGCGACAAGAAATTCTCTTCGCTATTGCGGCTGTAAGTTGAGAATGACCTGGGTTTTTTTCCTGAAGAAATATTAAGCGACATCAAAACCTCACCAATAAAATAATAGCACAACGGCAAAGAGATTTCAGAATATTGCTGCTCTCAATAACATCCCTTTCAAAGATTTCGGGATAAAGATACCCAGGTTGAATGTTTATTTAAAGTCTGCTTACAAACTTTAGTTTGTTATCAACCAACTTTGGTAACAAAATTGAGGTTGTTGTGTGTCTTTTAAAAAGTATTGCAATTGTTCAGCCTGGCAGCCTAAGATCAATAAGGCAAAAACGTCTTTCGGAAACATTAATACTGTGAATATTGTTCTTGTAAAGGAATTAAAGCTTTAAGAGATACCAGTACAGTACTTGAGGGTGAGTGGTTATTCTTTTTGTGCATTGAAAATGTTTAATCTTCTTCTGGCTGGGGTAAATCTACAGAGTCCACTGCATGTTGCTGAGCTCGGTGGGATCTGACAGTCCTCCTTCTGCTTCCAAATAATTCATAAGATCCGCCATGCCAGGCTCTTTTTCAAAATCTAACTGAGAAGTGCCACCTAGGGATGAAAAACAAATCATAACATAACATAACATAACATAACATAACATAACATAACATAACATAACATAACATAACATAACATAACATAACATAACATAACATAACATAACATAACATAACAACAATCATCACATCACATTACAACACAACACAACACAACACAACTGCCCTTATTGCTAATAATTACCAATTACTACCAATCTGCCTTCCATTGAGGAACTGTATATTGTGTGAACCAGAAAGAGGGCTTTGAAAATATCTACAGACTGGGATTCAATTTTTTTTATTACTGGTTCATGGCTTGGTGGGAATGGCAGGGGAAGGATACTGCAAAATCCTCATTCCCTCTCCACTCTTGGGGGAAGGATTCCCTCCCTCACTACTGGGGGAAGGATATTGCAAAATCTCCATTCCCACCTCACTCCAGGGGAAGGATCCTGCAAAATCTCCATTCCCACCTCATTCTGGGTCGCTGGATTTCACCCCTCACATCCTGGACATAAATTGTTTCAACTTCTACCTTCAAAATGATGTTATAGGATAGTGAGGGCTAACCTTTTCTGGACCGAGTGCCCAAACTCCCAAAATGCTATAGGTGCATGGCCCCTGCATGCCCCCCCCCACTGTTTTGGGTTTTTTTTTGCTGGAAAAATGAATTAAGTGCCAATTTCAGGCAAAAAAAAAAATCATAATAAATCGTGTTATGTGACTGTGGGAAGCTGTCATAAATGCCGGCCAATTACCAGGCTGAATGCTGGCTGAGGAATTCTGGGAGTTGAAGTCCGCCTATCTTTAAAAGTCACCAAGTTTGAAAATTCGCCTTGCAATGATAGCAGAAACGAAGCTTTTGAAAAGTATGAAAAGCACAGAATTTAAAAGCTTCGTTTCTGCTATCATTGCAAGGCGAATAAAGCTAGGCTCAAACATAATTTCCCACTTCTGACTTTTTTTCTCGTTTGGGTCAGATCCTTTTAAATCACATGTTACGCAGATGTTTTCCCTCGGTTGCAACTCCCAGCTGGATGCAGGATGACAGGATCCGTCTCCCACAAACATTTCCGAACAAGTTACGTGACTCTCAGGAAAGAGGTTAGGAAGGACGGAACTCACTGAGAAGAGGCTCATTGTTGGAGAATGAAATCATGTCTTGAGTTTGCTCCGGAGTTTCTAAATCTTCCATTCCTGGACGACAAACTTCTGTAAGCTCTTTATCTGGAGCCTGAAATGACATTTTTTAAAAATGAACAGAACCAGTATATATATATATCTATATCTACAGTATATCTTTATATTTATCTCTATCTCATCTATCATCTCTCTCCCTCTCTCTCCCTCATCTCTCTCTCTAGCTATCTACCCATGTTTCCCCGAAAATAAGACCCTGTGTTGTATTTTTTGAACCGCGAAATAAGCGCTTGGCCTTATTTTTGGGGAGGTTTATTATTTTGGGGGGCATGGAGCAAGACGGGGCTCCTCTTGCTGTCTTACCTGATTTCCAGCTCTGTCTTCCTAACCCTAACCAGAGGAAATGGCAGGGACCAGCTGCGCATGCGTTTAAATATTTTTGAGGAGGGCTTATTATCAGGGGATGTCTTATTTTAGGGGAAACGGTATCTATCTATCTATCTATCTATCTATCATCTATCTATCTATCTATCTATCTATCTATCTATCTATCTATCTATCTATCTATCTATCTATCTATCATCTTTATCATCTCTCTCTCTCTATCTATCATCTTTATCATCTCTCTCTAGCTATCTAGCTATATCTATCTATCTATCTATCTATCTATCATCTATCTATCTATCTATCTATCTATCTATCTATCTATCTATCTATCTATCTATCTATTTATTTATCATCTTTATCATCTCTCTAGCTATCTAGCTATATCTATCTATCTATCTATCTATCTATCTATCTATCTATCTATCTATCTATCTATCTATCATCTTTATCATCTCTCTCTAGCTATCTATCTATATCTATCTATCTATCTATCATCTTTATCATCTCTCTCTAGCTATCTAGCTATATCTATCTATCTATCTATCTATCTATCTATCTATCTATCTATCTATCTATCTATCTATCTATCTATCTATCATCTTTATCATCTCTCTCTAGCTATCTAGCTATATCTATCTATCTATCTATCTATCTATCTATCTATCTATCTATCTATCTATCTATCTATCTATCTATCTATCTATCATCTTTATCATCTCTCTCTAGCTATCTAGCTATATCTATCTATCTATCTATCTATCTATCTATCTATCTATCTATCTATCTATCATCTTTATCATCTCTCTCTAGCTATCTAGCTATATCTATCTATCTATCTATCTATCTATCTATCTATCTATCTATCTATCTATCTATCTATCTATCTATCTATCTATCTATCTATCTTTTATCTATCTCTATATTTATCTATCAAGCATCTATCTATCTATATCTCTATAGCTCCATATCTACTACACCATAGGAGAGATGGACCTCAGTTGTCTTGCTTGGTCTTGCATCCACGCACAGATACAATTCACGTTTGTGCATCACAACAGATCCGGTTCCGAGGTCTGGATCTTCTTATGGATACTCACCTCATCGCAAGTAACGGGTAGGCCAGGAGAAGACTTCCTCAGACTATCGGATGGGCTTAGCTCACCCAGAGGAGAGGCGTGTAATCTAGATAAAGCAAAATATACTACCGTATTTTTCGGACTATAAGCCACACTTTTTTGTCTCCCAAAAGGGGGCGAAAATGTCTGTGCGTCTTATGGACTTATACAATATTGCTGAAGCCCCAACCACTCACCAGCCATTTTTTGGCCTCTGCATGCCCTGTTTTCAGGCCTTTTTTTCAGGCTTTTTCAGGTCTTTTTCAGGCAACCAAGAAGAGAACCCCTTGCTAAAGTTTTTGAAGCCTACTCCTGGTTGTCTCCCTTTGCAATATTGGGGTAGTCTGTATCATTTCATGGTTTTGACGCTATTCCTTTTTAAAAAAAATTTGATTTATATGCCGCCCTTCTCTGGAAACTCAAGGCGGCTTACAATGCATTAAGCAATAGCCTTCATACTTTTGTATATTTATACAAAGTCAGCTTATTGTCCCCACAAACTGGGTCCTCAATTTACCTGCCTTAGAAAGGATGGAAGGCTGAGTCGACCTTGGTCCTGGTGAGAATTGAACTCGCAGTAATTGCAGGCAGCTGGATGTTAAATGCTGCCTTAGTAGGAGGCATTAGCCTCCTACACTACTCAGGCTCCCTTTTACGAGCAGGAGAAAGATCTCAATTTTTTTTAAAAAAAATTAGGGAGAAGAGGTTAAACAATGAGAAAAGGGGAAAAATAAGCATCGCAACATCTTTTTTATATGTAAGATTGTTGCATTTTTTTAAAAAAAAGCTTCTTTTTCAAAAAACACCACCATTGATCTGGTGATAAATTTATAAGTCAGAACTGAAGAACTATTACTGTACCTTTGCAAATCTAAGACTTCGTTTGCAATTTTGGTTCCTATGCTACCGGCTCCGAGGAGGGTCCCCGTGGACATTCCTGGTACATCAAGAAATTGTGGATTTGTGGCATCTGTATTTTTAAGAGGAAAATATAAGACCGATAATTTATCTTTCCTAAAATGAAAGATGTTAAAACGAGAAGAGGATAGATAAATCCTATTTCTATGTGTCTGTTTTTCATGGGCCTTTATGATAAGACAACCATCGATTTGAAACTTTATGAGGAATATGACATTTCCCTTCAATAAAACGATGCTCTGAGGCATAATCGTTGCCACTTTCAAATTTTAATTAAGGTTTCTATTTTCTTTGCTTTCTTTTTTTTTTTCTTGACAAGATTAAGCCCAACTCTGGAAGAAGAAAAAACCCCAGTACCCTAAAAAAATGGACTTGCCTTCTGGAGAACGAGAACTGCAGGCTGGTAGTGTTTCTTCCCCTGATTCATTGTGACCTCTAAAAATATAAAACCAAAAACACACCAGTAAGTTTCTCTAGCCGTTGTTAAGTCTGCTGCTGCACGCACAATTTGCTGCTTCGTGTTAGAGACACGCAAAGAGAAGAGACACACGAGGTTCACAAATTTATTCTTCTAACATCTGTGTAAACCTCTGAACACAATCCCAGCTCAGCAGGTTGTGTGTGTGTGTGTGTGTGTGTGTATATAAAATCTATATTTCGCTGATAAAGAAATAAAGGAAGACTAGTATAGATCTATTTCAAGCTATTTAGCTCTCATCAGCTAGCCATACCCTTAACCGGATGCGAACTTGGGCTGCCTGCATGTTAGGCAGTTGTATGAACCTCTGAGCCACAAGTTCTCCTCCCTTCATTATCTTGAGCCAGGGGAGAGATTAAGTGTTTTTTCTATCAAAGCACTTGGTCTGCCCTAGCATGTAGGAGGGGGCATACTGCATCCCTTTTGCCTTTCAACTCCAATCCAGGAGCCCTCAAGCAGTCGCACTCACGACAAACCATTTTATACCAAATTTATATTTCGCTGATGAAGAAATTAAGGGAGACTAGTATAGATCTAGTACAGTGTTTCCCAAAGTGTGGTATGCGTACTCCCAGGGGTATGGGAAGAGTTTGGTGGGGGTATGCGTTGCACCGGAGTTTAGTGGGGATCATGTGGGAATATCCACTGCACCGTGCTTAGCTGCGCCCACAGAACAAAGAAAGAAATAGGCACGTATCGCAGTTTTTACACGGGAACTGGGGCCATCATACATCGTATCGCAACTCATTATGGCGGGAACTTCTGCGCATCCTTTGCGTAGCTCTGGTTTGGCTATTTTTAAACTGCGGGAACATTAACAGTTAACGTTGAGCCTCGGAGCTGTTTAAAAGCTGGAGAATTGCAGTGTTATCTAACGGTTAGACAGTCTTGTGAGGCGTGACACGGCGTGAATATACTGCACTTCGTTATAGAGACAACTTACTTCTTTAATAGTTAGTTCCGGGCGCCTGTTCTCGTGCTTTAGTAAGTTCCACTGATTTTGATTATATATATATAATCAATATATTTTGATTTTTATTAAAGCATATGTTTTTTATGAGGGGTACTTAGCGTTACAAAATTATAGAAGGGGTACACATATGTCAAACGTTTGGGAAACACTGATCTAGTAAGATCTATATCCGAGTCTGAATCCGAGTAAGGGTAGGGCTAGCTGATGAGAGCTAAATAGCTTGAAATAGATCTATACTATACATAGATATGTTTGTGTGTGTATAATACTAATATATATTAGTGTATAATGCTAGTGTGTGTGTGTGTGTGTGTATACATATATGTATGTGTGTATGTATAAATCAGTATTTGGACATCTCTTATGGATGGCTTCAATACCACGTTATTTCTGCACAAAGGAAGAAAATGTGGCTTCCTCCAAAAGCAACAATTATATTCCTTAATGTATCAGAGGAAAATAAATGCTAAATGCCCCTTTTCACTTATGAAACCATCCAAGAATGGTTGAAGCAGCCAGTTCCAAATATTTTATTTTATTTATTTGTATCCCATCTTTATTTATTTTTTTTGTTTACAAATAACTACACATTTTCTTCCTTCTATTTTCCCCCACAACAACCACCCTGCGAGGTGGGTTTGGCTGAGAGTGAGTGACTGGCCCAAAGTTTCCTAACTGGCTTTCATGGCTAAGGCGGGACTAGAACTCCCTGTCTCCTGATGATTGGCCCAAGTCACCCAGTGACTTTCATGGCTAAGGCGGGACTAGAACTCCCTGTCTCCTGATGATTGGCCCAAGTCACCCAGTGACTTTTATGGCTAAGGCGGGACTGGAACTCACTATCTCCTGGTGATTGGCTCAAAATCACCCAGCTGGCTTCAACAGCTAAGGCGGGATCAGAATTCAAAGTCTCCTGGTGATTGGCCCAAAGTCACCCAGCTGGCTTCCATGCTTAATACTATGCAATTAAAATATAAAATAACAGAGCTATATAAAAACATGCCGTTTTATACAGAGTACTGACAAACTTACAAAACAACGGTATTGATTGACACAATATATTCCAGTTCTTTGGTCCATGGATTGGTGAAGCTAAACCACTGGCTTTTTAAGGTGACAAAAGAGCCATCTTTCGCTTTGAATTTGTAGAAATTCGTAAATATTTTTTCTTTGCTCTGTAACACTGCGGAAAAATGAAATTTTTTACAGAAATAAGCTGTTCAGTAAAACCAAAAATAATTTCTGCGTCAACCAAACGGGTCTTACCAATGTGGCAATTTTACGATTTTTAAGAGTTTTATATATTCTCTTGGTTAATCCATTAATCATACGGATTTCAATATAACAGATGGGAAGAAACTTGACCATCAAATCCAAAATTCAGCTATAAGGTATTTGCAAGTCAATTGAAGAGGGAATTTTAAAAGGCTCGTTGTTTTGCTACGGTAGCCGTCTAAGGCTTAAAAACGTGTCACGATATCCTAGCAATCTTGATAGTTTGAGGGATTTGCATTAACAATTTGCAGCACTGTTGTATGTTCCACTCAACAAAGCCACAAAGTTTCCTCACAAACGTATCCGTCGTGGAGACCTTGTCAACCTGTCCGTCTGGATTGCCTTCACTTGGCATATTTTGGAACATACTGTATTTTTCAGGTTATAAAACGCACCGGAGTATAAGACGCACCTTACTTTTTGGAGAGGAAAATAAGAAACAAGCTGGTTGGCGGGTGGATCGGCCTTCCGGAATACCCCCAATCAGCTGTTCCCAGAGATGAATTTTAGCAACAGTTTCCTTGGTTGTGAGCTCTGTGCCTTGCTTTTTTTTGCTTTTTTTTCTGCCTCTGAAAGCCTCCAAAATGGAGCTTCAAAATAAAAA
Organism: Coluber constrictor foxii; assembly: GCA_038048745.1. Lineage (NCBI taxonomy): Eukaryota > Metazoa > Chordata > Lepidosauria > Squamata > Colubridae > Coluber > Coluber constrictor. The sequence continues at coordinate 367,926 of CM075964.1, read as the reverse complement.
GGCTTTTTTTTCTGAAGCTCTGTTTGGAGGCTTTTTTTCTGAAGGACTATCTGCACTCTGTTCTATCCCCTTTCTTTGGTGTTGGTATATAGATTAACCTCTTCTGATCTGTTGGTTATTGTGTCATTCTCCAGATTTGTTAGCCTAGTTTGGTTAGAAATTTTACTGATTCTTCCTTTGTTGCTTGCCATATTATTTTCGGTAAAAGCCTTCCGAAGGCTTTTACAGGGAGCCTGGTTTAGTTTTGCAGACTAAGCACCGTAATTAACATCCAGCTGTCTGCAATTACACCAGTTCGAATCTCACCAGGCTCAAGGTTGACTCAGCCTTCCATCCTTTCTAAGGTAAGTAAATTGAGGACCAAGTTCGTGGGGGCAATAAGCTGACTTTGTATAAATATATAAAAGTATGAGGGCTATTGCTTAATACATTGTAAGCCGCCCTGAGTCTTCGGAGAAGGGCGGCATATAAATCAATTTTTTTAAAAAAAGGCTTTTTTTCTGAAGCTCTGTTTGGAGGCTTTTTTTCTGAAGCTCTGTTTGGAGGCTTTTTTTCTGAAGCTTCATTTCTGAGGCTTTTTTTCTGAAGCTTCTTTCAGAGGCTTTTTTCAGCCTCTGAAATCTCCATTTGCCAGGCTGGGCGGGGCTACATTTGAAGTATAAGATGCACCCAGATTTTCACCTTCTCTTTTTGGGGAAAAAGGTGCATCTTATTACTCCAAAAAATATGGTAAGTGAATATAGTGGAGAAGAATTAGATTCTCTCAGGGGATCCTCAACTTACAACTACAATTGAGACCAAAATTTCAGTCGCTAAGAAAAAAACAACTCTTAAGTGAGTTTTACGACCTCTCTTGCCCTCAGTCGTTAAGTGAATCACTGCAGTTGATAAGTTAGTAACACAGCTGTTAAGTGAATCTGGCTTCCACATGGACTTTGCTTGTCAGAAGGTCACAAAAGACACTGCAACTGGCATAAGTACATGTCAGTTGCCAAGCCTCTGAATTTTGATTGCGTGATCACAGGGGGATGCTGCAATGGTCATAAGTGTGAAACACGGTCCTAAGTCACTTTTTTTCAGTGCCATTACAACTTCAAACAGTCGCCAAACGAATGGTTGTAAGTCAAGAACTAACTGTATCTCCTTTCGGTAGGCTAAACAATTATAGAGTTTTGATTGTGTTAGGAACTATAATGTTAATTTTAGCCAGAACTAAGACCATCGATCAAAATATTTTTACAAAACAAGTTTAGAAAGTGATACGTGCTATTTATTAAAATCAGTATGTACTAAAAGGTCAGAAGCTTCATAGCAAAATATTGATTCGAAGTTCTTACACTAGAGCCGTGATGGTGAACTTACGGCACGCGTGCCACAGGTGGCACGTGGAGCCATATCTGTGGGCACGTGAGCACTGCCTTAGCTCACTTCCAGCATGCATGTGCTTGCTGGCCAGCTGATTTTTGGGCCTTCCCCACCCCCCTGAGGCCCTCTGGAGACTGGAAACGGCCCGTTTCCCAACTTCCAGTGGGACTGGAAGTCGGGAAGCCATTTTTCGCCCTCCCCAGGCTTCTAGAAAGCCTCTGAAGCCTGGGAAGAGCAAAAAACAGACCTTCCAGACCCACTGGAAGTTGGAAAATGGGCTGTTTCCAGCCTCTGGACGGCCTCCGAGGGGGTGGGGAAGGCAATTTTCGCCCTCCCCAGGCTCCTAGAAAGCCTCTGGAGACTCGGGAGGGTGAAAAACAGGCCTACTGGGCCTACCGTGCCAAAAATGGCAGGAGCGGGGGGGGTCATGTGTGCTTGCGCGGAGGGTGAAGCGTATTGAATTATGGGTGTGGGCACACACACGCAGAGCCCCCCTGTGCTCCTGCTGCTTTCGGCATGCGACGGCGAAAAGGTTCGCCATCACTGCACTAGAGTTAGGGAATAGCAATTATATCGTACCTGTTTTGTGTTTTTCAGTTAGATGATTGTGATCATCCGGGTGGAAATACTCGTAACAAGATGTTCCTAACAGTTCTTGAGGTAAATATCCTAAAATTGCTGTCGCTCTGTGTCGGGAAATGCAAACAGAGTATATATATATAATCTACAAACTTCTAAAATGAACTTTCCCACAATTCAGTAGCTTTTTCGTAGTATGTACAAAATAGAAAACACGTTAAGATATATGATCCGATCTGCGGAAAGTCATCTCCTCCCCTGCACACAAACTCTCTCTCTCTCACACACACACACACACACATATACATTTGAAATTTTTATAACTTCTTAGAGCCTTAGAATCTAAGAATAACTATATATGAGAATAACTTTAATTAACTAGAACCCGGCAGTTTTCAATAAACTTTCTAAAACTTTTCATTACACTTGACAAAAAATTTAAAACACACTGGATACAGCCGGGGGGGGGGTGTTCAAATAATTTTACCACTGGTTCACCACATACCACACATGTGAGAGCGCACCTTCCATGCATATGTGCAGAATTCCGCGGCTTAGAAAACGTGGCTAAATAGTACAGCACAGCACCGGAGCAGGTCACCACAATCGGTTCTCCTAAACCGGTCTGAACCGGCCTTAATACCACCACTGGATACAGCATTGACTTGCTAGAGAATCGCTTTATTTTGCCAATAGTTTATTAGAAGTACTGTGTTTCCCCAAAATAAGACCCTGTCTTATATTTTTTGAACCCTGAAATAAGCACTTGGCCTTATTTTCGGGGAGGTCTTATTATTTTGGGGTTCGTGGAACAAGACGGGGCTCCTCTTGCCATTTTACCTGATTTCCAGCTCTGTCTACCTAACCCTAACCAAAGGAAATGGGGACCGGCTGCGCATGCGGTTAAATATTTTTGGGGAGGGCTTATTTTCGGGGGAAGGATTATTTTCAGAGGAGGACTTATTTTTGGGGAAACACGGTAGTATAGAAAATAAATTCATATTCTAAATATTGAAACTTTATACTGAATAATAATAATAATAATAATAATAATAATAATAATAATAATAATAATAATAATAATAATAATAATAATAATAATAATAATAATAATAATAATTCTATACCACCCTTCTCCTGAAGGACTCAGGGAAGTGTACAGCCTATTAAAAGCACAAAGACAGACATGGATTAAAAATAATTAAAATTATTAAATAATTTCGGCTCAAATGTAAAACTCCAAAATTTAAAACACCCAATTTAAAATCATTACATTGATAGTCCAGCCTGGCGGAACAGCAGGGTCTTGAGGGCACAGCGAAATACACGGAGGTCAGAGATCTTATGCATTTCCGGGGGCAGTTCATTCCAAAGGGCAGGGGCTCCCACAGAGAAGGCCCTCCCCCTGGGTGTCGCCAGCCGACATAACTTGGCCGATGGCACCCCGAGGAGACCCTCTCTGTGGGAGCGGACTGGCCAGTGGGAGGCTACTGGTGGCAGAAGTCGGTCTCGTAGGTACCCAGGTCCTATGCCATGGAGAGCTTTGAAGGTGGTGACCAACACCTTGAATCACACCGGGAAGACCACTGGAAGCCAGTGCAGCTCGCACAGGAGGGGTGTCACATGGGCACAACGAGTTGCATTGAGTTGCGTTCTAACAAGGAGGTAAGACAAAACAAAAAATGCTTACCGTTGATCTACGAACACAAATTTCCCATCCACAGCAAAGCGGGTTACAAATTCCGTGGGCTTGACTTTAATCTCAAAGCTTTTTTGTGGAATGGTGTAAGGGTGTAATCGGCCGATAGCCACCAGGCAATTAAAATTACCGCCCTCTTTCTCCGTATCTTCTTCAATCCCCACCTCATTCGTGGGCCAGCTTTTCAGATAACCGGTGCAATGAATGGTACGGTACTTTTTATGATCTAGGAGAGTCGAAAGAGAAATGATTTTGATTTTTTTTTCCTGAGAATTTCTGAGGGCAGGAGCAGGAAATCGATGCAGGAGGCTACAACATTTATCAGGAACATTCCGTTTTTAAGTGTTATTCAATGTATTTGATCTAAGGAAGTGTCTTTGTAATTTTACAAAAACATCGGGGCGCATACATACATAAGCAGAAGCCGTGATGGCATAGTGATTAGAATGCAAAATTGCAGGCTAATTCTGCCCACTGCCAACAGTTCGATTCTCACTGGCCCAAAATCTACTCATCTTTCCATCCTTCCGAGGTCAGAAAAGTGAGGACCGAGATTGTTGGGGGCAAAAGGCTGACTCGAAACAGCTTAGAGAGGACCGTAAAGCACTGTGAAGTGATATATAAGTCTAAATGCTTTTATCCTTCCTTCCTTCCTCCCTCCCTCCCTTCCCTTCCTCTCTTATTCCCTTTCTCATTCTGCTTCCTGGTGGCGCAGGGGTTAGAATGCAGTATTGCAGACTGACTCTGCTCATAGCCACCAGTTTGATCCTGATCGGCTCAAGATTGACTCAGCCTTCGGTCCCTCCGAGGTTAGTAAAATGAGGACCCAGATTGTTGGGGGCAAGAGGCTGACTCTGTAAATTACTTAGAGAGGCCTATCGAGCACTATGAAGTGGTATATAAGTGCTATTGTGAGGGAGGGAGGAGGCAGGCAGGCAGGCAGACAAGAAGGAAGGAAGGAAGGAAGGAAGGAAGGAAGGAAGGAAGGAAGGAAGGAAGGAAGGAAGGAAGGAAGGAAGGAAGGAAGGAAGGAAGGAAGGAAGGAGCGAACTGTGATGGCACAGTGGTTAGAATGCAGTATTGCAGGCTAACTCACTGCTCATTGTCAGCAGTTCGATCCTGACTGACTCAAGGCTGATTCAGCTTTCTGTCCTTCCGAAGCTGACACTGTAAACCGCTTAGGCAGGTTCTGTAAAGCAGGGGTCTCCAACGAACAGTGCAACCTTCAACCACATCATAGCACATCAGGATTACCAGTAAACAGGTTCTCTGAAAGAAAACCGTTTTTTTAAAAAAAAAAATTCAACGATACCTTTCTTTTTTGAGTTGGATGCGGGCTCCTTCTCTTCCTTGACCGCGTTTTTGGTGTACTTGATGCGGCAGAAAAACGAACGCCGAGCACCCGAATGCAGAGGGGAAGATCCCGCTTGGAAATCCATGCGAACTTGCAAACCAGCTTTTCGAGTTGCGTCAGAGCAGAATATACAAACAATACGTTTGTAACAGAGCTATGAATATTTTCACAACACTATGACCCAATCCAACTGTCCCAGACCGACAAAAGACAAGCACAATTTTTAAAATAAATAAAGAAACAAATCAAAAAGAAAGAAACCAGTCCATATACAGTAACAAGAAGGGGTTATATCAGGGGTGAAATCCAGCAGGTTCTGACGAACTGGTAGTGGAAATTTTGAGTTGTTCAGAGAACCGGCAAATACCACCTCTGGCTGGCCCCAGGAGTGGGGTGGGAATGGAGATTTTGCAGGATACTTCCCCTGGAGTGAGGGGGAGGGGGGAGAATGGGATTTTGCAGGATACTTCCCCTGCCACGCCTACCAAGTTACGCCCACCTAGCCACGCCCACAGAACTGGTAATAAAAAAAAATTGGATTTCACCACTGGGCTATATTACCCAGCTTCGGCAAATTATCGCTAGAAATTTGGCAAGTTAAATGTAGGCTGATTGCTGAGCGTCCAAAATGTGGTCATTTTGGGGTGGGGTTGCAGCTGTCAGAACTGGATCGTAAGAAGCTTTTGGGGGGGGGTGGGGGTAGGTGGCCCTAATTTGAGGACTAGCTGTACGTCAGGCCTTTTCTACTAAATTGTAATTGTAATACAATAATACTAAATTGTATTATAGGGTTGGGTATTTTAAATATTTAATGGTCTTAATTTTAGCCAATGTTATATGCTTTTTTAAGTAATTTTTAACTTTTGTGTACTGTCTTTTATTTGGCTGTCCACCGCCCTGAGTCCGTAAGGAGAAGGGCGGTATACAAATCTAAACAAACAAATAAATAAATAAATAAATAAATGTAAGATGAAAATTTAGAATAGGGGTCTCCGAATGTGGCAACTTTAAGGTTCATGGACTACAATTCCCAGAATTCCTCAGCCAATTTGGATCAGGGGGTCTCCAAACATGGCAGCTTTAAGACTCGTGGACTTCAACTCCCAGAATTCCTCATCCAGTGTGGATCAGGGGTCTCCAAATGTGGCAACTTTAAGGCTTGTGGACTTCAACTCCCAGAATTCCTCAGAACTTACATAGTATTCATTTCTGTATTCAAAAACTTGCACAAAATGTTTTATTTTTATTCATTTCTACCCAGAAGCGCTCATACGTGCGAGATTGGGCTGATACACACTGCGGGGAAAATATTGCCCTGTCTTATGAAATGATTTTTAATTGCATCCTCACTTTTGGTATCGATCAGTTTTTCTCTGGGTGAAGCATCTGAAGAGGACAGCTGTTCTTTGACTTTGGCCACGTCCTTCGGGTGAAGATAGTCAAAAAGGCTTTGGCCAGTCAGATGGGCCTGAGGGAACACAACGTGGTAAGATTAGAAGACCCTGCCTCGACCATCTTAGTCAAAGAAGCCAATAAAAAACTCGGGAGTCTAATGTTTGAGTGATTAAATAATTTCATCACCGTTATCATCTTTTCAACTCAGTAGAAATATTTGGGTTTTTTAGGCCTTGTTCTAATAGCAGAAGTTATTTTATTATCCAATCCAATTCAATCCATCATGGATTGGATTGGATTGGATTGGATTGGATTGGATTGGATTGGATTGGATTGGATTGGATTGGGTAGGGTAGGGTAGGGTAGGGTAGGGGAGAAGAGAAGAGAAGAGAAGAGAAGAGAAGAGAAGAGAAGAGAAGAGAGAATAGGATATAGAATACAGAAAATAAGAATACAGAATACAGAATATAGAATGCAACAGAACGGAAAGGAAAAGAGTAGAGTAGAATGCAGAAGTAGAAGTAGAAGTAGAAGTAGAAGTAGAAGTAGAATAGAATAGAATAGAATAGAATAGAATAGAATAGAATAGAATAGAATAGAATAGAATAGAATAGAATAGAATAGAATAGAATAGAATAGAATAGAATAGAATAGAATAGAATAGAATAGAATAGAAAATATGGCATGGCATGGCATAGCATAGCATAGCATAGCGTAGAGCAGAACAGAAAATATGGAATGGAATGGAATGGAATGGAATGGAATGGAATGGAATGGAATGGAATGGAATGGAATGGAATGGAATGGAATAGAACCTACCTTCAAAAAGAGTACATTGGGCTGATCTGATAATTGTACATAAAAAAAAAATCAGTGTTTCCCAGATATTTTATCAGCTTTATGAGATGGGTCCATGAGTCCTTATAGAAGGACAGTACAATATAGTTTCAATTAAGTAGAAACATTTCTTCTAAAGGTAAAGGTTCCCCTCGCACATACGTGCTAGTCGTTCCCGACTCTAGGGGGCAGTGCTCACCTCCATTTCAAAACTGAAGGGCCAGCGCTGTCTGAAGACGTCTCCGTGGTCAGGTGGCCGGCGTGACTCAATGCCAAAGGAGCACGGAACGCTGTTCCCTTCCCACCAAAGTTGGTCCCTATTTTTCTACTTGCCTTTTTAAACGAACTGCTAGATTGGCAGAAGCTGGGACAAGGAACGGGAGTTCACCGTTACGGGGCGCTAGGGATTCGAACCGCTGAACTGCCGATCTTTCAATCGATGAGCTCAGCATCTTAGCCACTGAGCCACCCTTAATTTCTTCTAAGCTCTATTATAATAACCTCATTTCAATTAATGCCCGTCAGATACTTCCATGAGCACGGAGGGCCCATGACTCAAATAACACCATTTGATCCTGGCTCTTCTGCCCCTAGCCTGCGTGACATTTTACAGCAAATTCAAGGCTATTGATAGAAGGGTTTTAAATACTAGGCTACCTACGGGTTCATAATTAAGTATCTTGGAAACCGATTCGGAAACAAACAGGATTTTCCCTCTGTCGCATCCAACCACAAATAGGAAACCATCGGCGACCTATAAATGAAGGAGACCAAGATAAAACTGTAATGCATACAAGCAGGCAGCTCTGTAGTAAGAAGTCAGGTCAGGATAGGAGAAAACGGCATTAAAATGCTGGTATTATTTTCATTAGCGTTTTCTAAGAAAAACTTAACGAGAAATCAGCCCCAGGGGTTATTGTTTCACCCTGAAGATAGACAGACCCGCAAACGGTTGTGATATTCCCTTCAACTCCTTTTAGCAACTAAGGTTTTGCTCCTCCCAGTCGCAATCACAGGAATTTGTAGACTCTACATTTCTACTGTAAGCTATACCTTCCCAACGTTGCTGAGTTCTTGGTTGTCTCTGAGCTTGGTTCTTTCTTGAAGATGTTTCATTCAGGGGTGAAATGCTCCCAGTTTGGATCGGATTGCCCGATCTGGTAGCGATGGCAGCAGGTGGTTCGAAGAACCGGTAGCAAAAATCCCTGTGCCCCTCGCCCCCACCCCCACGCCCAGCTGAGCTGCGCGATCATCAGAGCCTTTTTTGTTTGTTTATTTAAAAGCATTTTTTCTACAACCTCTTCGGTGGAAAAAATGCTTTTAAAAGTTAAAAAAAAAGCCTCTGCCGATCAGGCAACTCAACTGGGATCGTCAGAGGCTTTTAAAAGAGAAAAAAGCCTCTGCCGATCAGGCAACTCAGCAGGGATCGTCGGAGTCTTTTAAAAGCATTTTTTTACAACCTCTTCGGCTGATGAGGTTGTAGCAAAAATGCTTTTAAAAGCCTCTGACGATCCCAGCTGAGTTGCCTGATCGGCAGAGGCTTTTTTTTCTCTTTTAAAAGCCTCTGACGATCCCAGTTGAGTTGCCTGATCGTCAGAGGCTTTTAAAAGCATTTTTAACAATGAGGACAATTCATCAGTGGAATGGAAGTTGCCTTCAGAAGTTTTGGGTCACTGGAGGCTTTTAAGAAGAGGCTGGACAATCACTGATCTGAAATGTTATAGGGTCTCCTGCTACGGCAGAGAGTTGGACAAGAAGACCTCCGAGGTCCCTTCAACTCTATTCTTCTAAAACCAAACAGATCCTAAATTTCTCTTCATCAGCTCTAAGTCAGCCATTTTCATTTTGCTGCCTTACAATCTTGGCTTCCTAAACTTGATAAGCTCTGGGCTAAATCAGAGTTTTAGAATTAGCCCTATGGTATTTATAGAATTTATCCTCGCTTTCAGTTCTATATTCTAAGCCTCACGATCTCTACGTGTTGTGCTGGGATGCGATGTGCGGTTACTGAAATAAATCCTGATTCAAGCCAATCTTCTTAATGATTTCCTCACTAAATACAGCTCAAGTTTTCAAGTTTGTTACTGGGGATTTGAATTGCTCGGATTTAATGGTGTGATTTTTTTGGGCGGTGTGGTTACTTCAAATGACTTTCCAATGTGCCCTCAAGAGAAAATTTATATCATGGAGATAATCGGTCTGATCCCGTATGTGGCTTTAAATGGCACAGATTGCATCTGCCTGGTTTCCTTAATTTAATATTAAGTTCACCGATTTATTCCTTAAATAGTGTTAAAACTTAAAACTAACCTGTGACAGTCTCCTTCTTTTATTCATTCCTTAAATGGTATTCAAATTTTAACTAAAACTGGTGTGTGACTTAGCCAAGCTCATTTATTTACTTTCAATACGGTAGTGTTAAAATTTTAATTAAAGCTAATCTGTGACTTCGTATAGGTCATTTATTCCTTAATACTGTCAAATGTTAATTAAAGCTAATCTGTGACTTAGTCTACCTCATTTATTTATTCCCTAAATAGTGTTAAAATTCTAACTAAAACTAATCTGTGATTTACTTTAGTTCATTTATTTATTCCTTCAATGGTATTAAAATTTTAATTAAAGCTGATTTGTGACTTAGTCTAGCTCATTTATTTATTCCCTAAATAAATGTTAAATTTTTAAATAAAACTAATCTGTGATTTAGTTTAGTTTAGTTTATTTATTTATTCCTTCAATGGCATTAAATTTTTAATTAAAACTGATTTGTGACTTTCGTCTAGCTCATTTTTTTAATTCCCTAAATAAATTCTCTAAAATTTTAACTAAAACTTATCTGTGACTGAATCCAGCACACAGCTTACTAAATTTCATTCGACTTACACCTTCATCTGCAAACTTTTAAAGCCCCAATTTGATGCAAACTTTTAAAGCCCCAATTTGATGCAACATATATTTTAAGTCTTGTTTTAGACTAAGAGGCAGGGGTGAAATCCAGCAGGTTTTGACAGGTTCTGGAGAAGCGGTAGCAGAAATTTTGAGTAGTTCGGAGAACCGGCAAATACCACCTCTGGCTGGCCCAAGAGGGGGGGAATGGAGATTTTGCAATAGCCTTCCCCTGACATGCCCACGAAGCCACACCCACAGAACTGGTAGTAAAAAAAATTGGATTTCACCACTGGTAAGAGGAGTACAAATTAAGACATTTCAAATATGAAAACATCCAGACTGGAGTTTAAAAAGACTTGTCCCAAATTTTTTAAAAAGGAAGAATTGGAACATTATTCTGCCTGCAGCTGAAGTGTTCTTTTAAGCTTGTAATACTTTTTATATTCAGAATATTTTCAGACACAGAATGGAACCGTCTCTAAAGACACAGGAGTCTGTGCTGAGGTCAAAAAGGGACATTTGCACATCTGTTTATGAATAGTTTTGAAATTGGATCTTGACTATAATGCAGGTGTAAAACCCTGTTGTATAAGGCAGAGGCTGCTTTCAGAAATAGCAGGGCCCTCTCTCCACCTTTAAGTTACCTTAAGGATGAGGCGTTGAAGTTCCTCGTCCTGCAAAAACGAAGGCTTATACCTAACTTCTGAGTAAGAACCGGTGGAACCTGCAAAATAGTTGTGCGAGAAATTTTAGGTAGAGAGGGAAGGAAGGAAGGAGAAGGAAGGAAGGAAGGAAGGAAGGAAGGAAGGAAGGAAGGAAGGAAGGAAGGAAGGAAGGAAGGAAGGAAGGAAGGAAGGAAGGAAGGAAGGAAGGAAGGGAAGAGGCAGGCAGGTGAGGAGAAGGGGGGAGGGAGGGAGGGAAGGCAGGCAGGCAGGGAAGAAGGGAAGGAGGGAGGGAGGAAGGAGTAGGGATATCAGAGGAGCGGAGGGAGGAAGGGAGAGAAGGAAGGAAGGAGGAAGGAAAGGAGGAAGGAAAGGAGGAAGGCGAGTAGAAGGGAGAGAGGGTGGGAGGGAGGAAGGAGAAGGAAGAAAGGGAAGAGAGGGAGGGAGGGAAGGAAGGAAGGAAGAGATGGAAGGAGGGAGGGAGAGGCAGGTGAGGAGAAGGGAGGTGGGGAGGAAGGAGGAGGGAGGGGCAGAGGGAGGGAGGTAGGAAGGCAGACAGGCAGGCAGGCAAGAAGGGAAGGATGGAGAAAGGAAGGAGTAGGGAGGTCAGAGGGGCGGAGGGAGGAAGGGAGAGAAGGAAGGAAGGAGGAAGAGAGGGAAGGAAGGAAAGGAGGAAGGCAAGTATGAGGGAGGGAGGGAGGAAGGAAAAGGAGGAAGGCGAGGAGGCGAGAGGGAGGGAGGGAGGACGGACTCCTTAATTAACTAAAACAAATATACGAAACAAGCACTTATTAGAACTCAGAAGTGGCACTCTAAATCACTTTTCTTGTAACGCCCGGCCGATAAATTTAAATGAAGTTAAATCACTTTTATGGAAAACCCGTGTGAGATTTTTTCAGCCCTGTGCACATGAACCCAAGAACAAAACAGATGGGCAGGATGAAAGTCGCTGCCCTATTTCATTCATTAGTTAAGATGCCAGGAGTATTCAAGATTGAGTAACGCTCACTGCAAGGTGAGTTAAGCACTGATCCATTCTCCTTGGCGCAATATCGGTAAAGTGCGGGAAAGAATTATTGTAGCTTTCACCATCTGAACTGGATTGATTACCACACCAACTTTAGACTTTTTATATATATATATATAAACATGGAGAAAATAACGCAAATATATCTGCTGACCGAAACTCTGTATTGGCGACAGGAAGGGCATCCGGCCAATAAACTCTCAGCTCCATTCAGTTGCCCAGACTCCATCCCCAATGCAAGGGATTATGGGGTCCTTAAAAAAGGATGATGATGATGATGATGATTCAAAAGGACAGCTTTTGAATCACCCTTCGGAATTTTTGATAATATTTCGTACTCGCCTTTCATTGACTTTACATGCTGGACAGCCATTCTTAAGACGGTGAGCTTATCCAGTTTACGAGCCACCGGACTGCATTGAGGTATCATAGCCGATAATTCTTCTATCAGGTTATTCATTTTGTCTCTTCTTCTCTTCTCTGTTTGGCTGTGAGCCTCCCTAAGTGGGGAGGGAGGCGGGGGGGAGAGAACCAAAATTAGTGGTAGGTTTCAAATTTTTTTACTACCGGTTCTGTGGGTGTGGCTTGGTGGGCGTGGCTTGGTGGGCGTGGCAGGGGAAGGTTGCTGCAAAATCGCCATTTCCTCCCGATCAGCTGGGACTCGGGAGACAGAGAATAGATGGGGGCGGGGCCAATCAGAATTTTTACAACCGAAAAATTGTAAACAGAACTGGTCAGAACCTGTTGGAACCCACCTATGCCCAAAATGTATTTCCCTATTTAAATTATCTCTCTCTGCACACCACTAAAATATTGTTGGCCAATAGCTACAAGGAAGTCATATCTTCTTTCATAATTAAGTCATTCTTAAATATGAAACTCTGGGGGGGGGAAAACGCAAAGCTGGTGTCTATAAAAAAAATAGTAATGATTCTATGCCATTAAAAAGAAAAATAAATAAATAAAATAAAAGTACAGAAATTACTTAAAAAAGAAAGTACACAGATATCTCTTGTTTGGGTATCTCAATAAACTACATACCTTCCACTGCGCCTTAAAAACGTTCTTAAAAACAAGCTGGTCTGGCTTAACCTCCTTTTTATATTGGGTTTTAAATATTATATATAATTGGATTTTTAAATTGTTTTTTCTAGACTCATTATTTAATTTGTTTTAAATGATTTTTAACTTTTGTATTCTATTGTATCTTATCTTGGCTGTTCACCGCCCTGAGTCCCGTCTGGGAGTAGGGCGGTATACAAATTTGAATAAATAAATAAATAAATAAAATTAATTTTAAGTTTTAAATTTGCCTTTGGAAAATAAATTAGGGTCTAATTTGTAGTTACCTGAAATACTTGATTTTCACATGCTCTTCATCTTCACTCCTATGAAAAAGGATTAAAATTAAATGTAATGCAGCTGGATAGACTCCACAATAATATAGTGCTAATTACAAAAACATTCGTCCATGGTGGATACTTTAAACACTTGAAATAACTTATCTGGTTCCATGAAAACAGGATATTTTTTTTTAAAAAAGTTGTAGTAAGATTATATGTGTGTGTGTGTGTGTGTGTATGAACAAGATGTTACCAATTAGCATGAATAAATATTTGAATAATCATTAAAAATGGAGATAACATTAACAGAATTTTCTAGCTGAAAAGTATTTTAATTTTAATTAGAGTTTGAGAGTAACTCAAATATTGAAAAGCATGAGGTAATTAAGCCTGGAATTATAGTCTTAATTGTGTATGTATACACAATCCTTTTAGATAATCTTTTTCAAATGTAACTCTAAAAAAAAACCAGTCATAAAATGAAATTTGGAGTTTTCCACTTCTATATTTTACTCAGTTAGATTATCATTACTTCTTCCAGTCGACTAACCACCATTTAACTCGGGTTTGCCTGAATCAAGAACACTGAAAGTTCTTTTGAACTTGATTTGCTTGAGCACACTCCCATGAGTTCTTAAGTTCTGAATACTTTTTACTAGCCAAACTAGAAATAGTCACTTGTGGTCCAACTGTGAAGCAATATTCTGCCTGACCATTTTAACACGTTTCGTAAAGTTCTGAGCATTTCCAGCGAATAGATTTTACTTAATGTTGGGTACGTAACACCGCCAAGAAGGTAAATTTCATCTCACTCTCTTTTTTTGTTTTATTTTAGGGAAAAACATTCTACCTGTTCTGGAGATCATCGCCCTCAGTGTCACAGGTATATCTAGGGAAAGAGAATTTAAATTCATCGGAAGAACGAAAAATCAGTACAACTGAAAATAAATCATGATTTGAAGATGAAGGATCTTGCAGAGGTGACTAAACCAGGGGTGGGTTCTAAACGGATTTACTACCGTCTCTCTTTGCTCACCTGCGCGCCAAAGTTGCGCTTTGTAAATCTGCCCAGCTGAGGTGCAGCAATCCACTCTACCGCACCTCTCAGCTGGGCGGAAAAAGAAGAAATATAAGGTCAGCATAACGCCAGAGTGGGCGGGAGGGCCCAGCTCCCGAAGACAGAGAACTGGTTCGGTGACGTCATATCATCACCGCTACCAGATCTCACGAACCGGTGCGAACGAGGAGCAACCCACCACTGGACTAAATTCCTTAGGGAAGAGAAAATACGAGGTAGATTCTAACTTACAATGGTTTGTTTAGCAACCGTTCAAAGTTACAACAGCACTGGAAAAAGTGACTGAGGACCGTTTTTCACACTTACTACCATTATGGCATCCCCTTGGTCACGTGACATTTACAACGGTTGCAGCCAGTGGTTGGATGCTGCAGGTTTAACAACCAGTTTGGTTAGCGCGTGCTTCGCACTGAAAATAGAGCATTTAGAAGCTCAGCTGCTTACCTTCCAAGTCGGTAAGTAGAATAGCGAGGGGGGGAATCAGCTGTGTCGCGTGATTGAGATAAGCTAGAAAGCAGGAAATAAAGGCCAGCTGATGGTCGGGGCTACCGTTTCGCCCGTGTTGTGGCTCCGTTGCCTGAGCCTGTGTCATCAGCAGGGGAGGACTCTGAGAGTGAGGGAGAGGAGTTGGCAAGGCCTCCTTCTCCAGGACTCTCCTCTCTGGCAATGCCTCCGGAGGACACCGAAGGGCAGGAGATAGGCCCAGAGCCAAGCTCATCCCTGCAACCACAGGAGGACATTGATGAGGGGAGTGAGTTTTGGCTGGATCCTCACCAGCGTCGGAGAGACAGGAGAGCCCAGCAGAGGAAAAGGTGTGGTCGTGATTAGCTGGTGGACCACACCCCACAGGCTATAAAAGAGAGTGATGGCAGCCTGTATCTTTGTGACGGACAAAACAAAGATTCATGGATCCCTGTTTCGAATCTGCCCTGCGTCTCAGCTCTGGACATTTTGGTGGTGTGTATTTGACTGAACTATTAATAAAGGCTTTGGCAAGCAGCTGCGGGGATTGCTGCCAAGCTTTTTATCAGCTTACTTGGTTGCCTGCCAGTTCATTAGACTCTGACTGTCTGAGGGGGGTGTATTCCTGGGAGCGGGGCCAGAACAGCCCGAACCAATCTGAACCAGCTGAATTCTACCTCTGGTTGCAGTGTCGCTTGATCCCATTTTGCGACTTTCTGACCAGCAAAGTCAACGAGGGAGCCAGATTCATTTAACAACCATGCTACTCACTTATCCACTGCAGTGATTCACTTAACAGCTGTGGAAAGGAAGGTCATAAAACGGGGCAAAACTCACTTAGCAAATATCTCGCTTGGCCACAAGTGAGGACTGTTATCTGTAACACAAAGCATGTTTCCTTCTGAGATTGTGTTTAAAAATAAAATTGACAATGGGGCTAAATAAAATAAAATTTGGGCGGGGCATTTTAAAGTATGGGTTTTAATGGAGAGAGCCCAATTTGTTTAATTCAGTTTTAATTGGGTTTTAAATGTTGTCTGGTGTATTGTTTTATTATGGCTGTACACCGCCCCGAGTCCTTCGGGAGAAGGGCGGTATATAAATCTAAAAAACTAACTAACTAACTATGAAAAAGAGTAAGATCCCAATCCTCTAGCAGAGGGGTAAAAGAGCCACATGCGGCTCCAGAGCCACAGGTTGCTGATCCCTGTTCTAAACCATTCCAGACAATCATATAACAGATTCTCCCAGAAAAGTTTAAAGAGCTAGATGTGGAACATCTGCTTTTCCACCCCTGGATTCCTTTCCTGCCCTTTTTCCTTCTCTCTCTCTCTCTCACACACACACACACATACACACACACACACACACACTTTGAAGAGGCGGTTTGCAGTTAGGTTATTGAGTCAACCCAAGCTGGGAAGAATCTCAATATTAATCATTTTGCTTCTTCCAGGATTTCTTGCAGTTTCGCCAGCATTTCTCCCAGCCAGACCTCTCCAGTAATTACCCTAGCAGCCCAGAATACTACCTTTTTCCCCAGGTACGACCGTTGTATGTTTTTCTCTCTCTCTCCTGTCCTGCAGATGCCACAGGGTAAGATTGCGTATAACAGAAAAATAATAAAAATCAGCACCGGGGCCGTCCGATATTCAGCTGCTTCCAGGAAAATTAATATCCATCCCATAAAAACAGCTGAGCTTCCAAATCCAACATTTGAGGGTGTGGAATAACAGGCACAGTTCAATGCAAAGCAAAATCGATCCGGGGTGTCATTTAACAACAACAAAAGAGTAAATATTCACACTTACTGAGTATCGGAGTCGCTTCCTTTTCGCTTTCTAGGAAATTCCGCCGTAAATGAATTTATTGAAGGGGCCACGGGAGACATAATGTTTGAGCCTGCCGAAACAACAGCCTGGTTTCCTTCCCCAGGAAGATTATCTGAAAACAGACAAATATAGCATCCAAGCTGAGAGGAAGGGGTTGCTATTGGAATTAATTTGCTGAACTACGAGGGGGAAAGAATAGACTCCCAAATTATCTCTACGTTATTATTACGGTATTTATTGTGGCGCGTCGCAGAGTCAGCCAGATGTTCAGGCTGGATCTGGCATTTGCTGTATCCAATCAAGTGCCAAGGATTTGGGACAGATGTTGACATTGGTATTAGAGGTGTCATTGTGGTATTATGGTTTACAGGTGACAATGGGGTATTATGGTTTACAGCCAGATGTTCAGACTGAATTTGATATTTATCCTATCAAGTCCCAAGCATTTGGGACAGATGTGGATGTTGAATGATATTAGAGGTGTCTTTGCAGTAACTTTATGGTTTAAAGGACAATCAGCCAGATGTTTACACTGGATCTGGCGTTGATTCTATCGAGTCCCTAAGATTTGGGACAGATGTTGATGTAGGATGGTGTTAGATGTGTCATTCTGGTGTTACGATCTACAGGACAGTTAGCCAGCTGTTCAAACTGGATTTGGCTTTTTTCTCCGCCCATCAAGTCCTCCCCAAGGACCTGGGATAGGCAGCTGTGGCTGTTTGATAGCGTTAGAGATATCGTCATCGCAGGATGTAAGCTGTTCTGAGTTAAGCTGCCTTTCGCAATTGACTGATGGTGATTTTGTCAATGCCGAGGATCTTAAAACTATCCACTATCCAGACTTTACTCCAAAGGTGATAACTGGACTTTATGGTTTTTCTCTGAAGACCTTTCACTTCTCTTCCAAGAAGTTTCTTCAGCTCTGGCTGTACGGTGGGGAATGGAAGGATTTATACTCCTGGTCATTTGCATCCTTTGAGAGAGTCGTTGAGGCCACTTGGAGATTTCTCCGTGTCCTCAGGGTCACCTGAGTGGTGCAAATGGGGATGGAGCCTTCTTGGAACTGCTGAAAGGAGTTGTGTTGTAGACCGGAGACGGAAGGTCTCCATAGACATATATCTAGACTTTAATCTGTTTTATCTACACACAGTTTGTATTAAAATATATCAAAATATATTTTTGGAGTGCGCAGAGATGGACAAGCTCACAAAAAGAAATACAAGAAAAGGAGGAATCAGAATACAACATGGTAGGGGAGAAATGGTATGAACGGTTAGAGGAGAGGTATAAAGGGCAAGGAAAGAGTAAATGAGGAAGATATAGGAGTTGAGTTGTAGTAACAAACAAGCAAGAATGGAACGGACATAGAATGTACGATTGAAACTGAGTACCTTGTTATCTTTATGCATATAAATCAATATTAGAATCGTATGTATAAATGGTAAATTGAAGTAAGGGAGAAAAATGGATACGGAAGAAATGTTTACTGAGGCGAAAATGTTGAAAATGAGAAAATTGTAAAAATTTCTCTCTTTTTTGTTTTTTAAAGAAACTGTTTAATAAAAATTATTTTTAAAAAAAGGAGAAGAAAAATACATATATATTTCTCCACTACCTTGTGTTCTCATGCAGCAGCACGACTGGAGAAGACAATTACTTAAGAGACTAACAATGTTGGCATTAAACCCCCTCAAGAAATTAAATCAAACGCCATCTTCCATTAAAGGCAGCCCAGGCTCTCTCTTCTTTCATCCAGCCAGCTGGTGATAAAGATATAATTTTGCTGATTATACACAACAGGCTGATTAGACAATAATTATCTGCCTTGGCCTCAACTGCCTATTTGTAAACTAAAACTCCAGTGGAGTTACTCCATTCTTTAGAAAGTTGCAGGAGATTATCAACAGAGGTGAAAGGGAGATGAGGTAAGAAGGCCAACCGGAGACCTTCCCCGTTTATTTCCAACGGTGCAAATAAATGTCATATTTCCAAGTTCTAAACCAGAAAGCCAGTCAGGTAAAGGATTAGCAAGCGCAGGATACAGAATTAATACATTCGATCCTAGGTAGAGGCAGATATTTCAACTCTCTGGGTACAATGAGAATACATCTGCTGAATAAAACTCTGCACTGGCGACGGGAAGGGCATCCGGCCAGTAAACACTCGGCTCCATTCAGTTGCCCAGACTCCACCCCACAAGGGATTATCGGGTCATCAAACGACGAACAACAAGAGTTGGAAGGGACCTTTTAGGTCATCTAGTCGAACCCCTTATTCAAGCTGGAGACCCTAGGCCATTTCAGACAAGTGGCTGTCCCAGTCTCGTCTTGATTCCTGTTTGAAACAAAGCATATTAAGTAACATCCTAGGAATCGTATAATATTAAATTATTGGCTCCAAGCCTTTGCATCAGATTGAGGTGGCCCAATCATCCTGTTGGCTCACCAGAAGCTTCCTTCTCCTAAAGATTAGGTAAAATGACATTTTCCCCAAGAATTGAAATTTTGGTGGCCAATTTGCAGCTTTCTGGGCAACAAGAGTAAAAACCTTGGCAAAAATATGCTCTTGGTCAAAACAGGATCCCAAGGTTTGACAGACATCGAGCAGTCTAAAATGCTTTAGATTGATGTTATTATTATTATTATTATTTACTTTATTCATTAAATATGAAACTCAGTCAACTGAACATTAAAAAATGCATCACAAATACCATTGACTGGCGCTAATGGTTGATATGAGTTGCTGCCAGTGTCCCAGGTGTCAATCAGTGTCCTAGGTATCAACCAAGTACCTTCTTAAGATGTACGATGTTCCAAGTAGCGCAGTTTTTTGCAATTACACTGGTATTATTGCAGGAAGCTGCAATTTATTGATGTATCTTATAAAATTCTTGGACATGGTACCAAGTGCCCCGATGACAATGGGTATCACTGTTACATGCTACATTATTCTTATTCTTATTCTTACCCTGTTTCCCCCAAAATAAGACATCCCCTGATAATAAGCCCAACCGGGCTTTTGAGCGCATGGCAATAAGGCCAAGCGCTTATTTCAGGGTTCAAAAAAAATATCAGACAGGGTCTTATTTTTGGAGAAACATGGTAGATAGATAGATGATAAATGATAGATGATAGATGATAGATAGGTAGGTAGGTAGGTAGGTAGATAGATAGATAGATAGATAGATAGATAGATAGATAGATAGATAGATAGATAGATAGATAGATAGATAGATGATAGATGATTGATTGATAGATAGATGATAGATGATAGATAGATAGATCGATGATAGATAGATAGATAGATAGATAGATAGATAGATAGATAGATAGATAGATAGATAGATAGATAGATAGATAGATAGATAGATCGGGCTTTTGAGTGCATGGCAATAAGGCCAAGCACTTATTTCAGGGTTCAAAAAAATATAAGACAAGGTCTTATTTTGGGGAAAACAAGATAGATAGATAGATAGATAGATAGATAGATAGATAGATAGATAGATAGATAGATAGACAGACAGACAGACAGACAGACAGACAGACAGACAGACAGACACCCTGTTTTCCCCAAAATAAGACATCCCTGATAATAAGACCAATCGGGCTTTTGAGCGCGTGGCAATAAGGCCAAGCGCTTATTTCAGGGTTCAAAAAAATATAAGAAAGGGTCTTATTTTTGGGGAAACACGGTATTATTATTATATCTTCAATTCAATTCACTTCACAGTCTGGGACTGGTAAAATTCTTAACAGTTCCAAGTCCTAACCAACAACCTAAATAAGAGTTTTAAGGTAGCGTCTGAGTATATAGGCAATTCTGAGTAAAGTGAATTTTCCCCCCACCCCCAAAGTCAGAATATTCAGGCCTGATAAGTTCAAAATTTCCATGTATCTAGGCAACCCTTTGGGTGTTGCTCCAAGGGCCCCTATTACTATTGATGCAGCATTGGTTTCTTCCTCCACAGTCGCTCAACTTCAATCTGCAAACTGTGATATTTTGTTATTATTCCCAGCTGTTTCTCTTCAATTCATGCATATTTTGTTATTGCAATATCAATGAACCAGACTTTTTTTCTTTTCCACAATAGTGATGTCAGGTGTGTTGTGGGTCAGATGTCTGTCTGTTGGGATCCAAAAGTCCCACAGGATCCTTCTCCTCCTCCTCCTCATCCTCCTCCTCCCCCTCCTCCTCCTCCTCCTCCTCACCAGGAGTTGACAATAAGCTCCAACTCAACTCATCTCCTCTCTTTGGATCTCACAGACTACTTTTCCCCATTCTGAAGCTTGGGGTGTACTTAAAAATCCATCCAACTCCGTTCAAGACTTAACACCAATGACTTTTCTTGCACTAAACAACTTCTGAAATATTCTGGGGGTGGGCTCCTGAATGAAAAGGAAAGGTGGGTGATCCCCCCCCTTTTAAGCTCTTTTTATTTATTATTTTAACAATATTTTAGTTCTTTCCTCTTTTTGAAGGAAGGAAGAGCAAAAGAGGAAGGGAAGGGCTGGGAGCTGTGGAGAGCAAGTCCCCACTGGAAAAAATATCTCTCTCTTTCTCTTACAAACACACACACACACACACAAAACACACAGAGGGAGGGAGGGAGACACAGAGAGGCAGACAGACACCCACACAGACTCAGAGAGAGAGAGAGAGAGAGAAACAGAGACAGAGAAACAGAGAGAAACACACACAGAGAGAAAACAGAGAAACAGAGAAACACACAAAGAGAGAGAGAGAGAGAGAGAGAAGAGAAACAGAGAGAGAGACACACACAGGAGAGAGACAGACAGACAGAGAGAGAGAGACAGACAGACACACACACATACCCAGAGGAAGAGAAAGAGACAGACAGAGAGACAGAGAAACAGAGAGAGAGACAGAGAGAGAAACAGAGAGAAACACACAGAGAGAAAAAACAGAGAAACAGAGAAACACACAAAGAGAGAGACAGAGAGAGAGGAGAGAAACATAGAGAGAGACACACACACACAAAAGAGAGGGGGGAGAGATAGCAAGAGAAACACACAGAGAGAGATAGAGAGACAGACACACACACACATACACAGAGGGAGAGAAAGAGAGAAAGACAGAGAGAAACAGAGAGAGACAGAGAAAGAGTAACAGAAACACACAGAGAAACAGAGAAACACACCAGAGAGAGAGAGAGAGAGAGAGAGAGAGAGAGAGAGAGAGAGAGAGAGAGAGAGGGGGGGGGGGAGAGAGAGAGACAGACACACACACATACACAGAGGGAGAAAAAGACTGAAAGAGAGAGAGAGAGGAGAGAAACATAGAGAGAGAGACACACACACAAAAGAGAGGGGGGAGAGATAGCAAGAGAAATACACAGAGAGAGATAGAGAGACAGACACACACACACATACACAGAGGGAGAGAAAGAGAGAAAGACAGAGAGAAACAGAGAGAGAGACAGAGAAAGAGTAACAGAAACACACAGAGAAACAGAGAAACACACCAGAGAGAGAGAGAGAGAGAGAGAGAGAGAGAGAGAGAGAGAGAGAGAGAGGGGGGAGAGAGAGAGAGACAGACACACACACATACACAGAGGGAGAAAAAGACTGAAAGAGAGAGAGAGAGGAGAGAAACATAGAGAGAGAGACACACACACAAAAGAGAGGGGGGAGAGATAGCAAGAGAAATACACAGAGAGAGATAGACAGACACACACACACATACACAGAGGGAGAGAAAGACAGAAAGACACAGAGAGAGAGAGAGAGAGAGAGAGAGAGAGGGATGAAGGAAAGCTCTCCTTCTGCTCCCCACTTCTTGGGTCTCCCCATCCTTTCCCCACCGGCGAAGGGGCTTCCAACGACCTGAAGATTTGGGGGAGGGGGGGCCTCCAGCGACCTGCTCTCCCCCCTCCCCCGCAGAGCCCCCGCCCGGAGGCTCCTACCTGGCGCTCTCACCTGCGCTCTCACCTGCGCCCTTGCCGGCCGCCTCCGCCATGGCCGAGGCTCCCCAGCGCCCAGGCGGCCGAGGCAGCGCTCCGGGGACCCCGAGGCATGGAGGGGGTCAGGCAGGTCCCCCTCTTCCCCCTCCTCTCCCGCCGGCTGCAGCGGGCACCTGTCCCGGGGGCTTCCGCCGTGCCAGCGCCGCCGCCGCCGCCTCTGCCCTGCCCTGCGCCCGGCTCTGCTCAGCCCTGGCCGGGGCCAAGCGCGCGGCTTCTCGCGAGACAGGCGGCCGCCTGGGGGGGGGGGGGGCTGGGACGACACCCGGGCGAGCTAAAGGGGGCTGGGGGTGGGGTGGGGGGCGGCAGACAAGGACCCTCTCCTCTCCCCCCCCCAAAAAAAGCGGCTCTGCGCCGCGCTTTCCAACCTGCGCTTTTCTGCCCAGGTGCGCCGTTGGAGAACCTGGATCCAAACGCTCCGCCCGCGCCTCCAAGGGCATCGGCGACCCGCGGTTCCTAGGAGAGGTTAGGGGTGGGGTGGGGTGGGGTGGGGGGTTGGGGGTTTCCTTGCCGCTTCTTCCCACCCACCCACCCACCCACTCGGCATTCCATAGTTTCTCTTCTCTTTTTTTCTCTTCTCTTCTTCCCTTCTCTTCTCTTCTGCATTCTCTTCTCTCCTCTCCTCTCCTCTCTCCTGTCCCCCTTCACTTTCCTTTCCTTTCCTTCCCTTTTTCTTTTCTTTTTCTTTTCTTTTCCTTCTCTTCTCTTCCCTTCCCTTCCCTTTCCTTTCCTTTCCTTTTCCTTTTCCTTTTCCTTTTCCTTCCCTTCCCGACCCTTTTTTCTTTTCTTTTCTTTTCTTTTCTTTTCTTTTCTTTTCTTTTCTTTTCTTTTCTTTTCTTTTCCTTCCCTTCCCTCTTTCTTTTCCTTCCCTTCCCTTCCCCTCCCTTTTTCTTTTTTTTCCTTTCCTTCCCTTCCCTTCCTTTCCTTCTTTCTTTCCCTTCCCTTCCCTCTTTCTTTCCCTTCCTTTCCCTCTTCCCTTCCCTTTCCTTCCCTTCTCCTCCCTTTTTCTTTCCTTTCCTTTCCTTCCCTCTCTTTCCCTTCCCTTCCCTTCTCCTCCCTTTTTCTTTTCCTTTCCTTTTCTTTTCTTCCCTTCCCTTCCCTCTTTCTTTTCCTTCCCTTCCCTTCCCCTCCCTTTTTCTTTTCTTTTCCTTCCCTTCCCTTCCTTCTTTCTTTCCCTTCCCTTCCCTCTTTCTTTCCCTTCCTTTCCCTCTTCCCTTCCCTTTCCTTCCCTTCTCCTCCCTTTTTCTTTCCTTTCCTTTCCTTCCCTCTTTCTTTCCCTTCCCTTATCCTCCCTTTTTCTTTTCTTTTCTTTTCTTTTCCTTTCCTTCCCTCTTTCCTTTCCTTTCCTCTTTTTTTCCTTCCCCTCCCTTCCCTCTTTCTTTTCCTTTCCCCTTTTCCCCTTCCCTTCTCTCCTCTTCCATTTCACTCCGCTCCTTACTCCTAGGAATCCTCTCTTTTATCCACCTAGCATCCTCTCTTCTTTCTTCTCCCTTCTCTTAAGGAGGTGCCAGCTAAGCTGCCCAGGGGTTACAATGGCTGGGCTTCCCAGGTGAGCTTTCCAGCCTGGCTGTGGGTCCAACTCTCCCATTTGAATCTACGGTAGGCTTGGACACCCCCAACCAGCCCTTTCCAGATTGACCCCGAGGGTTATCCGAGATTAAGAGGGGAAGCCCAGATTTGTGGGAGTGCCACGGGCTGCTGCCCCGCAATCCGAACAGAAGAGAATAACAGAGCTGGAAGAGACCTTGGAGATCTGTTCCACCAGGCTGGGCTATCAATGTAATGATTTTAAATTGGGTGGTTTAAATTTGGGGTTTTATATTTGAGCCGAACTTATTTAATAATTTTAATTATTTTAAAATTCAGGTTTGTCTTTGTGCTTTTAATAGGCTGTACACCACCCTGAGTCCTTCGGGAGAAGGGCGGTATACAATTATTATTATTATTATTGGTTAATCTGTAGTGAGATTCACAGTCTTTGAGGCTGGTTAATAGCTCAGCAGCTCGAGTCCTAACCAAGGACCTAGGAACTGTTAAGGTATCGTCGGAGGATGTAAGCTGTTCCGAGTAAGGTGGTTTTTGCAGAGTCAAAATGTTCAAGTCCGGTAAATTTAGAATTTCTAAATAGCGGGGTAGCCCTTTGGGTATTGCTCCAAGGGCTCCAATTACAATCGGGACAACACATGATTTCTTTTTCCATAGTCGCTCAACTTCGATTTGCAAGTCCCAGTACTTTGTGATTTTTTTATTATTATTATTATTATTATTATTATTATTATTATTATTATTATTATTATTATTATTATTATTATTATTATTATTATTATTATTATTATTATTACTATAGTAGTATTATTATTATTATTATTATTATCATCATCATCATCATCATCATCATCATCATCTCCGGAGACTCAGGGCGGCTTACAATGCGTTAAGCAATAGTCTTCATACTTTTGTATATTTTATACAAAGTCAGCTTATTGCCCCCAACAAACTGAGTCCTCAATTTACCCACCTTATAAAGGATGGAAGGCTGAGTCGACCTTGAGCCTGGCTAGGATTGAACTCGCAAGTAATTGCAGCAACTGGATCTTAAATGCTGCCTTTGTAGGAGGCATTATTCCCCTACGCTACTCAGGCTCTTTTTGGGATTTGGGATTTCTTTTATCAATGGATAGAGAATAAATATGAAAGTAATGTATCATAAAGTTAAATAAGTTAAGATGAGAAATGTTATAATAGATGTGTGAGGTATTAAGCATTAATATTAAAAGAAGAGTAGATATAAATAATGAATAGGGTGGCAAGCTTTAACTGTTATGACCCAAAAAATTTGTACCCAGACGACACACTGTTTAATGAACGATGGAATGTTTTGTATTAAAAGAAAATAAAAATTAAAAGAAAATAAGAAAATAAGAAAATAAGACCAGGTTTTATATTAATTTTTGCTCCAAAAGATGCATTAGGATTTATTTTCTGGTTAGATCTTATTTTGGGGAAAATACCAAATACATCCTCTGGCTGACAATCTTAATTTGGGGGGGGTAAGGTTTATATTACACGCATCCTGAAAAATCATGCTAGGATTTATTTTCCGGCTGGGTCTTATTTTCGGGGAAACAGGGTATATCTCTAGACAATACCCTTCATTTTTCAAAGCTGCGATGTTGAAAATCATTCTTCAGAGGTGTTTGATGATTAAAACACAGCCTTTCATAAAACGCCAGCTGTGAAGACAATTTTTAAAACAAGTAAATAAAGCTGCCCAGTGAGCAGGCCACCTCCGGCTTCGACTGCTTCGGAGTTTTTATTACTTCTCTTATTTCCTCCTCTTTTATTGAAATAAATGAATCTTGGCCAGCGAGAAGAGGGGGGAAAAACAGGTTTGGTAATAAAACTCCTACAGAACTAGCCTAGGCTTGCTGGGAGTAGTTTTTAAATCGCTGAACTTGGATATAATCTCTCTCTTTGTGCATCTATCTAAAGGCGCCGGGAATCAGCATTTTATCCCCTGACTTGTATAAAACATTCTGCTGAATTCTTTTTGACTTTTGGGAGATGAGAATTCTTTTAAATACTTTGCATTCAATACTTCGGGAAGTTGTCTTGCGTCCTACGTGACGATTGTAAAGAATATTCGAAGAGGAATGTTTGAGTGTCGTTTTTAAGCATTTGATTGTTCCTGAGCCTGTAATTTAATATCCTAACCATTCTGTCTCTGTTTTTTTCTCTCTCTCTCTTCCAGAGTGGTTTCTTTAAATAAATGGATATAAACCAGACAGGTGTTTGTTTTTTTTCCCACAGTCTAAGGCTGGGCCAAATTCACCTAATTACTTTGACGGCTGGAGAATTCTGGGAGTTGAAGTCCACGCCTCTTAAAATTTGCTAAGGTTGAGAAATATTAAAGCTTAACATGTCAATCTGCTGCTGTGTTTTTTTTTTAAGAGTACAAGGTTTGAAGAACCTGGAAGAGATATACGAAAGAAGACTTATAATGAGGGGTCCTTAGTACTCTCTGAGCTTGGGCATTTTTTTGTAGACGTTTCATGACCCAGCTAGGTAACATGATCAGTATTAGAAGGGGGTGGGGTTTGCTGCCAGTTTTATATTCTGGTGGCTTGTCTGTCTTAGAGATTCTTGGGCTGTTTATTGTTGTCTGTTTGGCAAGAGGAAATAGCCTGCAAGAAAATAACCAACCTCTGAGAGCATTCAGGACGCCTCGTATCAGAGGTGGGTTTCAGCAGGTTCTGACCAGTTCTGGAGAACTGGTAGCGGAAATTTTGAGTAGTTCGGAGAACCGGCAGTAAAACTGCTGACTGACTCCGCCCCCATTTATTCTCTGCCTCCCGAGTCCCAGCTGATCGGGAGGAAATGGGGATTTTGCAGCAACCTTCCCCTGGAGTGGGGTGGGAATGGAGATTTTGCAGTATCCTTCCCCCTGCCACGCCCACCAAGCCACGCCCACCAAGCCACGCCCACAGAACCGGTAGTAAAAAAATTGGATTTCACCACTGTGACAATCCCTGAGTTTTTCCTAACAGCCAGATTCAGGGACCCCCTGGTTCCTTTTCAAGATACAAGAGTTTCCATAACTTTTGGGTTCCATACAGAGGCGGGTCTCAGCGGTTCGGGCCAGTTCCGGAAAACCGGTAGCGGAAATTTTGAGTAGTCCGGAGAACCAGTAGTAACAATTGTGACTGGCTCCGCCCCCATCTATTCTCTGCCTCCCGAGTCCCAGCTGATTGGGAGGAAATGGGGATTTTGCAGTAACCTTCCCCTGGAGCGGGGTGGGAATGGAGATTTTACAGTATCCTTCCCCTGCCATGCCCACCAAGCCACGCTCACAGAACCGGTACTAAAAAATGTTGAAACCCACCATTGCCTCGTATCAACCCTGAGCTACAAATATTCTCTTGATTAAGACTTTAACATATTGGACAAAAAGACCGCTTTATATTTTAAAAAAGTGCCATCTTTATTTAATACGCTGTAAAAAGCCTTATATAAATATTTATAACGCCTTCTATTGTAACTTTTTTTTGCAAACCACAACTACGGAATTTATTTGATTCTTTTTTTTTTTTTAAAGGGAAGGTACAGTGGCCATTCAAATCCCAAACGTTTGAAATGAAATCGACCAATCAGATAAAACGACCTGCTTGAAATGTTCGAAAGAAAATGAGAACAATCTCGAAGAAACGATTTAATGCCCCAACGAATTGCTGGATACGTGGTTCTAAAAAGAGGAAGGCAAAACCTGCAATCAAAAAATGCAAATATAAAACTCAATCGTTAGACGTGAACGCCTTATAAATGAGCTTTGGGCCAGTAGTGTCTGCAGGAGAAGAAAATAACGAAATTAATACTGGCCTGTAAACCCCGCCCCATTTCTCTATGTGTCATGATGTCACTCAACGTGACGAGAAGGGGTGGGGCTTACAGGAAGCTTCTGTAGATGCCCCCCACTAATGTTGCAAAGCCTCATCCTGTAGATCCCCCCCCAAATAATCCCAGCAAACTAATCAAGGAGAGAAGCAATTTGGAATTAAGGAGAAACTTCCTGACAGTCAAGGAAAATTAACCAGTGGAACAGTTTCCCACCAGAAGGTATGGTGGGGGCTTCATTACTGGAGGCTTTTAAGAAGAGACTGCCCCAGCCACCTGTCTGAAATGATATAGGATCTCCTGCATAAGCAGGGGTTGGACTAGAGGACCTCCAAGGTCCCGCTGTTATTCTGTTATCCTCTTTTAACTCAAACTCCCCGTAGAAAAATAAACCCAGCAACGGGCAGGATTTTAATTCAGGAGAACTCGACAAGTTCGAAAATAAAAAAATGGAAAGAAACGGTTTTATCTTTTTTTTTTCTTTAGTACCCCTCGTTTTAAAAAGGAAAAAAAAAAGGTTTTTTTTTTCTTTCTCCTTTCTCATTCAGGAAAAAGAAAAGAAAAAAACAAAACGGAATCGGTCAAGCAATTTCAGGATCTTTGGTACTCAAGAGGAGAACAAAATGGTACGGAGCATCGTAGCGACGTTAAATTCAGAAGGAGGTGAAAGAAGCAAAAAAATAAAAATAAAGATGAGCTGAATTGACGCCGGATGTATTATTAATTTTTATTTTTCACCTTAAGATGTTTTACCGGCGATTTGAGATGAACGCCGCCACTCGCTTTTATTTGATCAAAGTGGCGTGAAAACAGCTAAAGGCCCCTCTTAGGGTTGAATCCAGTTCCAAACCAGTTTGACTACGAGTTACAATCTGTAAGGAGTCACTTCTCTTTAGTGTTAAGACTAAGGAGCCCTGAGCTAGAGCAGAAAGCCAGCGAGCGTGGCAAAAAAAAAAAAAACCTATTTAAAAATAGCTAGTTTAAACAACTAGACCACGGCTTCTAACGTTCACCGTCCTTCCTCCGCAAGGAACCACGTTATCGAACGTGGCTTCCCCCTTCTTTGCGTTTTTCAGACAGGTAGTCCTCGACGTACGACCGCAAACGGGGGCCCCCCCAAAACATCTGTGACTTTGGTTCACTTGTCCACCCTTTTGCGACCTTTCTGCGTCCGTCACAAATACGAGTCAGTTGGCAAACGGCTGAATTTTGATCCCGAGGAGGCTGGAACGGATATAAGTGTGAGGGGAAAAAAGGCCGTAAGCAGGGGTGGGATTCAGCCGGTTCGGGTGGATCAGATGCTAATTTTACATCCGGTTCGCTGAACTGGTAGTTGCGAGGATTGGCTGGCCCCACCCACCCCACCCTGCCCCTCCAAGGAGTCTCCACGCAGCCTGTTTTGGATGACAAGTAAGTGGAGCATCTGCACGGAGGCTCTGGGAGGGTGAAAAACGGGCCTCTCAGAAGTGGGAGGGCCTCCAGAGCCCGGGGGAGGACTTTTTCGCTCTCCCGGAGGCTCGAGAAAAGCCTCCAGAGCTTGGGGAGGACGAATACGCCCCCCTCCCATGGTGCAGGAGGCCGGGTAGGCCACACCTACTATGGTTATGCCCACCCAGCAACTAGGCAGAGAACCGGTGGCTAAAATCTCTGAATCCCACCCCTGGCCGTAAAGTCACTTTTTTCAGCGCCATTACCACTTCGAAACGAACTGTTGTAAGTCGAGGATTACCTGTCCTTTCTACCTTAAAAACCTGCCCTTTGTTGAAGACAAGGTTGCCTCTTAACACAGGCACCACCTTTTGAACACCTGGGCAGTCCAACACGTAGTTCCTACCATCAACTAAGTGATGCAGAATTGATTCATTATAACGTACATTTCGGCAGTGCAGATACAAAAAGGAACGTCGGTTGCTTCTTCTTCTTTTTCTCTCTCCCTCTCTCTCTCTCTTTTTTTCTTTCAATTTTCAGTACCTCTGTGGTAATAAAGTTTTAACAAAAATAATTCACTATTGATAGAAGCCGCCAGCTGGCACTGCCAACTAATTGTCCGTAGTAGTCTCAGAAAATTCTAATCCGGTAGAATTCCTTAATTTGGGGGGAGGAGGGGGTGGAGCCCCGAGTCCGCGGGCGCCGGTCTGCGGGAACGTCGGAAGAGGGCGGAGCTCGAGCGGAGATGGGCGGGGTACCTGAGTTCTTACGCTTCCTGGCCCGCTGCGTCTCTCACAACTTCCCGGCCTTCATGTAAGAAGGGATGGAGCCCCTCTGAGTCAGCCCTTCGAATCTCTTGTAGGTGTAATTCAGGAAAACCCAATCTTTGGACTTGAAATCCGGTTCAGTGGTATTCGGCACTAGAACGCAAAAAAATATTGTGATTGTAAGGACAACCGAGGGGTGTGAAGGTATCCGTGGAAGGTCAGTGCAAGTGGACAGTAGGAAGGCAGGGGGGAGGTCTCGACCTACACGTCTGTTATTAAACCGTGGGGTCCTCTCTGGGCTTGGTTGTTTGTATTGCAGACGTTTTGTGACCCAACTAGGTAACGTCAGTGCTAGAAGGGAGTGTGGCTTGTGGAGAGGAGGAGGAAGAAGAGCAGGAAAAAGAGGAGGAGGAGGAGGAGGAGAGGAGGAGAAAGAAGAAGAGCAGGAAAAGGAGGAGGAGAAGCGGAAGGGGAGGAGGAGAGCAGGAAAAAGGAGGAGGAAAAGGAAGAAGAGCAGGAAAAGGAGGAGGAGGAGGAGGAGAGCAGGAAAAAGGAGGAGGAGGAGAGGAGGAGAAGGGAGAAGAGCAGGAAAAAGAGGAGGAGGAGGAGGAGGAGGAAGAGCAGGAAAATGAGGAGAGGAGAAGGAAGAGCAGGAAAAAGGAGGAAAAGGAGGAAGAAGAACAGGAAAAGGAGGAGAGTAGGAAGAGGAAGAGCAGAAAAATGAGGAGAGCAGAAGGAAGAGCAGGAAAAAGGAGGAGGAAAAGGAGGAAGAAGAGCAGGAAAAGGAGGAGGAGGAGAGCAGGAAAAAGGAGGAGGAGGAGAGGAGAAGGAAGAAGAGCAGGAAAAAGAGGAGGAGGAGGAAAAGGAGGAGGAGAGGAGGAGAAGCAGATTCTTCTCTTTTGTTCTTTTTTCTCTCCCCTCCCTTTTTTATTTTTCGTTCTTCTCTTTTGTTCTTTTCTCTTCTTCCCTCCTCTCTCCCTCCTCTTCCCCTCTTCTTTTCTTCCATTCTTTTCTGTTCTTTTCTCTCTTCTTTCTCCCTTCCCCTCCCCTCACATCCCCTCCCCTCTTCTTTCATCTTTCATTCTTTTCTCTCTCCTCTTTTCTCTCTTCCTTCCCCTCCCCACTTAACCCTTTCCCTTCCTTCTCCTCCCCTCTTCTTCTTTCATTCTTTTTTGTTTTCTCTCTCCTCTCTCCTCTCTCCCTTCTCCCCTCTTCTTTTCTTTCATTCTTCTCTTTTGTTCTTTTCTCTCTCCTTTCCCCCCTCCCCTTTTCTTTTATCTTTTATTCTTTTCTCTCTCCTTTCTCCCTTCCCATCCCTTCTCATCCCCTCCCCTCTTCTTTCCTCTTTCATACTTTTCTCTCTCCTCTCTTTCCTCTCTCCCATCCCTTCTCCTCCCCTCTTCTTTTCTTTTTCATTCTTCCCTGTGGTTCTTTTCTCTTTCCTCTCCTCTCTCTCCTCCCACCCCTCTCCTCTCAACAATAAGGTATTGTTGCGTCCATGAGTATCACACTCACCTGGTTGTAAAATATCAGATTCGGGGAACTCGTCGAAATTGGAGGTGTCGTCTATACTTTTGATTTCTATAGTGATGGCCGCTGGCCTTTCTCTAAAACAAAATGCAAAAGTCACAGAATTCAAACCTACAAGCAATTTGGGAGCAGCACAGCTGAATCTTGCTTCAATAGATTTAAAATAAAATCCATCACCTCTAACACAAACACAAATACAGTATGTCACAGAAGCGAGTACGCCCTCTCATATTTGGTAAATATTTAAGCATATCTTTTCATGTGACAATGCTGAAGAAATGACACTTGGCTAAAATATAAAGTAGTGGGTATACAGCTTGTACAACAGTGTAAATGTGCTGTCCCCTCAAAATAACGCAACACACAGCCATTAGTGTCTAAACTGCTGGCAACAAAAGTGAGTACACACCCCTAAGTGATAATGTCCAAATGGAGCCCAAGTAGCCATTTTCCTTCCTTCCTTCCTTCCTTCCTTCCTTCCTTCCTTCCTTCCTTCCTTCCTTGTTAGAATGCAGTATTGCAGGCTAATTCTGCCAATTGTCAGCAGTTCGATCCTGACTGGCTCAAGGTTGACTCCGCCTTCCGTCCTTCCGAGGTTGGTAAAATGAGGACCCAGATTGTTGGCGGGAGGAGCAAAATGCTAACTGTGTAAACCGCTTAGAGAGGGCTGTGAAAGCATCATGAAGCAGTATATAAGTCTATGTGCTGTGGCTGTTGCTACTAAGCAAACCCAGAAAAATTTGCAGCTTCTATAAGGAGACGCCGAGAGGTTCAACAGGTGGCTCCTTTCCTAGGATGTGTTGTGGCCCCGTCCTCTGAGCCTATCCCTTTGGAGGAAGGAAGCTCTGAGCAGGAGGAAGAGGAGCCAGCCAGATCTCCCAGCCCCCCCCCCCCCGGCACCGGCTCAGGTGCCAGCTGAAAGAGAGCCAAGTAGTGGGGAAACAGGTGTCTCAGATGAGAGTGAGGGAGAGACGTCATTCCTGGACGCACGCCAAAGAAGGCGAGACAAAAGAGTATTGCAGCTGCGGCGTATGAGGAAATAGTCCTGAGTCACTGATTGGAGTCATGGGATCAGTGAGTCACTGGACCACACCCAGAAGCCTGTCTATATAAGACAGGCCAGTGAGTCACGAAGTTCGTGACGAACAAAGCTAAACAAACGGAGCAACCTCGTAGTCTTGGAAGCTAGATGAACGGCAAAGCTACGTAGGTGATTTTCTTGTTTGTGTAAACCAATAAAGTCCTTGGCAGACGGTGTGCATATCGCTGCCAAGGTTGAGATAAGAACTGCGGAGTGTGCCAAGTGATTCTTAACCCTCGGCTGGCTGTGTTTTTGTGGGTCTCTGAAGGGGGGGGACAGATCAGGATGTTAAGGCCTGTCTATCCCTAATTTTGTCTTGAATTCTTCCATTTTTCAGATTTTGCTAAACCTACCTGATGTGGGCCCAATCCACCCCTTCGAAAAATGCATGGCTCTTAATTTCTTCTATTCCGTTGCTGCCGACTCTGTTTTCAGCATCAGTGCAAAATCTGAAAGAGAGGGAAGATTTAAAAAAAAATTCAAAAAAGAAGAAAGAAAATTTATTACAGGTAATCCTCAACTTACGATTCATTTAGTAACCGTTTCATTTAGTAACCTTTCAAAGTTACAACGGCACTGAAAAATGTGACTTAAGATCGTTTTTCACAGTAACAACCGCAGCAGCATCTCCGCGGATCAAAATTCAGACTCTTGGAAGCTGACTCGTATTTATGACGGTTTATAGCTTCCCGGAATCAGGTGATCCCCTTTTTATGATCTTTCTGACAAGCCAAGTCCAGGGGGAAGCCAGATTCACTTAATAACCGTGTGACAAACTTAACAGACGCAATGATCTACTTAACAACGGTGGGAAGAAAAGTCACCGAATGGGGCAAACTCACTGAACAAAAGTTTCACTTGACAGAATAAATTTTGAGCTCAATTGTAGTCGTAACTCAATGAGTACATGTACTAAGGGAGTAAAATGAAGCAATACATTTCTAGCCTACAACAGTTTGCTTTGAAAAAAATATTGGATACAATATGAGGCAGGTTTTGGCATCCAAATAATCGTCCAAGCCATTATTTTTTGTGGGGGTAAAAATTTCTTTTATTATTTTTTACACAAACAAACACATAATACATCGATCCTTCCGTGTGTCATCTCGGTGTTTCTTCAATAACTTCTTCTTTTTGATTACTCCACCTATCTTCCTTTCTTCCCTTATAATTTCCATTTCTCTATTACAATATTTCCCCCAAGTACAATACATTTAATATTATATTCCCCTATTTCGTTATCAAAATCTTTATCTATTTCTCTTTGCTAACCAATCATAAAATTTCCCCCATATCTTAAAATATTCCGTATCCTCTCTTTCTTTGATCATCATTCATTTCTGCACAGTCTAAATTTTTTTTAATTACTTCCCCTTCCAATGGAATTTTCTCTACTTTCCATCTTTGCGCAAATATTATTCTCGCTGCAGATATTTTATAATCAAATATACATTTGCTTTACTAATTTTCTCTGGTAGGATACCCAGTAGGAACAGCTCCGATTTTAAATCTATATGTTGTTGGGTCGTTTCCTCTAACCAAATCTTAATTCTGTTCCAATGCCATTTTTGATACCTACAATCAGCCCGAAATTCCAGTTATCACAAGATCTCTGAAAAGATGCTCAGCTTTTATCATTTTTTTCCAACAGGGGTTTAAAAGTAGATCTTTTCTGAAGCTTTTTACAAATGTAGGAAATCTAGGGGACGGATAGGATTTGATCAAAAAAGCCCAAACAGCTGGATAATTATCAATCAAAAAAGTGATGGACTTCTTTATAAAATCCTCCCCCCCCCCATCTTAAATTGGCATGAAATTTTGCATTCGTCCATTTTGGATGTTTACTCCAGAGTCTTCTTCTGGTTAGACTCCTTCTTTTTCTCCTTCCTCTTCTCTGTTCTTTCCTACCAATTCTCCCTCCTTCTCCTTTCCTCCTGACCTGTACTGCCCTTCCCAGATATGATCTACAGTTTATATGGACTCTTGTTCTATCAATGGCTCTTTCCTACAATCTCCTTTTCTTCTTCTTCTTCTTCTTCTTCTCTCCAATCTTTGCTGAACTTGATGTAGGAGATGACCAGGATGAGCCCGACGGAGAGGTCAAACTCATCATCAGTCATGAGTCCCATTCACATCCAGAAGAGATCTAGGTCCAGCCCGCCGCAAATTCCTTATCTTCCGCTAACTTCCCTTGGCTGTTAGTTGTTCAGATTCTCGTAGAGAGCTTAAGCTTGCAATAATTTTTTTATAGCCATTGATCATATTTTTCAGAGTATAAGACTCACTGGAGTATAAGACGCATCTTAGTTTTTGGGGAAGAAAATAAGAAAAAAAGCTGATTGGTGGGTAGATCGGCCTCCCAAAATATCCCCAATCAGCTGTTCCCAGAGGTGAATTTTAGCAATAGGTTCATTGGTTGTGAGCTCTGTTCCTTGCTATTTTTTCAGCCTCTGAAACCTCCATTTCAGAGGCCTTTTTTCCCTGCCTCTGAAACTTCTGAAACTTCATTTCAGAAAAAACTAGTCTGCCACTGAAAGCCTCCGAAACAGAGCTTCAGAATAAAAGAAGTTTCAGAGGCTTTTTTTCTGAAGCTCTGTTTCAGAGGCTTTTTTTCTGAAGCTCTGTTTTGAGGCTTTTTTTTCTGAAGCTTCATTTCTGATGCTTTTTTTAGCCTCTGAAACCTCTGTTTGAGAGGCTGGGCAGGGCTACATTTGGAGTATAAGACGCATCCAGATTTTCACCCTTTTTTTGGGGAAATACAGTAAATTGCCTGATTCTCCTGGTTTCCCTGGTGCTTCACCCCTTGCTTCCTCTCCACTGCTTTGTTGGCCAATGTCATGCTTAGAAGTCTACCCTTGCATGAGATGACAGCCCTTCCATCCCACAAACTAAGTTTCTCTGACGAGTGATTCTATCATTGTAATGTAAAGTTTCTTGTTCTGACCAAGGCTTCCTTAGAAAATATACAGCACAATCTTAGTCCCAGCAAACCTCTTTTAATTCATACGGCTGTGAATTATTGTCATTCCCAGTCCAAAAGGCTTCTCAAACAGTCTTTCAGGAGAGTGTTTACAAACACCCACCTTATCTCCCTTGGAATGCTGCCAGAGAACTAATTGACACATGCAGGGCAAGGCCAAACTTAGCACAGAGTCAAACAGAACTTTTCCAAAGCTTTTACTGACCAGATGAACTAATTGCTTCCTGCAAAAGCTCACGTCTCGTTCGCTTCTCTTTTATGTCTTATGGGAGGGGCCAATCATCTCCAAGCCTTACTCCCAAGTCAACCCTGTTTCCTTAATTGTTCCTATCTTCTGGCTCTGCATATGTGCACACTGGGAATAGGTTCACGCTATTCTTCTGCTTTGCTGAAGTCAGACTCCGGAGACAGCAAAGAACTACCAGATGGCCCTGGCCACCGCTCTGCCTCTGACGCAGAGCCCTCATTCGAGCCTTCCCCAGACTCCAGGACTGGCCCACGTTCCTCCCCAGCCTCCTCACTGTCCGAATCTGCTGCCAGCTTTTCTGGCCGCTGGCAGGCCACAACACTTCTTCAGGATAATGACAAAGCAAACTAGATTATCGATAGAGGCTAACAAAATCGTTCATTAATGGGTTTTCCTACCCACGCAAACGAGGCACTTCATCTACTTACTTTAAAATGAGGTCCTTTGCTTTTTCTGAAATGGGCACTTCCGGTGGAAATACCAACGTTTCTTTCCAGTTCATAATTTTTCTATACGTTTCTTGGGGTGTTTCAGAACAAAAAGGGGGATATCCTGTAGAACGGTAGACAATGAGAGCATTGAACTAGATGAACAATATTGAAGTACCTGGAATAAACTTGATAAGATAGCATCGTATCAATTCTCCATGGTCCCACCCACCACCCCCAAAACCAATTTCCCTGATATCTCAGGGGTTGCCACAAAAAAAGAGGGAGTCAAGCTATTCTCCAAAGCACCTGAGGACATGACAAAAAGCAATGGATGGAAACTCATCAAGGAGAGAAGCAACCTGGAATTAAGGAGGAATTTTCTGACAGTGAGACCAATTAACCAGTGGAACTGCTTGCCTCCAGAAGTTGTGGCTGCTCCATCACTGGAGGTTTTTAAGAAGAGCCTGTACAGCCATTTGTCTGAAATGGAGTAGGGTTTCCAGCCTGAGCAGGAGGATGGACTAGAAGACCTCCAAGGTCCCTTCCAACTCTGCTTTCTATTCTATTCCTTTGAAATTGAAGGAGATCCTAAAGGAAATCAACCCCAATTGTCCTTTGGAAGGGCAGACCCTGACGCTGCCTGAAGCTCAAAGACTTTGGCCACCAAAGGAGAAGACGAGAAAAGACCCCGAGGTTGGGGAAGATGGAAGGCCAAAGGAAAAGGAGGGGACAGAGGATGAGACGGTTCGACAGGGTCAGCGACGCAACGGACGTGAGTTTGGGCAAACTCTGTGCTTCCCCTCTTAGCCTAGGACAAGCTCTTTTTAATTGCAGGTCCCATTTGTTCCTCTCGCCCAATTCAAATAATTCACAACCGGTTTTCTGCCCCAATGACTGGCTGGGGGGGCGTGGCCATGGTGGGTGTGGCCAGGGGGTGTGGCAGGCCTCCTGCACTTACCTGGGAGCAAAAATGGGGCACGTGGGGACTCTTGAAAGGGGCGGAGCAAGAAGCGCAGGGCCAGCTAGCAATTTAACTACCGGTCCACCCGAATTGGCCCGAACGGGCTGAATATTTAGCGGACCGCCTGCTACCACCAATAGCCTCCCACCGGCCGGTACGCTCTCATAGAGAGGGGCTCCTCCGGGTGCCATCAGCCAAACAATGCCAACTGGCAGCCCCCAGGGGGAGAGCCTTCTCTGTGGGGGCACCTACTATCTGAAATGATCTCCCCGCGGAGATACAGAGGATCCCGGATCTGCGCACTTTCCGTCGCGCTCTCAAGACTTTTTTATCCCATCAAGCCGGCCTGGCCTAAATCTTTCCCCTTTAAAATGTAAATTTTAATTTGTTTTTAAATGAGTGGGTGTTTTAAATTTGTCTCGGCCAAATTGTTTAATTCGGTTTGATTCTGTTTTTTAAACTTTGTAATTTACGTGTTTTATTCTGTGGCTGTTCCCCCCCCTGAGTCCTTCGGGAGTAGGGCAGGATATAAATCCAATAAATGAAAATGAAATGAATCCCTCCATTGCTCTCACCTATTAGCATTTCGTACATGATGACTCCCAACGACCACCAATCACAGAGTTTGTTGTAACCGGTTTGCATGAAAACCTCCGGTGCGATGTAATCCGGAGTCCCGACAGTCGAATAGGCCTGAAAAAAGATATTTTATTTATTTATTTATTATATTTATTATATTTCTATACCGCCTTTCTACCGCAGGACTCAAGGCGGTGTACAGTCAAGAAAAAAATAAAAGATACATAAACATCATAAAATTGATAATTAAAATTATAGCATAGTTTAGCCCAAATTAAATAAAACCCAGAATTAGATAATATTTTAATCATTCCCAGTTAACATGCTTAGCCCCGCCTGATCGAACATCAGGGTCTTGAGGGCACAGCGGAAAGCACGGAAATTAGGGATGTTTCGTATATCGGGGGGGGCAGTTCATTCCAAAGGGTTGGAGCCCTTACAGAGAAGGCCCTCCCCCTGGGAGTCGCCAATCGGCACAATTTGACTGACGGTACCCTGAGGAGTCCCTCCCTGTGAGAATGAACTGGTCGGTGGGAGGCTATTGGTGGCAAAAGACGGTCTCGTAAGTACCCAGGCCCTAAGCCATGGAGCGCTTTAAAGGTGATAACTAACACTTTGAAGGGAGAGAGAGAGAGAGAGAGATTCAGGCCACCTTTTGAAACTAATCCAGGTTTATGTCTTTCCAAGAAAGCCACACAGAGTCTTCCATCTATAGCCATGATGGCGAACCAATGGCACGCATACCAGAGGTGGCATGTGGAGTCATATCTGTGGGCACGTGAGCAATGCCCTAACTTAGCTCCAGCATGTATGCACGCACTGGCTAACTTTTATTATTATTATTTATTTAATTTCTATACCACCCTTGTCCCGAAGGACTCAGAGCGGTGCACAGCCAACCGTAAAACAAACCAAATAGAAAATTTAAAAGCATTTTAAAAGACATATTAAACAATTTGGCCCTAATCATTAAAAAATAAAGTTAAAACTCATATCTAGGCCAGCCCTGCTTGTTGGAACAAGAGCGTCTTGAGGGCACGGCGAAAGGTGAGTAGGTTAGGGATCCTCCGTATCTCCGGGGGCAAATCGTTCCAGAGGGCAGGTGCCCCCACCGAGAAGGCTCTCCCCTTGGGGGTTGCCAGTCGACACTGTTTGACCGACGGCACCCTGAGGAGTCCCTCTCTGTGGGAGCGTATTGGCCGGTCGGAGACTATCGGCAGTAGAAGGCGGTCTCGTAAGTACCCGGATCCTAAGCCATCGAGCACTTTAGAGATGGTCACCACCACCTTGAATCGCACCCGGAAGACCACTGGAAGCCAGTGCAGCTCACGCAGGAAGGGTGTTACATGGGTGCGCTGAGTCGCTCCCATAATCACCCGCGTGGCTGCATTCTGGACCAGTTGGAGTTTCCGAGTGCTCTTCAAGGGGAGCTCCATGTAGAGAGCATTACAGTAGTCCAGATGGGAAGTGATTTTCTAGCCTTCCAGGCCCACCGGAAGTCGGAAAATGGGCCGTTTCTGGCCTCCAGAGGGCCTCGGGGGAGGGAGGCCTTTTTCACCCATCCCAGGCTCCAAGAAAAGCCTCTGGAGCCTGGAGAGGGAGAAAATCGGGCCTACCGGGCTCACCATGCCATTACGTATGTGCCAAAAGCGGGGGGAGTGCGGGACGGTCGCGCGCGCATGCAGGAGGCGCATTGAATTATGGGAGTGGGCACTGACGTGCGCAACCACCCACACTCCCCGCATTTTTGGCATGCGACGGCAAAAAGGATGGCCCTCACTGATCTGTAGTCTAATTTGGGGTTTTTTATGCATTCTCTGAAAACGGCATCATTTAGCATTCTTTACTCGTGGTTTCTGCCCCCAAAATAAATAAATAACAGGCCCTGGGGGAAATTGATCCCACAGTCCTTCTCCTCCTCCTCCTCCTCCTCCTTCTCCTCTACTCCTCACACCCCCTCTCCCTTCCAGCACTGATATGTTACCTAGTTGGGTCATGAAATGTTTGCAAGAATAAAACTTTTTTTCCCTGTGGAAGGACGTTGCCGAACTCCACGAGGAAATGCTCACCAATTGTCGCCTGTTCTTCTTCCACGTTTCTGCTTTCCTTTTGGAGTTCATGTTCTGAAAGGCTGAGGAACAAAACCAAGAGGAGAGGTGAATGTTTTCCGTTTTAACGCCTGCTGAGGGTCGCAGAGGAGGATACGGAATGGAATGACAGGGCCTTCCGTTAAAAAAAGGCTATTTTAATCTTTTCTTTCCCTCCCTAAATGTGTCATCGACGTAGAATTACAAGGCAATCCTTCTCCTTCTCCACTCCACAAACTCCACTCCCTTTTAACACTGATGGTGTTATCTAGCTGGGTCATGAAACGTCTTGAAGAAAATCGACAAGCTCGGAGAGCGCTAAGGAGCCGACAGTCAGTGACCTCCTCTTCTTCCTC
Source organism: Coluber constrictor foxii (assembly GCA_038048745.1). NCBI lineage: Eukaryota > Metazoa > Chordata > Lepidosauria > Squamata > Colubridae > Coluber > Coluber constrictor. The sequence continues at coordinate 327,589 of CM075964.1, read as the reverse complement.
CCCTTCAACACCTCCTCCTCCTCCTCTTCTACTTCACAAACTCCACTCCCTCCTAGCACTGATTATGTTACCTACCTGGGTCATTAAATGTCTTCAAGAAAACAGCTAAGAGAAGACCCACAGTCATTGACCTCCTCCTCTTCCTCCCCTTCAACACACCACCTCTTCCTACGCCCCCACTCCCTTCTAGCACTGATGATGTTACCTAGTTGGGTCGTGAAACGCCTAAAAGGAAAACACCAAGCTCAGAGAGCACCCGGGACCCCACCGTTCAACCCCGAGCCACAAATATTCTCTTCCATCAACACAGCACGCGCGATATTTATCGTTAAACCGGAATTTGCAGTACTTACAGAAGTCACTCGGTGGATTGTGCGTAAGGTTTCTGTAGAATTCAGTTCGGTGAGCTTTCTTTAAACCTGTGCATAGCCCAAAATCAGAGAGTTTTACATGGCCCTACAGGAAGAAAACATTCCTCATGTGATGGATCCAGATGACTGATGTAAGTAAGTACTTCTGGAGAGATTCCCTGATTTGCATCTCGCCAACAAGCAGGCCAAGCACAAAATTGCATGTTCCTCGTGTCTGAGAAATCGACACACAAATGGATTTGAAGCAAACTCTTTTATTTGTAAAATGTATTGGCCACAGAAACTCTGGGTGGCTTACAATATTAAAAGATAAAACTGTATAAAGTGTAATAATATCTGTCTGTCTGTCTGTCTGTCTCTCTCTCTCTCTCTCTCTCTTTATCTATCTATCTATATCTTATCTTATCTTATCTATCTATCTATCTATCTATCTATATCTATCTGTCTCTCTCTATTTATGTCTATATGTCTATCTCTATCTATCTATCTGTCTCTCTCTATCTCTTTATCTATCTATCTATCTATCATCTATCTATCTATCTATCTATCTATCTATCTGTCTGTCTGTCTGTCTGTCTGTCTGTCTGTCTGTCTGTCTATCTATCTATCTATCTATCTATCTATCTATCTATCTATCTATATCTTATCTCTCTCTCTCTCTCTATTTGTCTATATGTCTATCCCTCTCTCTATATATATATGTGTGTGTGCATGTGTGTGTCTATATGTCTCTATATCTGTCTGTCTATCTATCTATCTATCTATCTATCTATCTATCTATCTATCTATCTATCTATCTATCTATCTATCATCTATCTATGTCTATGTCTCTCTCTAAATTTCTATCTCTCTATGTCTATCTCTCTCTCTCTCTCTCTATCATCCATTTTATCTATCTATCTATCTATCTATCTATCTATCTATCTATCTATCTATATCTTATCTCTCTCTCTCTATTTGTCTATATGTCTATCCCTCTCTCTCTATATATATGTGTGTGTGCATGTGTGTGTCTATATGTCTCTATATCTATCTATCTATCTATCTATCTATCTATCTATCTATCTATCTATCTATCTATCTATCATCTATCTATGTCTATGTCTCTCTCTAAATTTCTATCTCTCTATGTCTATCTCTCTCTCTCTCTCTATCATCCATTTTATCTATCTATCTATATCTATCTATCTATCTATCTATCTATCTATCTATCTATCTATCTATCTATCTATCTATCTATATCTTTCTCTCTCTCTCTATTTGTCTATATGTCTATCCCTCTCTCTCTCTATATATATGTGTGTGCATGTGTGTGTCTATATGTCTCTATATCTATCTATCTATCTATCTATCTATCTATCTATCTATCTATCTATCTATCTATCTATCTATCTATCTATCTATCATCTATCTATCTATCTATCATCTATCTATGTCTATGTCTCTCTCTAAATTTCTATCTCTCTCTCTCTCTCTCTCTATCATCCATTTTATCTATCTATCTATACACACACACAATACAGGAAGTCCTCCACTTACAACAGTTCATTTAGTGACCGTTCAAAGTTACAACAGCACTGAACAAAGCAACTTACAGCTGTTTTTCACAGTTACGACCGGTGCAGCATCCCCCTGGTCACGTGATCAAAATTCAGAGGCTCGGCCATTGACTCATACTTATGACGGTTGCAGTGTCCCGGAGTCACGTGATCCCCCCTTTGCGACCTTCTGACCAGATTCACTTTACAACCGGGTTACTTATCAATTTGAGTGAGTTACTTAACAACTGAAGCAAGAAAGGTCGTAAAACGGGGCAAAAATTCACTTAAGAAAAGTCCCAGTTAACAACATAAACTTTGGCTGCCATTGTGGTCATACGTTGAGGACTTGCTGCATTATAAACATCAACCTAGCTAAAAATATGAGGAGGGAGGGAATATGGCAAGAAGGGGTGGGATCTGTTGTTAATCTATCAACCAACTCACCCCCACCCAAGGTGAAGTCCCTCCATTGGCGCAGCAAGCCAACAGCAAGCCAGCATCCATAAGCTCTTATGGATGGTAACAGTGGTGGGATTCAGATCATTTAACAACCGGATCTCTGTCCTAATGACCAGCTGGGTAGGCGTGGCTGGGTGGTCATGTCACTGGGAGGGCATGGCCAACTTGACATGACTCTCATCGAGGGGCACCTCACCTCGCCCAGCCTCTCCTCGTCATGCCTCGCCCCGCCTCGCCCCTCCCCTCCCAGCCACTCCTTTTCACGCCCAACTACTTCCCCCGCCGCCCAACCGGGTGAGCAGCCGGGTGGCTGGACAAGCAAGTGGGCGGTGAGGTGAGGAGTGGCTAGGAGGGGAGGGGAAAGGCGTAGCGAGGCACGCTATTCAGCCGGTTCGCCGAACTGCACAAAAAGTTAGCTCCCGGTTCTACCGAATCTGTGCGAACTGGCTGAATCCCACCACTGGATGGGAAGGAGGGTTAGAGCTGACCTCACATATGGATGTCTCGGTTTAGGAAGGTGTCATTTGAAGGCTGATTTTTCATTTGAATTATGCAAAAATCAGCCCTTCGGTGGATCGGTCTTGGAGGGGCAGATTCAATCCCTTATTCCTCAAAGCACCGGAGGGAAGGACAGGAAGCAATGGATGGAAACTAATCCAGGCGAGAAGCAACCTGGAATTAAGGAGAAACTTCCTAACAGTAAGGACAATTAACCAGGGGAACAGCCTGCCACCAGAAGTTGTGGGTGCTCCAACACCGGAAGCTCTTAAGAAGAGACTGGACAGCCACTCGTCTGAACTTATTTAGACTTATAAGACCTCCAAAGTTCCTTCCAGCTCATTCATTCTATTTCCATTATTAGAGATATAAATATTGTTGTTGTTATTATTATTATTATTATTATTATTATTATTATTATTATTATTGGCCGGTACACTCTCATAGAGAGGGTCTCCTCCAGGTGCCGTCGGCCAAACAGTGTCGATTGGCGGCCCCCAGGGGGAAAGCTTTCTCTGTGGGGGCACCTACTATCTGGAACGACTCCCCACGGAGATACGGAGGATCCCGGATCTGCGCACCTTCCGCCGCGCTCTTAAGACCTTTTTATTTCACCAGGCAGACCTGTCCTAACCTCTCTTCCTCTTTTAGCGTTAAATTTTAATCTGTTTTAAATTGTTTGGAGTGTTTTAATTCTGTCTGGGCCAAATCTATTTAATTTGATTTTATCTGGGTTTTTAAATTTTGTATACATGTATTTTTATTGTTGGCTGTTCACCGCTCTGAGTCCTTCAGGAGTAGGGCGGTATACAAATCTAATAAACCTAAACCTAAACCTATTTCAACGGTTTTCTTTTTTTAAGAAAAAAAAGTTATTTTTTTTTATTTTTTAGACAAAACACACATACAAACTTACAATGTATTTTTTTTTTTACAGAGTATTTGGCCGACTCACAAATTTAAACAGTGTTTAGTCATTTCAGTTAAATTTACCATTTCTATATTTCCTTTTTGCCATATTTATTTCTCATCTGTTTTTTTTAACAACCATCTTCATTCTCATCTCTAATCTTAAGCAAATTCAGTTTTTCTCTTCTCTTCTTTATTATACCCCTTCCTCTATTTTTATATCTATCCTCAAATTAGTTAGTCACGTAGTATTACAATTGTTTGATTCTTATAGAAATAATAAACCAGCTCATTATTTCGGTATAGAAATATAATTAATAAATAAATAAATAAATAAAAAATAATTTCAATGATTTTCAAGATTTTTTGTATTCATAAAAGGATTTGGGATGCCAAAGCCAACTGTAGCCCAACCATTTCAGCCACGGGGGTGAGGGTGCCCCAGATAACTGCCGGAACCATGTTTAAGAATCTCAGCAACCTTCATCTGTGTGGACTTCAACTCCCAGAATTCAACTCCCGGAAGTAGTGGACATCCACTTCCAGAATTCTAATTCTGGGGAATTCTGGGAGTTGAAGTCACCCAGCTTCACGTTGCTGAGACATTCCATCCTAGACACAAGGACACAAAAGAGTGGACATGTCTGAACATTAGATACCTTTGCATCTAGCAGAAGATTATCGGGTTTAATATCTCTGTGAATAAACCCCAGTTGGTGAATGGCGTCGATAGCGAGCACGGTTTCTGAGATATAAAACTGTGTTTCCTCCTCGGACAGCGTATCCTTCTTCATGAGCAAAGTCATCATATCACCTGAATCAGGGAGACACAAGACTGTATTTAGCTGGTGTCGAGCTGCAAAAAGCAAGAAATGGCCAGATGCCCTTCCTGTCGCCAATGCAGAGTTTTGTTCAGCGGATATATTCTCTTTTTTTTTCCCCAATACACTTTATTAAGATTTTATTACATTAAAAACATACAACATTATTTCACTCAACAACAGCTATTTGTGGTGTTTTTCTTGCAACGATAATTCGTGCATTATTTACAAAAATTAAATAATTTAATGGACAGGACCACCACATATGGTAGTATGTTCCCTCTTTCTTTTTACATTTCCAGCATATGGGGCTTGTTTTAGGGTACATTTTTGCTAATTTCGAAGGGGCTAAGTGCTTTTGATATATTCAGCGGATATATTCTCATTGTGCCCAGAGAGAGAGAGAGAGAGAGAGAGAGAGAAATATCTGCCTCTACTCATAGCCTTCTGATTGTGAGGCGAGAGCTCCACCTCTAGGCTACCACACAACTCTCAATTAGTCATTGAAATAATTTCACGGAATTGTTTACCTCCTGGAAGAAACTCCATAATCAGGTAAAGGTTGCGTTTGTCCTGAAAACTGTAGAACATCTTCACGACCCAGGCGCCATCGGCTTCAACGAGGATGTCCCTTTCTGCTCGTATGTGAGCCACCTGCCAAGAGGAACGCGGCCAATCAAATCAAAGGTGAAGGTGAAACAATGGGTTGGACTCCCCAACAGATTTGTACATAAACAGTTTCCAATGCAGTGAAATTTTTATTGCTGTTAGGTGTAAGGCAACCTTTCCTAATGCACAAGGTACTGAGTATAGGTTGGACTACAAGAACCCTCATCGGATTGACTCCTACCCTCCAAAGCTGGAGATATCTGGTTCTATCGGTAGAAGTGAATGTTTTTAGCTCAGGGTTGAAATGTGAGGTCCTTGATGCCCTCTGCATTGGGTTGTTTTCTTGGAAACATCTCATTAAATGTGCAAACGCCTCTCCCTTCTAACCCTGATGATGTTCCCTAGTTTGGTCATGAAACATCTGTAAGGAAACCACCCAGCTCAGAGACCACTCCCCTTGGAGATTAGCATTTTTAAAGCATTGTTACTACCAGTTCGGCGAACCAGTCACATTTGTTATAACCGGTTCGGTAGCATTTCACCTCTGATTTAAAGGGTAGTTAAACAGGTTATTTTCCCCTCCTGCCAGAAAAAGTCAGGAAGGAGAATATAGCGACGTTACAATTTTCTATCCCCCCCCCCCGCCCCCAAATGGATAGATTTCTTTGAAGGCGTTCCAAGAAAACGAAGGAAACCCCCCAATTCTTTTGATAACCCTGAAAATTTTGCATGTGAGTTTCTCTGAAATGCTTGGCTTGGCTTGGGTCTATTTATACTGCCCGTTTCTGGACTTCGGGGAAGGAAATGAGGTTACTTTGTCTCCTAAAAGTGTCCTGCTCCTTTTCTTACCCTTCACTTTCGAAAAACAGGAAAACTGAAATCTTCCCCAAAGGAATGAGAGATCCAGCCACTGAAAATGCCAGCTTCAGATGACATGGCTTACCGACAGCATTGAATGTGCTTTAAAGTTATATTTGGAAACAAAACAAAGACGTACTTGCTCTTTTTCCAGCATGTCGGCTTTTCTCAATATCTTCATGGCGTAAATATGACCCGTATCTTTTTTCTGAACTAATCGGACCTGCGGATTTAATTAAAAGGGAGCTTTGAATCGTGAACTTCTAAGTTCAAAGCACTAAATTCAAATTTTCCTTTCTGATTCTTCTCAAAGCCAATTCAACCCTAAATTGCATTAACAGAGGAATTCAATCAAGATCAAGGGAGGTACTAACACCCCTCTATAAAGCCTTAGTAAGACCATACCTAGAATACTGCATCCAGTTTTGGTCACCACCAGAGGTGGCATTCAGTCGGTTCGCACCAGTTTGCGCAAACGATTGGCAGAAATTTGGCCAAGGTCGCCTAACCGGTAGCCACTCGCTTGCCCCACCCAACATGTTCATCACCGCCATGTTCTTCGTGCATGTGCATCCCATTGCCTTGCAAGTCCAATGGGATGTGCATGTGCAAAGAAACAGCAGCAGCTTATTCCGCGACCTCTGGTACTTTTCAGCGGCCTGCGGCCAGCTGCCGTAGCCGCAAAGCAGCTCTCAAAAGGAGAAGGAAGCGGGGATAGGGCCAGGGCTACTAAAGGAGGGGAAATGGGGGTGACTGGCAAAGGGAAGGGGGTATATAGGTGGAAATTCCAAAAAAATTCCTGCCTTTTCCTGTGGGTGTGGCTAGGGGGGGTCATGTGACTGAGTGGGCGTGAGTGATGTCAACTTGGCCATACCCACTCAGTCACATGCCCCCCCCCAACCTAGCCACACCCAACAAACTGGTAGCGAAAATTTTTGAAACTCACCACTGGTCTCCACACTATAAAAAAGATGTGGAGACTCTAGAAAAAGTGCAGAGAAGAGCAAGAAAGAGGATTAGGGGACTGGAGGCTAAAACGTACGAAGAACGGTTGCAGGAACTGGCTATGTCTAGTTTAATGAAAAGAAGGACCAGGGGAGGCACGATAGCAATCTTCCAATATCTCAGGGGCTGCCCCAAAGAAGAGGGAATCAAACTATTCTCCAAAGCATGTGAAGGTAGGAGAAGAAGCATTGGATGGAAACTAATCAAGGAGAGATTCAATCTGGAAATAAGGAGAATTTTTCTGATACTGAGAGCAACAGAAGTTGCCTTCGGAAGCTGTGAAAGCTTCATCCCTGGAGGCTTTCAAGAAGAAATTGGATTGCCGTTTGTCAGAAATGGTGTAGGGTCTCCTGCTTGGGTGTGGGGTTGGATTAGATCGGGTGTCAGCAACCTGTAGCTCCGGAGCTGCATGCGGCTCTTTGGGCCCTCTGCTGTGACTCCTTGTTGGGTGATCCCACCACTGGCTGGCCCCACCCCACCCCACCCCTCGCCCTCCCCTCCCAGTCATTCCTCGCCTGGCCTGAGAAGACAAGGGCAATGGTGGAGGGATGGAGAAGTTGTGAGGGCAGAATCAGAGAGATACAGAGAGAGGGAGGGAGGGGAGGGAGAGAGAGAGAGATCAAAAGGGTTTTGTGGCTCCCGGTGTTTTTTAACAACAGGTTCTCTGCCCTAATGACCAGCTGAGTAAGCTGATCATTAGGGCAGTAGCACATCATGTGACTGGTGGAAATGAATGACGTCGAGTTGGCCACGCCCACCCAGGCTTTGTGGCTCCCGGTGTTTTCTTTTCTGTGGGAAACAGGTCCAAATGGCTCTTTTGAGTGTTTAAGGCTGCAGACCCCTGGGCCAGATGACCCACAAGATCCCTTCCAACTCTGTAATTCTGTTGTTTGTTTATTTATTTATTTATTTTATTAGATTTATATACCGCCTTTCTCCTTGCGGACTCAGGGCGGTGGACAGCCAGAATAAAAAACAGATTTTACAAAAGTTAAAAGAATTCTAAAAGCAGCTAATATAAAATTTGGCCCATAAATTTAAAACAGTTCAATTAATATTTAATATCAAACTCTAAAAAATTTACCATGGGATCAGGTCAGTCCGCCTAACTGGAAAAAGTAAGTTTTTAAGGCCCGACGAAAAGTCCGGAGGTCGGAGATTGTTCGCAACTCTGGAGGAAGGTCGTTCCAGAGGGTGGGAGCTACCACAGAGAAGGCTCTCCCCTTGGGGGTCACCAGCCGACATTGTCTGGCTGAGGGCACCTTAAGGAGGCCCTCTCTGTGGGAGCGAACTGGCCGGTGGGAGGCAATTGGTGGCAGAAGGCGGTCCCGTAAGTACCCTGGTCCTAAGCCATGGAGCGCTTTAAAGGTGATCACCAACACCTTGAAGCACACCCGGAAGTTCCTTCTGTTCTGGCCTTCAAATCACTCCATGATGTCGGTTCAGCGACCCTGCAAAGCTGTCAAGAAAACGTACAGGGAAACAATTCTCAAGACCCAATCACTAACCTCGCCAAAGGCGCCTCTTCCGATCACCTTCAGAGACTCAAAGTCATCCAGGCCCAGCCTCGTCCTCTTCAGCCTTAAAAATTCAGTCTCTTTGCGGGCGTGTTGAGATCTCCGGAGCTTTTTCTGGGGGCAACCAAACGTTCTCTTTAAAAGACCGGCCACACTTTTGAGAATCATTTTTCTAAACCACAAGATGGCATGATAAACTAATTTAACGCGAGGCTTTCTGCTTTTTGACGCGCTCCAGGCCAAAGAGAGAGCTATCTCTTGTCCCCAGGCTCTGATCAAAACAAGCCTCATCTTACATTGATGGAAACAACGAATATAATGTCAGGCACGATCGTGCAAGTCCTAACACCGTCATCTAGGAAGAAATACGATAGCACTGCATGCCAGCAATAATTAATAACTGCATATAATTTGGAGGAAGTACAGATATACCCTTGTTTTTCTTATTATTAAACATTTATTTATATATATATATATATTCTTACTTTTCGTAGGTTTTATGTGTGTTTTTCCTTTAAGCCAAATTTTTCCTACATAACCAAGATTTTTCTGGAACCCTAATTGAGTGAAATCACATTCACTACTTTCTGGGTTTTTTTCTCCTTCTTTTCATTCTGGCAGCCAGCAAATTTTGTGCTGCATAGTGAGAGACTTATATAGCTATTTCTGGCGCATTAGCCATCCTCAGTAAGCCACACCCACAACTCATGTTCCTCCCTGTAAAGGTACAATGTCTATTTTCTTATATTTCGTAGGTTTTATGTGTGTTTTTCTTGGTTCCTGAGGAAAAACCTGGCTTAAAGGAAAAACACACACTCACACACACACACACACGTATAATGCAGCAGTAATTCATTCTGCGATATATATATGGCTGCAATAGAAAGCAATGTGTTGGTTAAACTTCCACAAATGGTTAACTGTTAATTGCACCAAAGGAGAGTTTAGTTTAATTTGACTATCGTAGTCGCTGTTTACATAGCTTGTGTATTCCTGGCAGAAGGAGCGCTAAGGTTTTAATATTCTAATTTATTTGAAAAATACGGGGTAGTGCTTGACTTATGTTCGCTGATCCCAATGGTCATACATTAAGGATTATCTGTGCATAGAGAGGAATATGTATATGTATATCATATGTATATCACAGTGGCGGGATTCAGCCGGTTCGTGACAGTTCGGGCGAACTGGTAGTTAAATTGCTGTCTGGTCCCGCTCCGTTCCACCCCACCCCTTTCAGGAGTCCCGACGCATCCCGTTTTGGCTCCCAGGAGGCTTCAAGGAGGCCTACGAGGCCCAAAATGGGGCACAGAGGAGGAGGTGCGCCCCCCGTAACCCATTTTTGCTCCCAGAGGGTGCATGAGACTGAATGCTGCCTGTCACACCCCTTGGCCACACCCACCCTGGCCACGCCCATCCGGCCAGTCATTACGGCAGAGAATTGGTTGTTAAATTATTTGAATCCTACCACTATGTATGTGTGTGTGTGTCTGTGTATGAGGAAGCTACGTACCTTGTAAATATTAAAGTCAACATGACATGAATGTTCTAACACAGGAACCTTTGCTACTATTTTACATATTTACCTACAAAGCATTTCTCACACTTCTGTTCCTTTAATACCAACCATGTGTGTGTATATCTGAAAATATTCTGATTTTTTTCCCCTCCCCCTTGCTGGCCCTTTCCTCCATTTACCGCTTCCTTCTGTTGACTTTTTTTCGGGCTGATGTTATTAAAACAAACACACACACACACAAATTTTGTCCTGCAAGTTTTTATGAATCACTAAGGGTTGTACCAATCCTAAACAAACAAAGCTATTAAAAACTTTCAGCTTCACGAGTGCCTGAATTACCTCTTCGTCTGCTAAGCCTTCTTTCTCCATGGCTACTTCAAGTTTCTTCTGCCTAAGTTGGAAGTACAAATCACGTATTATGAAACAACCGACATTATTATTATTTATTTTTTTTCCACGCCAAAACAACTAGACACAAAGACAGGTTTTCCCCTGTGCCATTACTCAACTAAACAGATAATTCCCACAGTGCTGTCTTACGCCTAAGGACATCTAATCATGTAGTATGACTCTATTATTATTATCCTTCTCTTCTTCTCTATTACCTACTCCTATTTGTATCTTATGACTCTCATTTTATTGCTTGTACCTTATGATTTATGATTGTATTTTATGATTTATGACTTTGCTACTTTTATGGATATGGAGAGCTCCTGCACCAAATTCCTTGGGTGTTCAATTTGTTGTTGACCCGTCACGACCCCATGGACAATATTCCTCCAGGCCTTCCTGTCCTCTACTATTCTCTGGAGTCCATTGAAGGTCACGCCGACTGCTTCAGTGACTCCATCCAGCCACCTCATTCTCTGTCGTCCCTGTCTCCTTTTGCCCTCCGTCATTTCCAGTCCTTCCTTCTCATTAGGTGGCCAAAGCATTTGAGTTTCATCTTCAGGATCTGGCCTTCTAAGGAGCAGTCAGGGTTGATCTCCTCTAGGACTGACTGGTTGGATGGCCTTGCAGTCCAAGGGACTCGCAGGAGTCTTCTCCAGCACCAGAGTTCAAAGGCCTCCATTCTTTGGTGCTCAGCCAAAGAATAGGGTCCAATTTTCACAGCCATACATTACAACTGGGAAAACCAAGTCCGATTACATTTGGTCAATATAGAATATTCTATTCTATTTTAGAATTGAAAAAGAGGGTTATTTCACACCTCAAACATGGAAACCTGGGTCCAAAGTTTGAGTTACACAACACCAGGCAAGTTAATAATTATGGAGGTCGCCACGAAAAGGAAGAGAAGGTCTTTCTCGTTCCAAAATTCTTCCCCTGTTGCATTATCCAAATTCTCATCCTGATCTCTTTATTGGTGCATGAGATGTGGGGGGAAAGAAAGGGGTTTATTTATTTAGACATAAAAAATTCTCCCTCAACTTCCTGGATGATAATCCAAAATCAAGAAAAAGGAAAGAGACAACATTCAAGCATCACATTAAGTCATGGTCCATGTCTCCATGATGGATTGAAGGAATGCAAAATGCTGCATCCAATTCAACAGTGAAACCGAGCAAGTCATATCGTGGCTTAGAGTGACGTCTGAATACCAGCCATCATTGTCTGTCCCGGAGTTTCCCAATTTAGCAACTTTAACATGGGGGGGAGGGAGCTACAACACCCAGAATTCCCCAGCCAACTCTTCATGCAAATTACACTGTAAAAGTCTAAACGGCAGATTTGCCAAAGGTTAAACTATCGTGGCCAAACCCAGATAAGGTTGCAGCTGGCAAACAAGGTGCAAGATACGCTTTGTCAACAGGTGTATTTGTAGAGTAACAACGGTAGTGCCCGAGAACAAAACCTACCTTGGTCTTCTGGTTAAGTAAAGACTGAAAGGATTAACATGATAACATTACACACTCTTCATCTTCATTTAACCATTTAACCCCACAGTAGCCCTGATGATGTTACCTCCTTGGGTCAAGAAACATCTGGAAGAAAACTACGATATTCAGAGAGCACCGAGGACCCCACAGTTCTCCTCCTCCTCCTCCTCCTCCTCCTCCTTGCAAAGCTCACTCCCTTCTAGCACTGATGATGTTACCTAGTTGGCTCGTGAAATGTCTACAAGACAATTACCAAGCTCAGACAGCACCAAGGACCACAGTTCTCCTCCTTCTCCCTGAAAACCCCACCCCCTTCTAGCACTGATGGTATTACCTAGTTGGGTAATGAAACGTCTACAAAAAAACTACCAAGCTCAGAGAGTACCAAGGACAGTTCTCCTCCTCCTCTTCCTCTTCCTCCTCTTCTTCCTCCTCCTTGCAAACCCTACACCCTTCTAGCAGTGATGATGTTACCAAGTTGGGTCAAGAGAGCACCAAGGATCCCGCAGATCCATTTTGGCTCCCACCAGGCAGTTCTTCCCCCTACCTAAGGATCTCCCCAACAGGAGGTCCCCATACAACGTCTAATCCTCATCAAAGAATTGCTGTTAAAGGAGGACGGGACCTCGTGTACCTGTTTTCTCTTTCTTCGTGCTGCGAGATGAGATTGCTATAAAAGTTCTCCAACGTAAGCTTGGCCACCGTGACTCGCTCCCGGGTGTGGTTGCTCATAGGAAAAGACGTCGGAGTTGCCGCGGTCATGGCCATAGTAACCTGCGCTGAAAGGGAGTCCATAAAATATAACAGTTACTCAACGGAATATAAAGTCTTCCTCGTCTCCTCCCAAGCCCACGGTGGGAAACGCGGAGTTTCTTCCAACGTTTCTTTGGCAAAGGTAGCAACATGCTCTAGCTGGCACACACTAGGTGGCTCAGTGGCTAAGAGGCTGAGCTTGTCGATCAGAAAGGTTGGCAGTTTGGCGGTTCGAATCCCTAGTACAGGACTCCTGCGTATAATAATAATAATAATAATAATAATAATAATAATAATAATAATAATAAAAGTAATAATAATTATTAATATTTATAATTTATAATATGTATAATATAATAATATTAATAATAATACTTAATAATAATAATAATAAAATAATAATAAAAATAATAAATCACAAAGTACCGGGACTTGCAAATCGAAGTTGAGCGACTATGGAAAAAGAAATCATGTGTTGTTCCGATTGTAATTGGAGCCCTTGGAGCAATACCCAAAGGGCTACCCCGCTATTTAGAAATTCTAAATTTACCGGACTTGAACGTTTTGACTCTACAAAAAACCACCTTACTCGGAACAGCTTACATCCTCCGACGATATCTTAACAGTTCCTAGGTCCTTGGTTAGGACTCGAGCTGCTGAGCTATTAACCAGCCTCAAAGGCTGTGAATCTCACTACAGATTAAATAATAATAATAATAATAATAATAATAATAATAATAATAATAATAATAATAATAATAATAATAATAATAATATTTCTATACCGCCCCTCTCCCGAAGGACTCGGGGTGGTGCACAGCCTAATTAAAAGCACAAGACAAACAACAATTTAAAATTTAAAAATATTAAATAATTTGGCTCAATATAAAGCCCCAAATTTATAAATCCCAGATTAAAACCAATTTAAAAATTTTCACATCGATAGCCCGGCCTGGCGGAACAAAAAGGTTTTGAGGGCACAGCGGAATACACCGTATATACCAGTTTAGCAGGGGGTTGGACTAGATGACCTCTAAGGTGCCTTCCAACTCTGGCCATCTGAAATGAATAAGCCCAGCCTGAATCATGGTGGAAGCAATTTCTTTCTTTTTTTAAAAAAAAATGTTTTATTAGTACATTTTTCTTAATGTATATAAAAAAAACCCCTCTATATCTCTTTCTGAGCCATGTGTTGTCTGGCTACAATTGGTTTTGAGTAAGAATACAACAATAATCAATGATGGTAATCACAGTGTACATATCAATAATAATAATCACATACTAGTAATGCAATTAGCTTATCCATACCTAAAAAAAAATTCCGTATATACCAGTAATTCATTATCCTTGTTTTAGTTTCTAACCTCTGTTTCTATTAGTTAACCATTGGTAAAACGAGGCCCGTGTTAAGAAATATTCTGTTTCTTCCTTTTCTTTTCTTTTAAATGTCACTTTTTTCGGTGCCGCTGTAACTTCAAACAGTCACTAAATGAACTGCCGTACGCCGAGGACTATCTGTAAACGTGGCTCCCTTTCTTGGATCAATTAACCGCCTTTGAGAGCTAGTTTTGACTTGTCGCTAGCCACCAAATAGATCTCAATGCCGTCGACTGAGTTGTTTTAATATTTTTTTTTAATAAAAATATTTGACAGAAAGGGCACATTCAGCCCCCAAATAGTCCTTTTAAGTGGCTGCCAATAAAAGAATATAACAGCCTTGTATTTAAACACCGACCACCCAGCCGCAGCTGAGAAGTCATGGCAATACCAATAGATTTCACAGGCCCACGGAGCATCATACCCATGATCGAAAACAGTTTGCCAAATATGAGAAAGTCCCTTTTGAAAAGTCGCCTGGTGGAATACAATCCTCTCCTTATTTTCTCGGTCAGTTCTGGCTGGAACTCAGGAAATCTCACCACCCCACCCGGCGTCAAAATTTGCAAAACAGGGGACTCTTGGATGAAGCTAGAGTTTAAAACGCGTCGCAACGTTTGTTTGTTTTTACGGGAGGAGGACGGGAGGCGTAACCCTGAATGAATCTGGGATGGTTTTTCGTAGCGCCCCTGGAAGGGATTGAATTTCCCAAAGCGGGACCTGTTGTTGTTTTTTTATTATTTATTTCCAGAGGAAAGTCCGTCCGAGAGGAAGCATCTGCAAAAGCATGACTCATATCTTAATTCATAAGAGAGCAAAGGTTATATAAGGAGACGGTGTGCCCTGGAGAGCGGCAATTTAGGGCTTTGAAAGATTGTCCCTTTAGGCCAGGGATCAGCAACCTGTGGCTCTGGAGCCGCATGCGGCTCTTAAAATCCCTCTGCTGCGGCTCCCTGTCGCCGGTCTCACTAGGAGGAGACTCTATGGTGGGGGGAACCAGAGTTCCGGTTGGCGGAGGAAAAAGAGCACCATGCTAGGAGGAGTCTATGGTGGGAGAACCGGATTTGTGGTCAGCTCCAGAATTGAATGGGAGGCTTCCGGTTAGGACCTTTGTGGCTCTTTGAGTGTTTAAGGTTGCCGACCCCTGCTTTAGGCACAGACATCCCAATCCTCCTGCCTGAGGAATGTTAGAACTATAAATTGTGATTTTCCTCTAAGACAGGGGTCAGCAATTTGCAGCTCTGGAGCCACATGTGGCTCTTTCACCCCTCTGCTGTGGCTCCCTGTCACTCAAAATATGCGTCACAACCATCAATGTGCGACACCCACTGGCACACAATTGAGTGAGCTTTTCAACCCCCAGTAGCTAACCATGGATAAATCCAAGAAAAGAAAAGTTTCAGAAGAAAACGGGACGTTTAATTCAACTACATGCTAGTTTTGTGACCGCTGAAGAAATAGTCAGGCACGGGAAGGGTTTTGTGGCTCCCGGTGTTTTCTTTTCTGTGGGAAATGTGTCCAAATGGCTCTTTGAGTGTTTAAAGTTGCAGAGCCCTGCTCTAAGAAAAGGAACAGGAGGATAATCGAAAGTAGTCACGCTACCGAAGAGGACTTGTAGAGAAAGCCAATTTGTCTATTCTAAGACAAAGCCTGTTCCCTTTAGGCAAATAAATGAGAATAGGATAACTCTTTCCTTACACCAGGATGTAAAACGACTACCTCTTGAGTGTTGCTAAGCGATTTACAGAGTCAGCATCTTGCCTCCACAACAATAAGGGTCCTCGTTTTACTGACCTCGGAAGGATGGAATGCTGAGTCGACCCTGAGCAGGATCGAACTCCTGACAGTGGGCAGAGTTTAGCCTGCAATACTGCATTCTAACCATTTCACCACAAGGAAGAAGAATGAGAAAGGGAATAAGAGGGAAGGAAGGAAGGAAGGAAGGAAGGAAGGAAGGAAGGAAGGAAGGAAGGAAGGAAGGAAGGAAGGAAGGAAGGAAGGAAGGAAGGAAGCAAAAAAGGAAGGAAGCAAAAAAGGAAGGGAGGGAGGGATAGCAATAGCACTTAAACTTATATATCAGTTTACAGTGCTCTATAGCTCTCTCTAAGCAGTGTACAGAATCAGCCTCTTGCCTCCAACAATCTGGGTCTTCATTTTATCAACCTGGGAAGGATGAATTAGCCTTGAGCCTGGTGAGATTTGAACTGCTGGCAGTGGGCAGAGTTAGCCTGCAATACTGCATTCTAACCACTGTGCCAGTCCTGGTAGTTAGGACTACAATTGATCCTAAGAGGTGTAAAGGGCAGATTTGGCCCCGGGGGTGTAAACTTTGCAACTGGGAGAAAAATGCTACCAACTCAAAACGTTTGCCAGCCTTCCACCTTCTCACGCAGCCAGTTACCGCTGCATCTGTTCCAAAACTCACAGGTTGTGCTTTCTAAAAGGAAAGCGACAACATGGCTTACTGTTTGGGTTTTCCATCTGCTGTCTGTTTTCTAAAGGTCCCTATCCAAATTCCACACAACATTGTCTACCGCCAGCTCTTACTAACCCACGAGGATGTTCCATCGGGAAGACGCAAAACCAGAACGTGAGACAGCAGCGAGATAAATAGTTGTCTGCCACATCTATTCATCTCCGTCCCCTGC
The DNA here is from genome assembly GCA_038048745.1 of Coluber constrictor foxii. Classification (NCBI taxonomy): domain Eukaryota; kingdom Metazoa; phylum Chordata; class Lepidosauria; order Squamata; family Colubridae; genus Coluber; species Coluber constrictor. The sequence continues at coordinate 310,827 of CM075964.1, read as the reverse complement.
CTTTTATCCCCAGTGCTAGGATGAGGCTTCGCTAGCAGTAGTGGCTCTTCCATCCCAAGGACCGGCCCATAGATTTCCACTGCTCTCCTCTCCTCTGCCTTCTGCGCGACAGGCACTGGACCCAGCTGTTCCTCCTCTTCCTCATCAGCCGCCTCCAGACCTGGGGGCTGTTGACTCTCCATCTGAGGGCTGACGGACAGCCCTTGCTCTGCCTCTACCTCTCTCTCTTTGCCGGTTCCATTCCCTCTTCCCCCTCGGAGCTCTCAGGTTGTGTTGATGCTGATCCTGACTCCCACGCCTCCTTCTCCTCCTCCTCTGATTCAGCTGTTGGGTGGGCCGGTGGGCGACAGACCACAACAATACGGATCAATTTAAATACGGATATTTTCAAAGGCCTCAGGGATTGCACAAGTAATCTTAAAGGACACGTCCACCCATACCATCATTAACCTATTCCTGTTCCACATTTTGCCCAGTAAAATAGGCCAAACAAAAAATTGGGTATACAGGTTGTCCTTGATTTACAACAGTTCATTTAGTGACCGTCTGAAGTTACGACGGAACTGGAAAAAGCGACGGACTGGCATTTTTCGCATTTACCAACCATAGTAGCATCCCCATGGTCACGCAATCAAAATTAACGAACGTCATAAAATGGGACAAAGCCCCCTTAACAAATGTCTCAGCTACAGAAATTCTGGGCTCAATTGTGGTCTTACATTGGAATATAACACTAGATCAATGGGAGAACATACAGACGAATGGACTAAAATTTACATTACATTATAGCTTGAAAGAATTTTTTTTTATAAAATGATGTATCGCTGGTCCTTGACTTCCGGATAAACTAGCGAAAACGTATAAAAGGATTTCTAAGAAGTGCTGGAAATGTAGTAAAAATTAAAAAAAACCCAGGTTCGTTTTATCTTATACATGGTGGTCTTGCAAATAGGTGAAAACATGCTGGAGAAACGTAACGGTGACAATGCAGAGAATATTTAAGATACAACAATGAATGAAACCCGAAGCTTTTCTGTTAGGTAGGATGGACAAGCCAATTGAAAAACAGTTTGGGGCGCGATTCCTTCACGTTGGGGCAGCTGCAAGGATTGTACTCGCCAAACATTGGAAAGAGAAAGAGATGCCCGAAGAATGGAATTTGAAATAGACTGAAATGAAATGGTGAAATTTACCGCTTTGATTAGAGATAATGGACTAGACAGCTTTATAAGAGATTGGAAACTGTTTCTGGACTTTCTACATATTAATATAATAACAGTTAACCTGTTGATTGTTTTTTCTTCTTTGTGTGTGTGTGTGTGTGTGTGTGTGTGTGTGTGTGTGTGTGTGTGTGTGTATCTGTGGTTCCCCAAAAAATAAGACTGGGTCTTATGTTAATTTTTGCTCCAAAAGACATATTAGGGCCTATTTTTCAGTTAGGTCTTATTTTGGGGAAAATATGATACTAAATGCGTCCATCCGGCTGCCGATCTTAACCAGGGCTTATTTTGGGGGGTAAGGCTTATATTATGAGCATCCTGAAAAATCATGCTAGGGCTTATGTTCCAGTTGGGTCTTATTTTGGGGAAAACAGGGTATATATGAAGAAAGAATAAAAACAGTCAACAGGTTAACCCTCTGTTATTATATTTAATGCATAGAAAGTCCACAAATGGTTTCCATCTCTCTGTCTCTCTCTGTGTGTGTGTGTCTCTGTCTCTCTCTGTTTCTGTCTCTCTCTGTGTGTTTGTCTCTGTCTCTGTCTCTGTCTGTTTCTGTCTCTCGCTCTGTCTCTCTCTGTCTATCTCTCTCTGTGTCTCTCTGTCTGTCTCTCACTGTGTCTCTCAGTCTCTCTCTCTGTGTCTCTTTGTTTCTGTCTCTGTCTCTGTCTCTCTGTCTCTCTCTCTGTATATATGTGTGTGTGTGTGTGTGTTTTCTGAGGTTTTCGTGGGTGTTTGTATGTAGGTCTTTGGTTATTCAGGTTTTCTCCCATGTAAAATTGGAAGTGTCTTGGCAACATTTTGACAAAGTCTCATTCGTCATCTTCAGGCTGGTGTTTTCAGCTTCGTGCTTCTAGGAGTGTTCTGCGATCTCACATTGCTCCTAGAAGCATGAAGCCAAAAACACCAGCCTGAAGATGACGAATGAGACTTCGTCGAAATGTCACCAAGACACTTCCAATTTTACGCAGGAGAAAACCCGAATAACCAAAGACCTACATGTGTGTGTGTGTGTGTGTGTGTGTGTGTGTGTGTGTGTGGTCTACCCCAATATGGGAGGGAGCATACTGCTTCCCTTTCACCTTTCAGCTCCAATCCAGGTCAAAAATATTTAACTGCATGTGCAGCCGGTCCCTGCCATTTCCTCTGGTTAGGGTTAGGGAGACAGAGCTGGAAGTCAGGTAAGATGGCAAGAGGAGCCCCATCTTGCTCCATGCACCCCAAAATAATAAGACATCCCTGAAAATAAGGCCAAGCGCTTCTTTCGGGATTCAAAAAAACATAAGACAAGGTCTTATTTTCGGGGAAACACGGTATCACTTAACATCTCACTTTATGAAAAGAAATTTTACGCTCAATTGTGGTCATAAGTCAAGGAAAATTGTGGTCATAAGTTAAGGATAATTGTGGTCATAAGTTAAGGCCTGCCTGTGTATGTGACCGAATTATGGCAGTTGTAATAATTTGAGGATATTCAGTTGTGTAACCAAGCCTTTAGCGTTATTGCAATAAAAAGTTATTTGGGGATGGTTTCATGCCTCTGGGAAAAAGAAAAAACAGAATTCTTGTATTTCCTTTTCATATTGACCTCCCCGGATAATTAATGTCGAATATGGTATTTTTCCATCTCAAAGCCAGAGAAATTTTTCCATAAATGAAAGGGCTCCTCAGATAACAACGATCTCTTCCTTCTTTGGGCAATGCACAATGGGACCCACGAACACAACACAAGGCAGGTGCAGCGGCTGACTCAAAAACAATGAATCACGCAAAAGAGGAATGACTTTGGGTGACTTCATCCCTTCGGTCCAGCGCTCGGCTGACAATCTCAATACAAGGAAACTGCACCCAAAGTCTAGAGTAACGTGAGTTGCTCCAGACAGAAGTTTCATCAGCTACTAAGCCAAATAAGGAATTAATTTAGTACAGACAAGTCAGACGTAATGTTTTGGCCAGATGACTTTCCCAGCCTTTAGTCATAAAAGCAAAGTCCCTGAAAATAACTTTTCCCGTAATACATTCAACCTTGAGTGGAGTATTAGAAAGAGCTTCAGAGATCTAAGATGAACTATGACCATTTTATCTGAAATTTCATTGCAGGCTTAGAGAGAGACTAGAAGCAAGAGATGAATGGGAAAAAGAAATCTAACTTTTCTGCAGCTTCAACTTATGAGTTGAAAAACCAGAAAGGAATCTCATACACTTTATTCTGCATAGATCCAAACAACCAGGAAGGCCAGTGGTGGGTTCCTCCCGGTTCGGCCCGGTTCGGCCGAGCCCGTAGCGGTGATGCTATTACATCACCAAATCGGTTCTCTTTCTTCGGAAGCTGTATATTTGTGTATTTGCTGTAAATATACCCATAGATTGTGTGAATGACCTAACTTGATACAGAGGCAGGGAAAGAAAACAGCCAATTAAAATAAAATTATCTAGAAAAGCCAAAAGCAATTCCCACAACTAGAAAAATGGGTCATATTCAGGCCTACAACATTGGTGTATGATAAATGTCTTACGAAAACTCCTATTAAACTTTCAGAACTCTGATAGAAGAGAATATTTGGAGTTCGGGGGTAGAAATGTGGGATCCTTGGTGCTCGGTGAGCTTGGTTTTCTTGCTGACGTTTTATGCCCTGATGTTGTTAGCTAGTTTGGTGATGAGATGTCTTCAAGAAAACAAGCAAGCTCAGTTCCTTTCCGCAGTTCCAAGAAGGGTCCACAATCATTTGCACTGTTCAGGCGACCTCCAAGTGGCCTCAACAACTCTCAGAAAGAGTACTAACGACCAGATGACTGCAAAGGAATATAAATCTTTTCATCCTCCACCGTTCAGTCAGAACTGAAGAAGCTTCTTGGGTGAGAAGCGAAACATCTTCGAGGAAAAACAAACAAAGGAAGTCCAGTTGCCTTTTAAAAAACTACCTTGGGGGCAGCAGCACAAGCAAATTGTGCCTTGTAGCATCTTACCCTAAAAAGTACATTACGACGTGGGTTTTTGTAAACCACACACCAGTATGGTATCATCTGAAAGCTTATAGTTTCATTCTTTGAGTGCTGAGCGTGCCACTTTGGGATGACTCCAGAGAACTAAAAGGAACTAAGGAAAATAAAGATATATCTGGCACTGAGGATTTAAAACTGGATCTAGAAAATGTGGGTATTAACAATGGGGCCCTTGATCTAGATCAGGGGTCGGCAACCTTAAACACTCAAAGAGCCATTTGGACCTGTTTTCCCACAGAAAAGAAAACACCGGGAGCCACAAAACCCTTCCCGTGCCTGACTATTTCTTGAGCGGCCACAAAACTAGCATATGTGTTTCTGTTTTCTTCTGAAACTTTTCTTTTCTTGGATTTATCCACAGTTGGCCTACCGGGAGTCAAAGACCTCAATAAATTGTGTGCCGGCAGGTGTCACACATTGGTGGTTTTGACACATATTTTGAGTGACAGAGAGCCGCAGCAGAGGGATGAAAGAGCCACATGAGGCTCCAGAGCCACGGGTTGCTGACCCCTGATCTAGATTGTGGGGACGAAGCACATGATCTCTCTCTCTCAGATACACACACACACACACAAAAACCCATTTTTGATAAACAAGGTTAAAAAAAAGATGGGGAAAAATACATTATTCTTATTAATATGTATAAGTGGATCTAAACAGCATGATGTAAGATTACCAGAGGTGGGTTTTAGCAGGTTCTGACCAGTTCCGGAGAACTGGTAGTAAAAATTCTGACTGGCCCCGCCCCCATCTATTCTCTGCCTCCCGAGTCCCAGCTGATTGGGAGGAAATGGGGATTTTGCAGTATCCTTCCCTTGGAGTGGGGAGGGAATGGAGATTTTACAGTATCCTTCCCCTGGAGTAGGGTGGGAATGGAGTAGGGTGGGAATGGAGATTTTACAGTATCCTTCCCCTGAAGTAGGGTGGGGGAGTAGGGTGGGAATGGAGATTTTACAGTATCCTTCCCCTGAAGTAGGGTGGGAATGGAGTAGGGTGGGAATGGAGATTTTACAGTATCCTTCCCCTGCCACGCCCACCAAGCCACGCCCACAGAACCGGTAGTAAAATTTTTTGAAACCCACCGCTGAAGATTACACAACTTTTCTTGTCTAGGTTGTTAACACAAATGAACTGTTGTTAAGTCGAGGCCTACCTGTACACAACTCTTCCAAACGTAGTTGTGATTTAAGAGGAAAAACGGAAGCCTGATTTTGAAACCACAGAACCACCGTTTTACATCTCAGAAGATTAATATTCAAGGCTTCAAAACCCACCTTGTCAAAGGCAAGGCCTGGAAATGAAGCTTTTAAACAAACACACAATGGCTTTTGTTAGTTAAACCTGCCTGTCGTACACACACCTAAACAAAGAGGCGTATCCTGATTAACTCTTTCTAGTAATCTCAAGTGACATAAAACACAGGACATTTTCCGACTGCTGTTTGGCATCTGATAAGCGTTCGTTATTTCCTATTTTTAGCTTCTTGTAATGCTGCCGTCTCGGGGTACAAGGAGACATAATTCACTTTTGTCTCTCGTCGTTTTGTAGATTTTCTGCTAGCAACTGAAACCGGCGCTGAATTCCAGGGTTTTTTTAAAAAAAAACAATCTTCAGCAAAAAAAGAAGAAGAAAATCAACACAATCGCACCAACGGATTAGGAGATAATAGAAAGAAGGTTACTCGGCATTTCAGGTAGAAAAGGATATACAGGTAGTTCTCGGTTTATAACTCCAGTCTCTGCGGTTGTAAAGTGAATCACACAGGCGTTAAGCCAATCCAGCTTTCCCTGTTGACGTTGCTTGTGGGAAGGTTGCAAGTGTCGATCGAGTGACCAAGTGTCGTAAACACAGGTAGCCCTCGACTTGGGACCACAACCGAGCATCGAATTTTGGTGGCTAGGTGAGGCATATGTTATGTGAGGTTTGCTCCCATTTTATGACCATTTGTCAATTCGCAAAGCATCCCTGGCCTGCTCTCGAGGTGCCTTAGGCAAGGAGGATGGGAAACTGACGAAGCAGCCAGCAGCCAAAGACAGGAGTGCATTCCAGACGTATCTTTCTTAAGGCTGTCTCCCAGGGTTACCCACAGCAGCTGGAGGGGAGTGGTATCTATAACCCACAAAATTGCTCTGTTTGGGAATGTGATTGATGACACACCCTGGGGGGAGGGGGGAAACAGGGTTATGATTGGGGTGTAAATTACGTGGGGTCAGAGTTGGCTTCACTTGGGAACGTGCTGACATGAAGCTCCTAATAAATAACTGGATTTCTTTTGAAGCTTGGCTCGAGGCTCATGATTGAATTAGGTCATCGGTCGGAACCCTGACACCATTCTTGCCACCGTTAAGTGAGACCCTGCAGTGGATAAGTGAGTAACATGGTTGTTAAATGGATCTGGCTCTCCCGTGGACTTCTCCTCCTTCAGAAGGATGGACTTACCCAACTGGTCTTTTGTTTTCTGTGATGTCTACAAGACAAGGGCTCTTTTGTTCTTAATCTCTGTTGGCAATCAGAAGGACAGAAAAATAAAATGTCCAAAAGCCATTCGGACATCGTAATCGGGAACAGCCAGCCCTTGCACTGGCTGTGGCCAAAATTCCCACTGCATTTCAGCACCGGTGAAATCATACCGAAACGGAATGCTGCGGGATAATGACGATGAGATCATCGTTCAGGTGTCAGATCTTGTCCCCAAATTCTATGGGGTTGCTTTTTCTAAAAAAAAATTGTTCTTATAAGAATGAAGGTGTGCAACTCATCATCCAAGCACATGTTTTGCATTTAGAAGGTGCCAAGATTCGATTCACAGTATCTCCAAAAAGTGCAAAACGGACTTGTGGACTGTCTCCATAAAATTATTCCTTATTCCTATATGTGACGAAAGGATTTCTGGATGAAAGCACTTCAAAAGATGTTTTGAAGAAGAATATCCGTGGCGAGGGTTTCTTAACTTATTTTCTGTCATTTTCTTTCTTTCTTTCTTTCTTTCTTTCTTTCTTTCTTTCTTTCTTTCTTTTTCTTTGTCTGTCTTTCTCTTCTTTCTTTCTTCTTTCTTCTTTCTTCCTTCCTTCCTTCCTTCCTTCCTTCCTTCCTTCCTTCCTTCCTTCCTTCCTTCCTTCCTTCCTTCCCTCTCTCTCTCTCTCTCTCTCTCTCTCTCTCTCTCTTTCTTTCTTTCTTTCTTTCTTTCTTTCTTTCCCTTTATATAGCCTCTATTTATTTATATCCCACATATATTATTTTTGCAAATAACTCAAGGCAGCGAGCATATTCAACACACCTTGTTCCTTCTATTTTCCCCAACAACAACCCTGTGAGATGTGAGCCTGAGTAGCGTAGGGGGCTAATGCCCCTGTGAGCCTGAGTACTGTAGGGGTCTAATGCCTCTTACTAAAGGCAGCAATTAACATCCAGCTGCCTGTAATTCTGTGAGTTCAATCCTAGCCAGGCTCAAGGTCGACTCAGCCTACCATCCTTTCTAAGGTGGGTAAATTGAAGACCCAGTTTGTGGGGGCAATAAGCTGACTTTGTATAAATATATACAAAAGTATGAAGGCTATTGCTTAATGCAGTGTAAGCCGCCCTGAGTCTCCGGAGAAGGGCGGCATATAAATCAATTTTTTTTAAAAAAATGAGTTGGGTTGAAAGAGAGAGTGTGTGAATTTTCCTGGCCCAAGATCACCCAACCTCCTTTCCTGGTCGTTGGCCCAAAGTCACCCAATTGGCTTTCACACCTAAGGCAGGACTATAACTCCCTGCCTCCTGGTGATTGGCTCAGGTAAGATTTGAACTCGCGATATCCCACTTTCTAGTCCGGTGCCATAACCACTAGACCAACTTGGCTCAGTAACACTTCGATTGTCTTGTTTTAATCCTGAGCTGCAAATATTTCCCTTCATTGTCTTGTTTATTTACAGAAATCTTATTTCGGAAGAAATATAATTCTTCCCGCAGCCGATTCCGAAATGGATTCATACACCACGATTAAACAATTTCCTTTTCAATGGTTGGTTTCATTTTTTATTTTTTTTTGGCCAATCCTTCTTTCCAAAGATATGTAAAATTTCCACTCAGTCGACAAAACCAGAGAGTTTCCTACACAATGCCACTTGACTCCGTGATGAATATTGCATTTCAAATATAATGCATCAGTTAGCCGAGTATCTTTGTGGATACACAAATGAAAACATTTCACTCTTTTGAAACAAGAAGGAAAAAAAGCAAGGAAAACAACATTGTGTCGCGTACAAAATAAAAATGTTTACACAACTGCTTCCTACACGCACATAACTCTCTAAACAATGTCCTAACCGTAAATTCCTTGCAATCATAAAGCTCGATGTAACAAGAATACAATTAAGTCCTCGACTGAACGACCGTAACTGAGCCCAAAATTCCCACGGCTAAACTAGACAGTTGTTAAGTGAATTTGGCCTCATTTTACGAACGTTGTTAAGTGGACCATTGCCGGTAAGTCATTCGCACGGTTGTTAAGTGATTCTGTCTTCCTTAGTGACTTTGCTTGTCGGAAGGTCGCAAAACAGGATCTCGTGCTCCCAGGACATTGCAACCGTCCTAAGTACATACCAGTGGCCAAGCCTCGGAATTTGAAACGACGTGATGGCCGCAAGGGGTCGTAAGTGTGAAAAACGGTCACAAGTCACTTTATTTCAGCGCTGTCGTAACTTGGAACAGTCACTAAACGAATGGAGGTAAGTCAAGACCTACCTTCAAAATCAATTCATAATTAAAGCGAGACAAAAATGGCTCAGACCTTGGAGCCATTCAGATTTCGCATTCGGGTATCGCTAAACGGTTAACTCAAGAGGCTTTGCAATGAAATCCACAATACAGGCAGTCCTCGACTTACGACCACAACTGAGCCCCAAAACCTCTGTTGTTAAGTGAAACGTTGGTTCGGTAAATTTTGCCTTTATTTTTACGACTTTTTTTTTGCCGTCGGTGTTAAACGGATCCCTGCACTAATTCTTAGTGCACGGATTAATACATTAATTAGTGACATGGTTGTTAAGTGAATCCCCCCTGGCTTGGCTCGTCAGAAGGGTCGCAAAAGGGGGATTCACGTGATACACACACACACACACACTCCGGGATGCTGCGACCGTCATAACTATGAAACGGTTGCCAAGCGTCTGAATTTGGATCACCTGACCCACGGGGGGAATTTTGCAAAAGGTCGTAAGTGTGAAATAAACGGTCCTAAGTCACGTTTTTCAGTGCCGTTGTAATTTCAGTCGTTAAATGAACTGTTGTAAATCGAGGACTGCCTGTAACGCAGGAAGTGACATCAAGGTTAGTGCTACGGCACTCAGTAGGTCAGCCCTTGTCATATAACGCAATGTATAAAAGTCCTTTCAAACTTTTTATATTATATTTGGCAGCCTAAGTAAAATTCCTTTAGGAAGGTTAACAAATATTAACAAATAAGATGCCAGCTGTTGTGGTTCACCAGCAGCCTGCAGAGCTGGCAGTGGGGTAGGACAGTGAGGAGTGTGGGAAGGACCATGGGCCAGTCCTGGAGTCTGGGGAAGGCCCGGACAAGGGCTCTGCGTCAGAGGGAGTTATGCATGGACTCCGGAGCCTCCAGAGTCGGACAGCAGAGAGGCAGAGGAACAGGAGGAGCCTGTTCCTAGTGTGCACATGAGCAGAGCTGCCAGAAGGCAAGAACAGTTAAAACAAAAGGGACGACTCAGGAGTAAGGCCTGGAGATGATTGACCCCTCCCATAAGGCTTAAAAGAGGAGCAAAGGCACGTGGGCCCTTTGCAGGAAAGCAACATTGTTAATTCTGTTCCCAGTCGGCATCTCTGTTTGATTCTGGACTCCGTGGGGCTTTGCCAAGTAGGTCTTTGTCAGAGTGTCAAGGGAGATAATGGTTGGTGATTATCCCGAAGGACTTCTCCCAAAGGACTTTTTGCAACTAATTGGGACTCAGCTGTGAATGAACGTAATTCATAGCAGTTGCAATAAAAGAGGTTGTTGGGACTACTTCTGTGTTTTAATGACTCAGGAAGCCTAGGTCACAACACCAGCAGATCCAACTTTTTCATCAGAATACAGGGCGTCCTCGACGTACGACTCCAATGGAGCCCACTGCTAAGCGAGACCGCCGTTAGGTGAATTCCACCCCTGTTTGATGACCTTTCTTGCCAGAATTGTTCAGCGAATCGTTGCGAAGTTGTTAAGTTCGTCATACGGCCGTTAAGCGAATCTGGCTTCCCCATGGACTTGGCTTGTTGGAAGGCTGCAAAAGGGATCCCGTGACACACACACACACACACACACAGGACACCGCAACCGTCATAAATACGAGTTGGTGGCCAAGCATCCAAATTATGATGACATCATCGTGGGAACGCTGCGATGGTCTTAAGCGTGAGAAACGATCATTAAGTCACTTTGGGTTGGTGTAACTTCAAACGGTCACTAAATGAATTGTTATAAATCGGGGACCGCCCATACTGTCATTAGAGCAGACGCCAAGTTGTAGCCATTCAGGTTTTGTTTCCTTAGAACGAGCCAAAGGATAAATATAATAGCAAATTCATCGATAATTAGACGGATGCACACAATACCGAAGAGGCAGCAAATGGGTCTCGGAACAAACACACACCCTGCAACACAATCCTAGTCTAACACAATCCATTTCGAGATTCTCCCAGATCCCTTTGTGAAAAGTGCATTTCAGGCAGGAAATTGGGAATAAACCAAGAGAAAGCCCGAGACCTAAACTTTTGTAGGGAAGACGAACAAATTCATAATAACCAAAGAAACTTTCTTTTGGATAATTTGTTTTGAACAAAAAGAGTTAAAGAGGATGACATGGTGAGTGATTGTATCGGAACCTAAGACATGACCAATTTTTTATTAAGGATTTATTTGGTTGGTTTTGGAAAATTTCTTACGTGATTAATTTTTATTAAGAATATAAAAGATGGATTTTTATGATTTAAAGTTATTTTAAGTAATGGATATATTTAAGGTTTTTAAGATGGATATTATTAAATTGTAATTCTTAATCCTAGGTCAATAGATCTCTCACTATGTATCTAAAAGTTATTTTAAGTGATGGATTAAAAAGAAACTTCCTTTCTTTGGGATGTTAAATTTAAGGTTATAGATTCTTCAATATATTTTCAAGGGTTTTAAATTGTTATTTTGTTTTACATTAATGTTACACTCTGGAGAACCAAGCTGGCTTTGTTTATTGTTGAATTAACTGGGATTGACTACCTTTAAGCAAGAAATATTTTGTTTTGAACAAAGAGAGTTAAAGTACAAGTGATAGATAAATCTATAGATTGTTAGCTTTTTTTTTTTTAATTTGATTTATATGCCGCCCTTCTCCGGAAGACTCAGGGCGGCTTACAATGTGTTAAGCAATAGCCTTCATACTTTTGTATATTTTATACAAAGTCAGCTTATTGCCCCCACAAACTGGGTCCTCAATTTACCCACCTTAGAAAGGATGGAAGGCGGAGTCAACCTTGAGCCTGCCTGGGATTGAACTCATAGAAATTACAGGCAGCTGGTGTTAATTGCTGCCTTTAGTAGGAAGCATTAGCCCTCTACGCTACACAGGCTCTATAACCCAGCTTGTGGGGTTTTCTTTTTTATTAAGGTTTTTTAACTGTTATCACCCTGTATTTGTTCTGGGAAGTCTGGGGAGGGGGGTGGGGGTTGGGATAGGAGGGGGGAAGTGGGGGGAATAAAAGTATGATCTATGTTTAATTCTATATGCTGTATGTTGATTATGAAATAAAATTTGTTCTTAAAAAAAATAACCACATTTGGAGCATTTTAAGAAACCAACCCTTTCATTGTGCTACTTCCCGATGGATAGGGAGTAGCTTCACTCAATAGTAGGGGCTGCCCGAAATAAGAGGAGGGGTCAATTTATTTTCCAAAGCACCAGAAGGCAGGACAAGAAGCAACGAATGGAAACCAATCAAGGAGAGAAACAACCTAGAACCAAAAAGAAATTTCCTGATAGTGAGAACAATTAACCAGTGGAAGAGCTTGCAACCACAAATTGTGGGTGCTCTTAACACTGGAGGATTTTAAGAAGAGACTGGACAGCCACTTCTCCGAAATGGTATAGGGTGAGGGGTTGGATTAGAAGACCTCCAAGGTCCCTTCCAGGTTTATTCTGATGGACTGAATATTTGCGCGAGAGTTTTTGTTCTGAGGAAACCAGTGGATTCAAAGTTTCAGAAAGATGAAAGAGATCACTGTTTCCCGATCTTGGCTGTGCAAAGAGATGTGGATTTCAATTTCCAGAATTCCCCAGCTGATAATTCCCCTGGTTGGGGAATTCTGAGAGGAAGTCCACATATTTTTCATGTGGCTGAGGTTGAAAAAGACTAGAATGGATTGACGGATGGCTTTAGAATGGATGGAGAAATGCTATAGCTGGAGGAATGATAGTGAGATAAGACAGACAGACAAACATAGAAAGATGATACATAGGTAGAAAGGTGGGTGGAAGGAAGAGAGGGAGGGAGAGAGGGAGAGAGGAAGACAGACAGAAGACATAGGTAGGTAGGTAGGTAGCTAGATGGGTGGGTAGGTAGGTAGGTGGGTGGATAGGTGGATGGATGAGGAGAGAGAGAGACATGACAGACACAGAGAGATGATACATAGGTGGTAGATATGTAGATTAGATAGATAGATAGATAGATAGATAGATAGATAGATAGATAGATAGATAGATAGATAGATAGATAGATAGATGAATAGACAGACAGACAGACAGACAGACAGACACATACATAGATACATACATGGATGGATAGATAGATAGATGGATGAATGGGTGGTAGCTAGGTGGATAGACAGATAGATGATAGATGACAGACAGAAAGATAGATACATACATACATATATAGATGGATACATAGATGGATGGATGGGTAGGTAGCTAGGTAGCTAGGTGGGTAGGCAGATAGATGATAGGTAAGTAGGTAGCTACCTAGGTAGCTAGCTAGGTAACTAGCTAGGTGGATACAGACAGACAGACAGACAGATAGATACATAGATGGATGGACGGATGGGTAAATAGATAGCTAGGTGGGTAGGTAGATAGATGATAGATAGATAGATAGATAGATAGATAGATAGATAGATAGATAGATAGATAGATAGATAGATAGATACAGGCAGACAGACAGACAAATAGATAGATAGATGATAGATAGATAGATAGATAGATAGATAGATAGATAGATAGATAGATAGATAGATAGATAGATAGATAGATGATAGATAGATAGATAGATAGATAGATAGATAGATAGATAGATAGATAGATAGATACAGACAAACAGAGAGACAGACAGACAGACAGACGGATGGATGGATGGGTAGGTAAGTAGATAGCTAGGTGGGTAGGTAGATGACAGACAGACAAAGAGAGATGATACATAGGTAGGTAAGTAGGTAGGTAGGTAGGTAGGTAGGGTCTCTTCCAAAGAGACTCACCTATCAGCCAGGATTAAGAAAACCAGCCAACCTTTGCTTCAATGCCTACACATCTCTCCAGGAATCGTTGACAGAAACTTTTTAAAAGCTGACGTTTGCAGTCAGGCTTCCTTCCCCATTTCCAAGATGTGATTCCTAAAAAAACAACACCCACCCAACCCCTAAACCAAGTCAGACCATTCCTACCACAGCTGACATATCGGGCGAGCAAAGGCCGCACTCTCTCCGGAACTTTTCCATGGGTACCAATATTGGGTGGGTCATAGTGAAAAGGAAATGACATTGTCATCATCGGAGTCCTTCGAAATCTTTGGGTATCGGAATAGCAATGGCAATAGCAAGCATGATGGTTAATATCTTTATACTCAAGATAATAATAAGAGCCTAGGTGGCACATCAAATTAAAGTGGTGTTAAATGACACCAGCTGCCTGCAATTACTGCAAGTTCGAATCTCATCAGGCTCAAGGTTGACTCAGCCTTCCATCCTTTCGAGGTAGATAAAATGAGGACCCGGATTGTAGACGCAATAAACTGACTTTGTATAAAAAAGAACACCGCTTAGGGAGGCCCGAAAGCCCTACTAAGCAGGTATATACAAAAGTATGAAGGCTATTGCTTAATGCATTGTAAGCCACACTGAGTCTCCGGAGAAGGGCGGCACATAAATCGAATCAATCAATCAATCAATCAATCAATCAATCAATAATGTTGGGGTTGATCCTGAAAATGGTGGGAGTCCAATCCCTGGTTGCTAGCTGATGATTCCCATCAAGGCCAGACATTTAATTCAGTGACCTCAAAGTCCAGTTAATAGAATAGAATAGCAGAGTTGGAAGGGACCTTAGAGGTCTTCTAGTCCAACCCCCTGCTTAGGCAGGCAACCCTACACCATTCCAGACAAATGGTGATCGAAACTCTAATTTATAGGTAATTTTCCGGGGGTGGGGGTGTGTGTGAACCCAGCCATTTATTAACCCCTAAGCTTGGAAATAACCCATTCTCAGAGTCACACACACACACACACACAGAGAGAGTGCCGTCCCCAACCAGAAACCCTCCTCTGCAAATACCGGAGAGGCCAGCAGCAACCCCCAACCGCCACCAACGGCTCTCCTACACATCTGTGCCAGCTGGAGGGCAAAACGGAAGGTGGTGACTTGGCACAATCCCGTTTCCCTGCCATGCCTCGCTTGCTATATATAGTCTTGGATTTCAGCAACAGCCATTTTAACAGAGAGGGTGTGGGAGTGTGTGTGTGGGGGGGGGGGGGGACAGTTTTTCCAACCACTGGCTGCAGGAGGAAGTTCATCACTTAGCATCCCTCATTCCTCTCCCGCCTCCCTCACCCGCCCCCACCGGTTCATCTCCTAGCTGGGACTCTTTCGCTGTCCCCCGGGGAGGAAGGCCCAGTTGCCAGAGCTGTCTTAACGCATGGGCCTCTTGATGGGCACTTGCCCCACGAGAATAAGGGGCGGGGGGGGGGGTCCCTACTAATCTGTGCATGTCAACCCTTCAACGCAGCTGGTATCATATCAACGCACCACCGTATTTATTACATTTGACTGCCTTTTTTTTAAAATGAATATTCACATGCCAATAAAATAACTGTATGTTTCATTTGATCCACCCTTGACATTCTTTTTATTCCTGGGAGTAGGACGCTGCTTTGGCCGGGACCCCATCATGCTCTTAAGACGGCCCTGCCACCCCCCCACCCAGTTCCAGCCAGTCTGGAGTCCAGAAACGCTCCTGGCCAGGCAGCTCTCCCGTTTGCCTCAACCACCAAAGCCCCCGGAGCTCTCCAGCGCTGGGCGCATCCTTCCCGGTTGCGCCCAAAGGCAGGACCCAGAAGGGCGCACGGGGTACCCCGGTTGCGCTTCGCTCCGGACAGCCTCCTCCTCTTCCTTTCTGCCTTCTCCCTTCTTCTCCTGCCTGGAAAGACCTCTCCCCACCGGTTCGCAGGGCTTGGCTTGGCCCGGCGGCCTCGGCTCGCGCTTGGACCCGGGCGCAACGCTTCTGCTGCGTGCGCCCGGTTGGAGAGGCGGATTTGGCACCGCTGGAGCGCGCCTCTTCTTCCTCCTCCTCCTCCTCCTCCTCCGGCTCTCCTTTTGCCCTTGTCCAGGGCAGCGACTTGGGCTGAGATCAACCCCATCCCCACTCACCTCCCCGCGCTTGCCCGGCTGGCTGCGCCCCCCGCTTGCAAAGCCGGCCGCTTCCCTCGCCTGCAACCTCTGGCTCGCCCCGCGCTGGGAAGAGAAGGGAAGGCAGCAGCAGCGGCGGCGGCGGCGGCAACGGCAGAGTGAAAGCGGGCTGTTTACTAGCCGGTTCTCGCGAGAGGAAGGAGCCACGGCCCCCAAAGTAGGGGTGGAGGGGTGGGGAGAGGGAAGGAGGGCCGCCCGCCGCCGCCGCCGATTGGCTTCCCGCCGGAGCCGGAGGCTGAGCCAAGCCGAGCTGCGACAACGCCGCGGTGGGGAGATGCTGGTTGAAGGGCCCGGAGGTTGGAAGAGGCTGGAAAGTGTGATTTCTCCCCCTCCCTCTCCACTTTGGAGAGCGAGCGAGCGAGCGAGAGAGCGAGAGAAGAGAAAGAGGAAAAGAGAGAGCGAGGAAGAAAGAAAAAGGAAGGAAGGAAGGAAGGAGGAAGGAAGGAAAAAAACGAGAAAGAAGAGCGAAAGAAAGCAGAAAAAGGAAAGGAGAGAGAGAGAAAAAAAGGAAGCCAGTGAAAAAGAACGAGAGAGAGGGAGAGAGAAAGAAAGACAGAAAAAAACGAAAAAGACAGAGAAAGAAAGAAAGAAAGAAAGCGAGAAAGATGAGAAAGAACAAGAGAGGGAAAGAAAGCGAGAAAGAATGAGACAGGAAGAACAAAAGAAAGAAAGAAAGTGAGAAAGAAAGAGAAAGAAAGAAAGAATAAGAGAGAGAGAGAGAGAAAGAGAAATAAAATAAAATAAAATAAAATAAAATAAAATAAAATAAAATAAAATAAAATAAAATAAAATAAAATAAAATAAATTTTCCCCTTTAAAAGGTTCGGATTGAGACTTGTGGTCCCCGTCCCCCCTTTGTCTTGGGACAAAGCTTGGGGCTTTGTGGGCATCGTTGCGTAAAAGCGCTTTGGCTCCTCGATTCGGGAGTGTCGCGGAGCCCAACGGCGATCACTGGATCGAATTGGATTCCCTTCCCGGCTTTTCTCCTCCGGCGAAGCGAGCCGCCTTTTGAAGAGAGGCTTCCCAGAGGTGGAAAAGGAGAAAGGAGAATGAAAGGAAAATCCGGGGTTGACGAGGATCAGAAAGCGACGAAGAGTAGAGGGAGCGAAAGGCACTGAGGAGAAAGAAAGAAAGAAAGAAAGAAAGAAAGAAAGAAAGAAAGAAAGAAAGAAAGAAAGAAAGAAAGAAAGAAGGAAGGAAGGAAGGAAGGAAGGAAGGAAGGAAGGAAGGAAGGAAGGAAGGAAGGAAGGAAGGAAGGAAGGAAGGAAGGAAGGAAGGAAGGAAGGAAGGAGGAAGGAAGGAAGGAAGGAAGGAAAAGAAAACACCTCTTAATTCACTTTTCTCTTCTGGTTCTTATCTCGCGCGCGCCTCGATTTCTTTCCTCGCTCCTGGCATCACTTTCACTTTTGGGGGGGGGGGGTTGCTTGTTTGTTTGTTTTTGGTCCTCTGAAAACGTTTCGCTTCTCATCCAAAAAGCTTCTTCGGATCAGAGAATGAGAAGCGAAATTTTTCCAAAGGGGGGTTGGGGGGTGGGAAACCAAGAAAATCCAGCACCAGGAAAAAAATTTTTAAAACGTGCTTAAAAACCATGAGTTGAAAATAAACGGTGCCCGAAAGTCACCCTGTTTATTCAAAGAGTCTTCAATTTGCCCAAAGTTTGACCAACATTTTCTAGATATTCTTCTTGTTTGCACTAGTCTGTTCCTATCATTGAATAGATTTTTTTCCCCGCTTGCTCTGAATTGCATTCATTCGCAAAGTTGAAACTTGCCCCCCTCAAATAGTCCCTGCTTTTTCCACAATCCTGTAGATCAGGACCCAGATTGTGGGGGCAATAAGCTGACTTTGTATAAAAAAAAAGAACACCGCTTAAGCAGGTATATACAAAAGTATGAAGGCTATTACTTAACGCATTGGAAGCCACCCTGAGTCTCCGGAGAAGGCCCGCATATAAATCGAACCAATAAATAAATAAATAAATAAATAAATAAATAAATAAATAAATAAATAAATAAATAGTGTCAAACTCGATTTCATTGGGGGCCACATTGGGGTTGTGTTTGACCTTTGGGGGGGCATGGCCAGGAGGTGTGGCCAGCTCGATATTACTCGGGTGGGGGGCTTGTGGTGGCCAAGTGCTAAGGCAGGAATTCCATCAGACCTTCCCTCACTTTCATTATAATCTCCTTCCTTCCTTCCTTCCTTCTTTCCTTCCTTCCTTCCTTCCTTCCTTCCTTCCTTCCTTCCTTCCTTCCTTCCTTCCTTTTCCTTCCTTCCTTCTTCCTCCCTTCTTCCTCCCTTCCTTCCTTCCTTCCTTCCTTTTCCTTCCTTCCTTCTTCCTTCCTTCCTTCCTTTTCCTTCCTTCCTTCCTTCCTTTTCCTTCCTTCCTTCCTTCCTTCCTTCCTTCCTTTCTCTCTCCCTTCCTTCTCCATCACTGGAGGCTTTTAAGAAGAAGAGACTGTATAGCCACTTGTCTGAAATGGTATAGGACAGTGATGGCTAACCTTTTTGCCTTCACGTGCCAAAAGCAGGGGTCACGTGGGGGGTCGCGGGTGCGTGTGCCCACATCCATAATTCAATGTGTGACACCCCCCTTGCGCTCCCCTGCTTTTGGCACTGTAGGCCTGTTTTTTCCCCCTCCCCAGACTCCAGAGGCTTTCTAGGAGCCTGGGGAGGGCAAAAACAGCCTTCCCCATCCCCCCTAAGGCCTTCTGGATGCCGGAAACAGCCAGTTTCGCGACTTCCGGTGGGACTGGAAGGCCTGAAAATCAGTTGGCCAGTGCTCGCATGTGTGCTAGAGATGAGCTAGGGCAACACTTGCGTGCCCACCAATATGGCTCCATGTGCCACCTGTGGCACCCATGCCATAGGTTCGCCATCATGGGTATAGGATCGTCTGCTTCAGCAGAGGGTTGGACTAGAGGACCTCCAAGATCCCTTCCAGCTCTGTTCCGATCGTTTCATTTCCCACGCTACTCGTTCATCCAAGGATGCTAAAAACTGGGTTTAACTGGATCACCCTCACAAACAGATGCAGAGGGGAAATCTAATCACCCAATATCCATCGCTGATCATCCAATGCCTCTCAAATGAATGCATGATCCGATCTATGCGAAAATATGAACGTCCTTAACTCGATGAGTCCAAATTGGTACCTACAACCGGATCAAATCTTTTTGCTTTTTTTTTTTTTATAGCCGAGGGGGCCTGTCTCCAGCAGTCAAAGTTAAGAGAAGCTAAGAAGCTTACTAAGAGGTGACGTTGTGTTTGGCTTTCCGGATAATCCAATATTTATTAAACACAAGAGCAATGGCTGGCTTTTTTCGGGGCAGGGCAAATCAACTGGGAATTCCAGTAATCTGAAATTACTCTTGCTGGCAGAGTTAGACAAGACAGGTCTGGTTTTGTCTTGGAAAAGAAAAAATAATAATAATAAAAGGCCCACCGGTATTTATTTAGCATCAGCTGATCCCCTTAAAGAATAAATGAAAACAAAAGAAACTCTACATTAGCAAAGGAAACATCTTAGAAAGAAAACTTACATAAAAAGTTGTAGAGATGGCACTTACTGCCTGCTAGGTTAGCTAAAAAGGGATGCAGTGGCTCAGTGGACTAAGACGCTGAGCTTGTCAATTGAAAGGTTGGCAGTTCAGCGGTTCGAATCCCTAGTGCCGCGTGACGGGGTGAGCTCCCGTGACTTGTCCCAGCTTCTGCCAACCTAGCAGTTCGAAAGCGTGTAAAAAAAATGCAGGTAGAAAAATAGGGACCCCCTTTGATGGGAAGGGAACGGCGTTCCATGTGCCTTTGGTGTTTAGTTATGGCGGCTACATGACCACGGAGATGTCTTTGGACAGCACTGGCTCTTTGGCTTTGAAACGGAGATGAGCACCCGCCCCCTAGAGTCGGGAACGACTAGCACATATGTGTGAGGGGAACCTTTACCTTAGGTTAGCTAAAATCTTTAAAAATATGTCTATTTTTAAATGTAACTAAAAAATGGGCACATATGACCATATGTGGTGGAAATGTGTTAAAGCCAAAATAAATAAATAAATAAAAATTCGGGGTGCAAATACATAAGCGGTTAGAAAAGATGATAGGGAAGCATGTCGATTTTAAAGCTGAACTTTTTCTATTAGGTATAGCACCAGAAAAATTCACTAAGCAAAATGTATATGTAATATTGCATCTATCAACAGCGGTGAGGATTACTTTTGCGCAATATTGGAATAAATGAAGAAAGGCCACGAGACGAAGAGATAATTAGGAAGATAACTGGTTTCTGCAGCAATGGACAGACTTACGCTGAAGATTAAACAGAGAGAAGCCACGGAATATTATCGAGCATGGAATTCGTTCTACCAGGGGTTGGAAAAACGGGGTGGAGATTAAAAATGTAATCTCTATTGCTAAGCAATTAAATTAGGCCAGACAACACAATGTTTATTAAGCACTAACAAAATGTAAACCATAGAAAATTAATAAAACTTTTTTTAAAAAAAGAATAAATGAAAATATCTCCTGGATTCAGCCGATGTACACTCACTCGTAAGCTATGATGTATTTTCAAATGAGATCAAGGCACACATTTGGGTGTGGATTTCATGGCCTGAGGTATATTCAGTCTATATCTGAACCTGGAGGAAGAACAAAAAGAGATTAGATCAGTGTTTCTCAACCTTGGTAGCTTGAAGATGGGTGGACTTCAACTCCCAGAATTCCCCCAGCCAGCAGCGCTGGCTGGGGGATTCTGGGAGTTGAAGTCCACCCATCTTCAAGCTACCAAGGTTGAGAAACAGTGGGTTAGGCAGATTTTCCTGGTTTAAGATTGGTGCTGTCTTTGCGACGAATGAAAGGAGATTATGAAATTGCTCTCAAAATATGTTTTTACAGGCAGTCCTTTAGTGATTGAAGTTACAATGTCCCAGAAAGAAGTGACTTATGACTGTTTTTCATGTTTAAGACGTTTATAGCATCCCCGTGATCACATGAGCAAAATTCAGATGCTTGACACGGAGGGAAGTACGCTGTGGGGAACCCCCAGGGCTCTGTTTTAGGCCTAGTTCTCTTCAACATCTCCATCAATGACTTGAACGAGGGAATAGATGGGGAACTCATCAAATTTGCAGATGACATCAAGCTGGCAGGAACAGCCAACACGCCAGAAGATAGGCTCAAGATACAGAAGGATCTTGACCACTGGTGAGCTTCAAAAATTTTTACTACAGGTTCAGTGGGTGTGGCTTGATGGGCATGGCTCGGTTGGCATGGCAGGGGAAGGATACTGTAAAATCTCCATTGGCTCCCCACTGCAGGGGAAGGTTACTGCAAAATCCCCATTTCCTCCCGATCAACTGGGATATGGGAGGCAGAGAATAGATGGGGGCGGGGCCAGTCAGAAATTTTACTACCGGTTCTGTGGGTGTGGCTTGGTAGGCGTGGCAGGGGAAGGATACTGTAAAATCTCCATTCCCACCCTACTCCAGGGGAAGGATACTGTAAAATCCTCATTCCCTCTCCACTTCAGGGGAAGGTTACTGCAAAATCCCCATTTCCTCCCGATCAGCTGGGACTCGGGAAGCAGAGAATAGATGGGGGCGGGGCCAGGCAGAATTTTTACTACTGGTTCTCCAGAACTGGTCAGAACCTGATGAAACCCACCTCTGATCTTGACAGACTTGAACATTGGGCGCTATCTAACCGAATGAAATTCAGCGATGAAAAAAGGAAGGTTCTACATTTAGGCCAGAAAAACAAAATGCAAAAGGTACCACGTATATGTGGTACCTTGCTCAATAGTGGTAACTGTGAGAGTTATCACTTGGAGTCCTAATGGACAATCACTTAAATATGAGCCAGCCGTGTGCAGCAGCTGCCAAAAAAGCTAACACAGTTCTGGGCTGCATCAAAAGAGGGATAGAATCAAGATCACGTGAAGTGTTAATATTAATTTATAAGGCCTTGGTAAGGCCACACTTGGAATCCTGCATCCAGTTTTGGTCGCCACGATGTAAAAAAGACGTGGAGACTCTAGAAAGAGTGCAGAGAAGAGCAACAAAGAGGATTAGGGGACTGGAGACTAAAACATATGAAGAACAGTTGCAGGAATTGGGTGTGTCTAGTTTGATGAAAAAAAGGACTAGGGGAGACATGATAGCAGTCTTCCAATATCTCAGTGGTTGCCACAAAGAAGAGGGAGTCAAGCTATTCTCCAAGGCAGGAGAAGAATGGATGGAAACAAATCAAGGAGAGAAGCAACCTAGATCTAAGGAGAAATTTCATGACAGTTAAACAATTATCCTGTGGAACAACTTGCCTCCAGAACTTGGGGTTGCTTCATCACTGGAGGTTTTTAAGAAGAGATTGGACAACCATTTGTCTGGAATGATATAGGCGCTCCTACTTGAGCAAAGAGTTGGACTAGAATTTAATTTAATTTAATTTAATTAATCATATTTCTATGCTGCCCAACTCCCAAGGGACTCTGGGCGGCTTACAACAGAAATAATACAAACAGTGAACATAAAAATTAAAAAAAAAAACATTATAAAAGCATTTTAAAAACATTAAAAACACATGCACACCATCCATGGCTGGATCTCGCAAGATTGTAACAGCGAGATCAATGGCCCCAGGCCTGCCGGAAAAGCCAGGTCTTCACCGCTTTCCGGAAGGCCAATAGGGTGGGGGTGGTCCGGACCTCAGGAGGTAATTGGTTCCAGAGAACTGGGGCAGCCACAGAGGAGGCCCTCCCCTGTGGGCCCGCCAGCCGGCATTGTTTAGCTGACGGGACCTGGAGGAGATCAACTCTGTGGGATCTTACCGGTCGCGGGAGCTATGCAGAAGAAGGCGGTCTCAAAGATAGCCTGGCCCTGAGCCATGTAGGGCTTTAAAGGTAATAACCAACACCTTGAATTGTGCCCAGAGACCAATAGGGAGCCAGTGTAGCTCGCGGAGAATTAGTGTAATGTGGATGTATCTAGGCGCACCCATGACAGCTCGCGCAGCTGCATTCTGGACCAACTGTAGTCTCCGAACACTTTTCAAGCTCTCTTCCAGCTCTATTCTGAATTTGAATTTGAATTTCCCGTTATTACTTCTGTGGATGAGGATATCCAGGAAGGATATAGTCAGTGTGTTGTTCTTTTCTTCTTCCATTGTGCCTTTTATTCCTTGGAACACGTTGATTGTTTCTGTCTCCAGTTGCTCTATTTTTATTATGACAATGGTGTGTTGTCCACGTATCAGGTCCATAGTTTTGGTTGTGGGAGTGTTCTAGCTTCTAGACGCTGCATTACGACGCATTACGAGAGCGGCGAGCCCATGGGTGGTTCCTCTGATTTGTAATTCTACCTGTCCATCAAACTGAAAGAAGGTAGTCCGGCAGCCTCACACTCCCTCTCGCTCTGATGATGTTTATACTGTTAGGAAGTGGTTGTTGCCTAATTGGTTGGCCAGGAAATATATAAGCCAACATTGTATGTTTGTATTATGTGAATGTATTTTGTAGCTTTAAGAATTGTGCTGAGTCATTCTGCATCCTGATTGGTTGAGCTCTGTAGCCAATGTATTTAAGGAGATTTAAACTATGGTTAGTGTGGACGCTACACCATTTTACCTGCTGGTTCGCTGTAACTCTTTTTGAGAGTTTGATCAACTGTTTGATCATGATTAATTATTTACAGCTTTCTGAAATTTATTGAACTGTCTTTATATTGTTCCTGATTGTTCCTTGTATTTTTCTACAAACTGGTAAGAAGATTTTATATCCCTGGATTGATCTTATATTGCACTTTATATGGCTAAGACTTGGATTAAGGACTATGATTCTGCTTTTCCCTAGAAGTAAAATACTATAAAACCCAGTTTGTATGTTATTCACAATTACTCTCAAAAACGTTTCCGTGCGTAAAACTCTAACAGTACTCTGCTTTATAAGCTACAACTTCGGTGTAACTCAATAATATCCTTAACAGTTACCTAGTTGGGCCGTGAAACATCTGTGAGAGAACAACCAACTTTGGAAGAGCAACGAGGACTCCCAATTTCTGGATGTTGTTAAAAAATAGATTTTCTTAGCCAAACTGGACAGTGATTCTTCCGTTGGGCTTGGTGAGGTAAGAAGCAGTCGTTCGTAATCTGGAGAGAATCTGTGCGCGTTATTCTCTACAAGCTAATTTATCTACCATCTCTAGAAATGATGACAATTTTGTGAAATGTTTGCTTGTCCTTTTCCCATGGCCCCATAACCACAAGTTTAAAAAGGGTGAGAGAGAGAGAGAGAGAGAGAGAGAGACGGTGCCTAAAGGACTAAAAATGAATCATTCAACCACCCACTCTTTCTTAAATTTCCTCTTTTCTTTTTTCGAGCTACGGGGTGGATGAGAAAAATACACTACAGCAGAAAATAGTGGAGAAATCTTTACATTCTTTCTTTTGGGGGGGGGGCTTTCGAACCTTTATTGTTTAAAAAAATTGGACATGGTGGAACCGTTTTGGCAATACCTCCGCCATACAAAGCGTAACATACTGTATTTTTCGGAGTATAAGACGCACCTTTTCCCCCGCTAAAAGAGGGTGAAAATGTAGATGCATCTTATACACCAAATGTAGCCCTGCCCACTCACTGGCCTCCACCCTTTGACCTCTGCCTCACAGTTTACCTCCTTGCAAACAAACAGCAAGAAGAAACAGCTTCTTTCAGCCTAATTAGCGCAAGTTGATTGGATCCGCCTCCCGATTCTCAGCTGATTTGCTCTTAGCTATTTGCACAGGGCTCTGCTGCTTGCTGCAAGGAGGTAAATTGCTGGAGCAGATTTCTTTTTCCTTGTGCTAATCAAGCTATGCTGAAAATGAAAATGGAAGTAAAGCAGGCTGTTTGAGGTTTGCTGCAAGGAGGCAAAATTGCTCAGAGGGAGATTTCTTTTTCTTCTTTTCCTCACCAAAAAAGGTAGGTGTGTCTTATACTCCGAAAAATACGGTAGGTCTCTTATGTATTCAATATACATTACTACTTACTAACGTATACTTAACCTCTTATATACGCTTACAGAATAATTACATAATATATTACATATATCGCCTCTGTTTCAATTTACGCATCCTTCTTCTTATCAATTTTGACTTCCATTCCTTAAGTCTAACCATGGATAAAATCTGTTCCAAATCTCACAGTATTCTTTTCTCTCCTTTATTTTTCAGTTCTAGTGTTAGTCTATCGCATTCTGCATAGTCAAGTATTTTCTTTATTATTCCTCTTTCTTTAGGTTTGTTTTCACTCTTCCATTGTTGGGCATAAACAATTCTCACTGCTGTTATGATATGCAATATTAAATATGTTAACCCTTTAGTTAGATGTTCTTTTATAATTCCTAATAGGAATAATTCTGGTTTGAGTTTCAATCTCTATCCGGTCATTTCTTCCAACCACATTTGAATTTTTTGCCAGTATTCTTTTACTTTTCTACATGTCCACCACATGTGATAGTAGGTGCCCGGTATTTGGTCACATTTCCAGCATTTAGGTGATAATTTTTTGTACATTTTGGCTAGCCTAGGTAGTGGTAGGTGCCACCTATAGAACATTTTATATAAGTTCTCTTTGTATCATATTCATATTAATATAATAGCTTCATATTCTGGATGGCATCCACCCCGAAACAAATGAAGGAATATATTCAGATGAGCTTGCTGTGTAACAAGAATGTTATAGTTCTGTTTCCTGAAAATGAAGATATTTTTTTAAAAAAAATGCTCTCTGGTAAAGGGTTATTAACACCTTTCTGATGTATTTATATACTAGTAATTAAGGGGTCTCTGAAGAAGATTAAGGATCGTTGTCTGTTTCGTTTCCACCCTGTTAGATGGGCTGGTTTTGAAGATAAGAAATGCTAACCGGTTGCAAAATTTACCCTGATAAAAAAAGGGAACAAGGGGCAGGGCAAAATCATTGAAGATTAAACGATGGAAGGAATCAAGGATTTGTGTAAAGGGAAATGTGGGTGATGATGGTTGGATTATATGTAAACGGGAAGAATTTTGCACCAAGGGCCGTGTAGTTTTATCTGGCAGGGAAACCTAGAATCCTGCATCCAGTTTTGGTCACCACAATATGAAAAAAGATGTGGAGACTCTAGAAAAAGTGCAGAGAAGAGCAACCAAGAAGATTAGGGGACTGGAGGCTAAAACGTATGAAGAACGGTTGCAGGAACTGGGTATGTTTTAGTTTGATGTAAAGAAGGACCAGGGGAGACATGATAGCAGTCTTCCAATATCTCAGGGGCTGCCCCAAAGAAGAGGAAGTCAAGCTATCCTCCAAAGCACCTGAGGGCAGGACAAGAAACCATGGATGGAAACTAATCAAGGAGAGAAGCAACTTAGAACTAAGGAGAAACTTCCTGACAGTGAGAACAATTAATCAGTGGAACAACTTGCCTCCAGAAGTTGGGAATGCTCCAACATTGGAAGTTTTTAAGAAGAAATTGGACAACCATCTGTCTGAAATGGTACACAGCCTCTTGCTTGAACAGGGAGTTGGACTAGAAGACCTCCAAGGTCCTTTCCAGTTCTGTTGTTCTTCTAAACTGTTAAGTGGGAAGACACCAATATGAAGAAGATGGAAGACGACATCGTGGTTGGGTCAGTTGGTGACCTTCCATAGAAATAGTCCTCAACTTACAATAGTTCTTTTAGTGACCACCCAAAGTTACGATGATACTGAAAAAAGTGACCCAGGACTGTTTTTCACACTTACGACCATTGCGGCGTCCCCAAGATCGTGTGATCAAAATTTGGACGCTTGGCAAGTGACTCATATTTACGACGGTTGCCGTGTTCCCCGGGATCGTGTGATCTCCCTTTTGTGAACTTGTGACAATCAAAGACAACTTGGAAACCAGATTTACTCAACAACCGTGTTGCTACGTTATCCACGGCGGCGATTCCCTTCACAACGGTGGCAAGAATAGTCGTAAAACGAGGCAAAACTCCCTGGGGATGTCCACTGGGGGTCGTCAGTCGAGGACTGCGTGTACTTTACAAGCATCGAGACCTACGACGGAAGATCGGTACACTCCTTCTATCTGGGATGGTCGTCCTCTTCCACCGAGTGTGCAGCTTCGGGGCGGACGCACATGGAGCGGTGAGGGAGGAAGGGGACATCCGCCTAGCCAGCCAGATCAGCCGAATCAACCCTGGCGATCAGTGGGGTGACAGATGTCACAGTCAGATCGCTCTCACATCCTACGACCATCATTGCAGGGTTCAATTGCGGTCATAACACAAGGACGACCTGTGTTTGTTTTGCAATGATGAAGACGAGGACATCAGAGGCAAAAACTGGCATTGCAACGCCACAAAATGTTTCGTCAACCTTGAGTTAAATCAACAGAGCCGCCGGACTGGTGATTGAATGTCGAGAACTTTGTAATGTCGGTTTTGTTTTGCCGAGGCCTTACGACAGCCCTCGCTCCGGGTTCAAGAGTCATCGCTGAGTAAGGGCAGCTTGAAATAACACAATAAGGATGTTTCCCCACCCCCCCATGCAAACTCAGCAAAGAAAACGCACTTGGATTACACTGATGTAATGGTGATGGTGTAATGGTGATGGTGATGGTGATTCAGCCAGCTAACCATGGGAATGAATCACTGCCTCTTGCAGGCCCACTTTCGGAGGTGCAAAGAAAGCAGGAGAGGCCCAGGATGGTTTATGTGGGCGCTTTCACGCTGCATAATCACGAAGGAGCAAACAGGAAAAGGCAGTTGAAAATTAACCATTGCACTCGTAGTGGCTATGCGGAGATTCTCAAGTCATCCAGGTTGTGGTTGTGACAAAGGTGCTTTCCCACACACACACACACACACACACACACCCAAGAGGCAACTGGACTTTGTTTTTTCATATAATATATGTGGGTATATACGTATTTATTTATTTATTTGTTTGTTTGTTCCTTTATTCGTGTATTCGTTTATTCATTCATTCATTCATTCTGTCATATTTATGTAATGTATATTGGAGGGGGGTGACCCTTTGCGACCCTGCATGCCACGAAATCTCATTTTAAGGTATGACGACTAGTGTACGTTCAAAGCAACAATAACGTTATTATTCTGTTCTGTTCTGTTCTTATTTGGGGTCCCCTAAAATAAGACCCAACCGGAAAATCCACCGTAGCATGGTTTTTCAGGATGTTCTTAATATAAGCCCTACCCCCAAAAAATAAGCCCCAGTTAAGATCATCAGCCGGATGAACGCATTTGGTATTGTATTTTCCCCCAAAATAAGACCTAACTGGAAAATAAGCTCTAATGCGTCTTTTGGAGTAAAAATTAATATAAGACCTGGTCTTATTTTGGGGAAAACATGGTATTAATTCTATTCCTGTCCTATCCTTCTATTTATTCCTGTCCTGTCCTGTTCTATGCTTCCCTCCTATTTATTCCTGTCCTGTCCTGTCCTGTCCTATCCTATCCTTTCCTTCTATTTATTCCTGTCCTGTCCCATCCCGTCCCATCCCGTCCCATCCCGTCCCATCCCATCCTTCTATTTATTCCTGTCCTGTCCTGTCCTGTCCTGTCCTGTCCTGTCCTGTCCTGTCCTATCCTATCCTATCCTATCCTATCCTATCCTATCCTATCCTATCCTATCCTATCCTATCCTATCCTATCCTATCCTATCCTATCCTTCTATTTATTCCTGTCCTGTTCTATGCTTCTCTCCTATTTATTCCTG
Source organism: Coluber constrictor foxii (assembly GCA_038048745.1). NCBI lineage: Eukaryota > Metazoa > Chordata > Lepidosauria > Squamata > Colubridae > Coluber > Coluber constrictor. The sequence continues at coordinate 282,172 of CM075964.1, read as the reverse complement.
TCCTGTCCCATCCTATTCTATCCTTCTATTTATTCCTGTCCTGTCCTGTCCTGTCCTGTCCTGTCCTGTCCTGTCCTGTCCTGTCCTGTCCTGTCCTGTCCTGTCCTGTCCTGCCCTGCCCTGCCCTGCCCTGCCCTGCCCTGCCCTGCCCTGCCCTATCCTATCCTATCCTATCCTATCCTATCCTATCCTATCCTATCCTATCCTATCCTATCCTTCTATTTATTCCTGTCCCATCCCGTCCCGTCCCGTCCCGTCCCGTCCCGTCCCGTCCCGTCCCGTCCCATCCCATCCCATCCCATCCTTCTATTATAATCCTTTCCTTTCTTGTCCTGTCCTACCAAATAAAAAGAGACCTCCTTTCCTGCAGCCTGCCTCCATTTTATTTCCATAGTTTCTGGAACCGGACCGGATTTTTTCCCCCACCCCAACACTGTGTTGTAGCTTTCTTTTCTTCCTCATCAACTTTGGACCTGTTTGAAGGTGGTCCTTCAGCCTCTTTCTTGACCCTAACTAAATGCATTTCCCGAGCTCCTTGGAAGAAAACTGGATCAGAAATAAGTCATCGGTAATTTCTACTACTGGCGCATTTTTAGAGTCTGCTTTTCCCATTGAGCAGAGAACCCATCCGCTTCAGAGCCACAAGTGGCTCTCATCCAATCCTTCTATCCAAAAATTAGATCTGTAGAACAACAGCCGAGATGCAAGACTTAAGCCTAAGGCATTGTTGAGCCTAAGACATTCTAATACTTTCCCGGAATTAATACTTCCTCCACCTATTAAACATTTACTAGAGGTTCAGCGCTGACCTTGCCACAGTAATTTACGGGATGTGATTAAGCGTTGATGCCTTGCCCAATAACAAAACAACAAAGGACAGGCCGCCTCTGCGGGTGTTGACATAACAGGAAAAACAGTGAGAAGGAAAGAGAAAGAAGAAAGAAGAAAGAAAAATATCTTCATTAACATTCTGATAATGAAGATATTAAACATGATAGCTTGTTTTTTCAGGATAGTCTGCAGAGATTCTCCGTTCTCCGTGGTTGTCCCAAAGGTGCTTTTCCAAGAGGCAGTTGGACTTTCTGGTTTGTCCAGTTGCCTCCTGAGAAACATTAACAGTGGGACATTATAACAGTAAAGGAACAAACAGTCAGGAAATACGTTGCCAACGAAGGGGGTGCCCCAAAGACGGGCGTGTTATGTGTGTTAACCTATTTTCCAAAGCACCAGAAGGCAGGAAGAGAAACGTTGGAGGAAAAATGTCCAAGAGAGAAAGCAACCTCGAGCTAAGGAGAAACTTCCTAACAGTGAGGACAATTAACCAGAGGAACAGCTTGTCACCAGAAGTTGTGGGTGCTCCATCACTTGAGTTTTGTTTGCAACTTTAAGTAAAGGTAAAGGTTCCCCTTGCACTTATATGCTAGTCGTTCCTGACTCTAGGGAGCGGTGCTCATCTCCGTTTCAAAGCCGAAGAGCCAGCGTTGTCCGAAGACGTCTCCGTGGTCATGTGGCCGACATGACTCAACGCCAAAGGCGCACGGAACGCTGTTCCCTTCCCACCAAAGGGGGTCCCTATTTTTCTGCCTGGATCGTGGCGAAGGTGAAAGGAGATTTATTTGCTGGTCATTCTATGTGAGGTCCTGCCGTTCATTCCACACGAAGCTACTGAAGATCAGGGATGGGTGGGAGAACCCTTATTCGGGTAGTCCTCGACTTACAACAGTTCGTTTAATCACCGTTCCAAGTTCCAATTGCACTGAGAAAAGGGAGGCAAGACCGTTTTTTCACACTTACGACCGTTGCAGTATCCGCTGTGGACATCGGATGAAAATTCAGGTGCTTGGCGAGTGGTTCCGATTCATGACGGTTGCGGTGTTGTGTGAATACCATTTGTGGCCTTCTGTCAATCAGGAAGACACTTAACAACCGTGTTACTAACTTAACAAACACAGAGGTTCCCTTCATCCCCAGGAACAAGAAATTCACATAAGGCGAAACTCACTCAACACCATTTTTTGTTGTTTTTGTTTTCGAGAAATGTTAGGCTCCGTTCAAGCCGGTCGTAAGCCGAGGACTGCCTGTAACAAACCCATCGGCCTCTCACGAATTCTCCTTTTTCCTGGATCGTCTGAACGTGTGAAGGATAAACTAACCAGGTATTCAACCGTCCTCTGTTTTTCTCACCGAGAAAGCCGCTCGTTCGAGCGATAAGGAAAGCGAGGCCTTGCTCTCCCTGGTAAACAAGAAGGTTGCAGATACAAAGAGGCCGTCGGTACTACAAAGCCGCCTATCTATTCCCCTCTCAACATCCTGCTCGGGGCTGGGCGGCCACTTGAAAGGCAGCGCGAGCGGAACTGAAAGAGTAAGATATGTTGTCGCTTGCTAGTACTTTACCCGAGTAGTTCCTCTGCGTGTTTATGGCACCGTGGATGGGCTGAAGAGTCGAGAGTGGAGGTGAATGTTTTGAACGTTCAAAAGAGAAGGAAAGGTTTCCCACCGAGGGTCTCAGCCTGGTGTAAAAGCGATTGTGACTAAGAAGCCTGGAAGAATATCCTGTGGTGGGATTTATTTTATTTATTTAGCGTATGGCTGGTCACGCACAATATTAAAACGCTTCATAAAAACAATTAAAACAATAAAAAAAAGCAGTAAGAAAACCTAAAAGGAAAACAGAAATAGCATTTCAAAGTTTAATGTCGAGTTTGGAGATCCAGTCAGTAGCTGCCGTTGTTACGCAGAGGAAGTCCCTAGAATCTCCTGGATACCTTCTGTTAGGGCATTCCCACACTGTATGGTGGATAGTCTGTCGAGGGGCCCCGCAATCACATTGTGCTGTGGTGGGAATATTATCTAGGCTGGTACATTTAGCTCTCGACTTACAAACCACAATTGGACTTCTGCTCACTAAGCCAGAATTCATTCTCAACCAACAACCTTCCATCATTTGTCTACAAAATGCATCAAACAGGAAACACAGGCATTTCTTATATGTTAGATATCAATCTATCTATCTATCTATCTATCTATCTATCTATCTATCTATCTATCTATCTATCTATCTATCTATCTATCTATCTATCTAATCTCTATCTATCTACACATTCCTTATCTATCTATCTATCTATCTATCATCTATCTATCTATCTATCTATCTATCTATCTATCTATCATCTATCTATCTATCTATCTCAATAGATATCAATATCTATCTATCCTCTCATCTATCTATCTACCTATCTACCTATCTACCTATCTACCTATCTCTCTCTCTCTCTCTCTCTCTCTATCTATCTATCTATCTATCCTCCCTCTCATCTATCTATCTACCTGTCTGCCTGTCTGCCTGTCTGTCTATTTATCATCTATTTCTATCCTATATAATCTATCTATACATTCATCCATCCATCTATCTATCATCTATCATCTATCTATCCTCTCTCTCACCTACCTACCTACCTACCTATCTATCTATATATAAATAAATATAGATTACCTATCTATCTATATCTGTAGGTACCATGTTTTCCTGAAAACAAGACCGGGTCTTATATTAATTTTTGCTCCAAAAGATGCATTACGGCTTATTTTCGGGGGTGGGGGGAATGGTACTAAATGCACCCATCCGGCTGACAATCTTAACTGGGGCTTATTTTGGGGTAGGGCTTATATTATCATGCTAGGGCTAATCATGCTAGGGCTAATTAGGTAGATAGGGAGAGAGAGAGAGAGAGAGATTAGAATCAAAATCACATGGAAGTTTTAGGGCTGCTTTGTAAATCCTTAGTAAGGCCACACCTGCATCCAGATTTGGTTCCCACATTTAAAAAAAGATGTTGAGACTTTGGAAAAATGTGCAAAGAAGAGCAACGAAGATGATGAAAGGCCGGGAGACTAAAACATAGGAAGAACGGTTGCAGGATTTGGGTGTGGCTAGTCTAAAGAAAAGAAGGACTAAGTGGGGATATGATAGCAGTATTCCAGTATTTGAGGGGCTGCCACAAAGAGGAGGCGGTCCATTTATTTCCCAAAGCACCAGAAGGCAGGACCAGAAACCATGGATGGAAACTGATCAAGGAGAGAAGCAACTTGGAATTAAAGAGAAACTTCCTAACAGTGACGAAAATTCACCAGTGGAACAGCTGGCCTCCAGAAGTTGTGGGTGCTCCAACATTTGTCTGACATGGTATACGGTTTCCTGCTTGAGCAGGGGGTTGGACTAGAAGACCTCCAAGGGCCCTTCCTACTCGGTTATTCTATTCCATTGAAGCCCCGTGCGGCTGGGGCATGAAAGAAGCCAAGAACCAGACAGATTTCAGCTTGTCTCTTAATGCAAATCTGGGTAATTACAGAATTTTGGAATTCTAACTAATTTCCCACCTCATTTGTAGGCAGTTAATTAAGGTGGGGTTTGTCTGAATGATTTGACTTGCTGCTTGCCAGCTTTCTTGCAAGAAGCTGTGATCAGATTCATCGTCTTGTCTCTTGACTGTTTATGTAAGTTCCATTCCTCCATTCCATTCCTTTCCCAGCCTCTTCCCAATCTCTCATAATTAGCCTTCTGATATGGGTTAATAGTCGTAACCGCTTAATTTAGTTGTTGTTGAAGGCATGATGTACTTATGGCTCCCTTACAAGACCTTAGTCATTTTGACTGATAGCTCTTGTGTGCAATATTAGTCACCTGATAGGATGTTTGCCTATTGGCATTTAAGGGAATTGGTAAATGGAGGAATTAAATTTCTTGGTAGACCTGTTTTTACCTCTCCCTCTCTCTCTCCCTCCCTCCCTCCCTCCCTCTCCCTTGGTTCCACTTTATGGAACCAAGTGATATTAAAGATTGCAGGAACCAGTCTGGGTTGGTGACCGGGACCAGAGGTTAGGTCTTCTGGGAGTTTGGATTCATGTTGGGTGGGGGTTACGCTTAGTAGATCTATCATATTCTCAACTCAATGGAAGATTTAGGGTGATCCATCATGTTCTCAACTCAATGGGAGAAGACGTTGGACACAGTAGTTCTATCATGTTCTCAACTTAATAGAAGATTTAGGATGCTCCATCATGTTCTCAGCTCAATAGAAGATTTGGGATGCTCCATCATGTTCTCAACTCAATGGGAAAAGGTGTTGGACACAGGAGATCCATCATTTCTCAACTCAATGGAAAAAGGTTGGGCTTAGTAGATCTATCATATTCTCAGCTCAATGGAAGATTTAGGGTGATCCATCATGTTCTCAACTCAATGGGAGAAGACGTTGGACACAGTAGTTCTATCATGTTCTCAACTTAATAGAAGATTTAGGATGCTCCATCATGTTCTCAACTCAATAGAAGATTTAGGATGCTCCATCATGTTCTCAACTCAATGGGAAAAGGTGTTGGACACAGGAGATCCATCATTTCTCAACTCAATGGAAAAAGGTTGGGCTTAGTAGATCTATCATATTCTCAGCTCAATGGAAGATTTAGGGTGATCCATCATGTTCTCAACTCAATGGGAGAAGATGTTGGACACAGTAGTTCTATCACGTTCTCAACTTAATAGAAGATTTAGGATGCTCCATCATGTTCTCAACTCAATAGAAGATTTAGGATGCTCCATCATGTTCTCAACTCAATGGGAAAAGGTGTTGGACATAGTAGATCCATCATTTCTCAGCTCAATGGAAAAAGGTGTTGGACCTAGTGGATCTATCATGTTCTCAACTCAATAAAAGACTTAAGATAATCCATCGTGTTCTCAACTCAATGGGAAAATGTTTTGGACATAGTAGATCCATCATTTCTCAGCTCAATGGAAAAAGGTGTTGGACCTAGTGGATCTATCATGTTCTCAACTCAATAAAAGACTTAAGATGATCCATCATGTTCTCAACTCAATGGGAAAATGTGTTGGGCACAGTAGATCCACAGTTTTGACAGAGGTAGCTTTCCCTGTGCAAGTTAAGTGGCCCTTGATGCCCCTTGTTTGAGACGTTCTCCTCTTCAATCAAACATTGAAGTTTAAAGCGTCAAGCGACTTGAGTGGAAAACTGAGAACAACTACGAAGCTCTTAGGAAAGTATATAGGAGACGTTTACTCTACTGCTGGTGAGAAATACAAGGAAGTTGGGAAGGCGAGTTCAAGTAATGAAAAGATTGAATGCACCTCCTTTTTTGACTCTTGCTCAAACGTACAATTTCCCCTCTACGGTCTTTAGGTTGGACAAATAATGCGACTTTGACTCTTTGTGGCTTTCATGTCATCATAAGTTGTATGATCAACAGGGAGCGTCTCTGATCTTAATACCGGATAGTATACATTGAACTCGGTGGAGTTATTTATTCGGGATAAATATTTGGATATGTTTGTCTTCCATGCTTTAAGAAAAACGAGAAGCTAGAAATCGTCATTCAAAAACGACAAGGGGAAAAATAAACCACGGAACTCACAAAAGGTAAGGCCGAGGAAACGAGGAGATGAATTGTTCATATTAAATTTGGAATTGAATGATCATTCTTATACATTACACCAGTAGTCCTTGACTTACAACAATTTATTTGTGACCATTTGAAATTATACCGGTGCAAAAGAAAAGTGAGTTATGACCGTTTTTCATGCTTAACGACCGTTGCTGCATCCCCGTGGCCACGTGATCAAAATTCAAATGATGACTCATAGTTATGATGGTTGCAGCATCCCGGGCCTATCTATCTATCTATCTATCTATCTATCTATCTATCTATCTATCTATCTATCTATCTATCTATCATCTATCTATCTACCTACCTACCTACCTACCTACCTACCTACCTACCTACCTACCTACCTACCTATCTATCTATCTATCTATCTATCTATCTATCTATTTATTTCATGTATTTATATGCTGCCCTTCTCCCGAAGGACTCAGGGCAGCGAACATAAGTTAAGAAACATGCACAATAAAATCCCATTATAAACCAAATAACTAATTAATAATAAATAATAAAACCCAGAATCAGAGTTAGCCTATTTGCTGACCTTCTGACAAGCAATGGGGGAAGCTGAATTCATTTAAGAACCGTGTGACTCACCTAACAATGGCAGTGAGCTCTCGCCTCACAATCAAGAGGCTGTGGGTTCAATCCTAGGTAGAGGCAGATATTGCTCTCTCTGGGCACGGTGAGAAAATATCTGCTGAACAAAATTCCACATTGGCGACAGGAAGGGCATCCGGCCGGTAAGCACTCAGCTCCATTCAGTTGCCCAGACTCCACCCTGCATGGAATTATGGATTTGTTAAAAGAAGAAGACGACGACGACGATGATGATTTGTGTCATGGAGGATAAAATAAGAAACAGAAACTAAAGCAGAAAAGAGATCATCCATTTTAACAGAATAACAGAACAAAACTTTCCACTCAGTGGTGGGTTTCAAATTTTTTTACTACCAGTTCTGTGGGTGTGGCTTGGTGGGCGTGGCAGGGGAAGGATACTGTAAAATCCCCATTCCCTCCTGATCAGCTGGGACTTGGGAGGCAGAGAATAGATGGGGGCGGGGCCAGTCAGAATTTTTACTACCGGTTCTCTGAACTCCTCAAAATTTCTGCTACCTGTTCTCCAGAACTGGACAGAACCTGCTGAAACCCACCTCTGATTCCACTCCATCACTTCCTATTCCTATTCCCATTCCCATTCCCATTCCCATTCCCATTACACTCCACTCCATTCTGGTCTACTCTCTTTTCTACTCTACTCTACTCTACTCTACTCTACTCTACTCTACTCTACTCTACTCTACTCTACTCTACATTCTATTCTATTCTATTCTATTCTATTCTATTCTATTCTATTCTATTCTATTCTATTCTATTCTATTCTATTCTATTCTACTCTACTCTACTCTACTCTACTCTACTCTACTCTACTCTACTCTACTCTACTCTACATTCTATTCTATTCTATTCTATTCTATTCTACTCTACTCTACATTCTATTCTATTCTATTCTATTCTATTCTATTCTATTCTATTCTATTCTATTCTACTCTACTCTACTCTACTCTACTCTACTCTACTCTACTCTACTCTACTCTACTCTACTCTACTCTACTCTACTCTTCTACTCTACTCTACTCTACTCTACCCTACTCTACCCTACATTCTATCCTATCCTATCCTGTCCTGTCCTGTCCTGTCCTGTCCTGTCCTGTCCTGTCCTGTCCTGTCCTGTCCTGTCCTGTCCTCTCCTCCAATGTAGCTAGATTTTTCTGAAAGAAGCAAAATTCCGTGTAATTGCTTCTCTGGTTCCACGATGAAGCATAAAGTGTAACTCACCCACCCTCTAGAGGCCCATTTGAGAATAAGAATTTCTTTCAAGGCAAAACCCTGCGAGAAAGCAACCCGACCATTCGGTTTTACGATGTTGGACATTGCCATCTTTCGAGAGGCTCGTGCAACGGCTCATTCTGCTTCCGTTACACCAAATGGTCTGACAGGGCTTTCTTCAGGGTTGGGATTCAAATAATTTCACAACCGGTTCTCTGCCCTAATGACCGGCTGGGTGGGTGTGGCCGTGGTGGGCGTGGCCAAGAGTGTGGGACAGGCAGCACTCACCCTCCTGCATCCCCCTGGGAGCAAAAACGGGCCATAGGGGGGGCGCATCCTCCTGCATCCCATTTTGGGCCTAGTAGGCCTCTCTGTACTTACCTGGGAGCCAAAATGTGGCATGTGGAGATTCCTGGAAGGGGTGGGAAGGGGTAGGGCCAACCAGAAATTTAACTACCGGTTCACCGAAACTGGCTGAATCCCATCACTGGATTTCTTATTAAAAGTCATCAACTCATAAACATAAGTCATAAACATAAACTTATTAGAAGTCATAACCATAAACGAGCTCCCAAGTCATGAACTTGGAGCTGCCGTCTAAGTTGGGTCATCAAGAAAATATTGTGGTCAGCCATTTCTGTCCCATGCCAAAAATAATTACAGGTAGTCCTCGAATTACAACACTAAATGTACAACATTAAATGAAACACTAAGTTACATTTAGTGACCATTTGAAGTTACAACGGCACTGGCACTGCGTTTTTGTATTTACCAGCTGAGCTTTTATTTCTGGACTCTCAGACTTACCGTAGCTTGACAAGTTCTTATCAGTAACTAATGCGCATGTCTACATTCCTTTTCTTCTTCTCTAAAACTTTTTCTTTGTTCTCCAGCCAGAGAGGTCAGGCTGGGATCTTTGCCAAAATGTAACTACTTTAGATAGTGAGATGTTTTATTTTCTTTATAACAAATAAATATGAGTTTAATTAGAAAATTCATTTTGGTTTATTTTTTCAAAGTATACGCAAGGAAGAAGCCACGATTCCATCTCTAATTGAGGGCAATTACCCCAGGCAAGGTAATGGGGCTGATTGCCGCTCTGACAGGCACCGAAGAATGTGACTTATTATCACCATTTTTCACAGTTACCACCTCTGCAGCATCCTCATAACCATGTGATCAAAATTCAGAGGCTTGGCAGCTGCTTCATACTTACAACCATTGCTGTGTCCTAAGGTCACGTGATCCCCTTTTGCGACCGTCTGACAAGTAAAGTCCAGGGGGAAGCCAGATTCACTTAACAACCGTGTTACGAAGTTATCGGTTGCAGTGATTCACTTAACAAACGTGGCGAGAAAAGTCGTAAAATGGGGCAAAACTCGCTTAACAAATTTCTCACTTAGCAGCATAAATTGTGGTCATAAGTTGAGGACTACCTACTGTATACACCTGTGGATGTGTATGAAGGACACAACCGCCTGTTTCGCTGTCCGTCGGACCAGCTATCATAAGCACCCATCACCCACCATCGTATTGTGGTGAAATTTCCTGACTTACGTTTCCTAAACAGGTATCCCAAGGCTGTTGGAAACCATAGGAAAAATAAAAATAAATACCGTATTTTTCAGAGTATAAGACGCTCTGGACTATAAGACCTTTTTGGGGGAGGAAAACAAGAAAAAAAAATCTGCCTCTGCCTCCCAGCAATTTGCCTCCTTGCAGCAAACAACAAACAGCCTGTTTCAGTTTCATTTTCAGCACAGTCTGATTAGCACAAGAAAAAAAGCATCTGCCTCTGCCTCCCAGCAATTCGCCTCCTTGCAGCAAACAGCAAACAGCCTGTTTCAGTTTCATTTTCAGCACAGTCTGATTAGCACAAGAAAAAAAGAATCTGCCTCTGCCTCCCAGCAATTCGCCTTCTTACAGCAAACAGCGGAGGCTGAAAATGGGGTGCACGAAGGCGGCAATAGGCAATATCAATCCCTGCAACCTGAAACAGCTGATGGTCGGGAGGCCGAGCCAACCGACAATCAGCTGCTTGTGCTAATCAGCTTGTGCTGAAGCTGAAACATGAAACGGGCTTCAAGGAGGCAAATTGCTGAGAGGCAGACGCCAAAGGGTGAGGGCTGGCAGGTGGGAGGGGCTACATTCGGTGTCTAAGACGCACCCAAATTTTCATCCTCTTTTGGGGGGGGGGGAAGTACGTCTTATAATCTGAAAAATAAGGTAAATAAAACAACAGAAAAAAACCCCTGGAAAAACAGATCCAAAACTGAGCCAGGCATTCTGTAAAGACAGTTACAAGGAGCCCAATAATCTTCACAGGTGTTTCCAGCGTCCAGATAAACAAGGTGTGTCATGCTGACCTGTGGCCTGAAAAATGGAGAGTGGGGGTATTTCAGGCTTTGCCAGATTTTGAAATTGAAGACAGAGGCTACCTGGAAATGAAAAGAGGTCAAGGGAAGGGAAAAATACAACGACAACTCAGGAAAGCAATTGTAAAACAGGTTTTGCAACCAGAACCAGAAGCGGAGAAGTTAGAAATCAAGTAGAAGTTGACATTTGACCCAACATTTGACTTCCCACCTGGAAAAACAGATCCAAAATTGAACCCGATATTCTGTAAAGGCAGTTACAAGGAGTCAAATATTCACCGAACAACTGCCTCGCTTAGTAATTTGGAGCTCAGTTGTGGCCGTAAGTCAAGGACTACATGTATTCTGAATATCCCACTGAATGAGAATCAGGATTTGGCCAGAAACAAAAAAAAAATTGAGTAAAAGCAAGAACGGGCCTTAGGAAGCAGACAACAGTCAGCACAAAGGAGTTGATATGGTCTCCACCAAAATGCTGAGGGACACAGGATGGAGATCCATTACCACGTGGAAAAAGGCAAGCTGGAGGAGGTTGCGTTGAAACCACAACCTGCTCAGATGGTGGGGCAGCCTCTTCATTGTGTATTTTGGAAGTTCTCGTGGCCCAGCAGATAATCATCTTCTTTTAACGACCCCATAATCCCTTGCGGGGTGGAATCTGGGCAACTGAATGGAGTTAGCGGAGTGTTTTACTGGCCAGATGTCCTTCTTGTCACCAACGCGGAGTTTTGTTCAGCGGATATATTTTCATTGTGCCTAGAGAGAGAAATATCTGCCTCTACCTAGGATCAAACTCACAAGCCTCCTGATTGTGAATTGAGAGCTCCCCTTTCTAGGCCACCGCACCACTCTTGTGGTCCAGCAGATAATAACCTGGTCATAATGACCATGTGTCTTGTAAGAAGGAATGAAGAGCTTGAGGGAGGATCAAAATATCCCAAGGCAGCCTGACAGAAATGAAGGATTTACAAAAGCAATGAATTCTGGTTTTTATGATTCGCAATATTTATGATTTTCCCAAGAGCTCTCGGAGGGCTCCGGTGAGTGGACTTTTGCGCTACGCAATTGCTGTTATAAATGCCATTGTAAAGAGTTTGCTTTTTCTTTTCTTTGTGCATAACAAGAGAGAATACAGGAAATTCCTGGCAGAAACTTAGAAGCCTGGGATATTTTGAAAAAAGAAGACGACAAATATATATATATATATATCCAGAGATGGAATTCTTTTGGAACTTGGTGGTGAGTGAGATCTTCATACGAGAGAGATGTTAATTTTTCTGAGATCCCTTTACTGTGTTCCAGAGGTTTTTTTTTTTTTTAAATTGATCTGATTTAATTCACTTTCCAAAAGATGGAAAGGTAAATTCTGCTACAGGTCAAACTCAGTTTCTGGTGATTTGGGGAAACATATCTGGCTAGTTTTTTGGAAGCACTTCTGGGAGAGGTTTGTAATTACCTTTTATCTTTTTTTTTTGATGTTTCATTCTAGTTTATAGCTTTGGGCTTTTCCTGGTGGTTTATGTGGTACTATAATCAAGCCGATGTTAGCCTGGTGTTGCAATTGTCTGCGGAACAAACTCCAAAACAAATTAATATTAAATCAATTGCATGAATGTTAATATTTATTATTGTTTCTCAAGCATTTAATAATTTCGTTCCTGTGCTGCATTCAAGATTTGGGGTTGTACAAGATTGAATTTATCTATGGGGAGAATGTAATATATTATATTATATTATATTATATTATATTATATTATATTATATTATATTATATTATATTATATTATATTATATTATATTATATTATATTATATTATATTATATTATATTATATTATATTATATTATATTATATTTGTAGGTCTTTGGTTATTCGGGTCTTCTCCCGTGTAGAATTGGAAGTATCTTGGCAACGTTTCAATGAAGTCTCATTCGTCATCTTCAGGCTGGTGTTCTCGGCTTCGTGCTTCCAGGAACAATGGTGTTCTCAGCACGAAGCCGAGAACACCAGCCTGAAGATGACGAATGAGACCGTCGAAACGTCGCCAAGATACTTCCAATTCTACGCGGGAGAAGACCCGAATAACCAAAGACCTACATACAAACACTCGCGAAAACCTCAGAAAACAAATATATATGTGTGTGTGTGTGTGTGTGTGTGTGTGTGTGTGAGAGAGAGAGAGAGAGAGAGAGAGAGAGAGTGTAGGTAATATCTCGGGTTTCTTCCCGTGTAATTGTAAACATATCTTTAGAAGGATAGATATGTTTACAATTACACGGGAAGAAACCCGAGATATTACCTGTACACACATATATACCCGTGAAAACTTACACAAACAAATATGTATATTTGTTTTCAGAGGTTTTCGCGGGTGTTTGTATGTAGGTCTTTGGTTATTCGGGTCTTCTCCCATGTAGAATTGGATGTGTCTTGGCGACGTTTCGACGAAGTCTCATTCGTCATCTTCAGGCTGGTGTTCTCGGCTTCGTGCTTTGTCACATTGCTCCTGGAAGCACGAAGCCGAGAACACCAACCTGAAGATGACGAATGAGTCTTTGTCGAAACGTCGCCAAGACACATCCAATTCTACGCGGGAGAAGACCCGAATAACCAAAGACCTACAAATATGTACACACACACACACACTATAATTAATATAATTAATTAATTAATATAATTAATAATAATATGATTATTATATTTATAATATACTAATCATCATCATCATTTAACGACCCATAATCCCTTGTGGGGTGGAGTCTGGGCAACTGAATGGGCTAGCAGAGCATTTAATGGCCAGATGCCCTTCCTATCACCAATAAGGAGTTTTGTTCGGCAGATATTTTCTCATTGGCCCAGAGGGAGAAATAGCTGCCTCTACCTAGGATTGAACTCACAGCCTCCTGATTGTGGGGTGAGAGCTCCACCTCTAGGCTACCGCACCACTCTATGGGGAGAACCACAATGTGACGGTTAAATTTGAGGATGAAGGAATGCGAAACAACAACGATTCTTCTTCAAAAATTAGCACTGGCATAAAAATAATCCTTCTGCCTTTACCCAATATGAAATCTACGTTTTGCCCAACAAGCCACAAATTTATCGACCATTTTAACCAGGATTCCTGCTAAACTCAAGCCAACCAACCATATTATGGCTTTAAAACCTAGGACACACTTAATTGTAAGCCAACAAGTAATTTATTTTAATTCATTTTGGCTTTTCAAAGTGCAATTTGTAACTCAGTGTCCTGTGAACTACACTAATCGAGGCTTATTTAAGGTTAAAATGAATCAGGGCTTATACCTAAACCCCAGCCAATAGGATATGCAAACCGCGTCACAGATTGTGCTCCGACATCAATTTGTGGTGGGAGATGGTGGTTGACAGCATTATGTCTCAGCCGGAGCACTCTTAAGATGGGTGGACTTCAACTCCCAGAATGCCTCAGCCAGCTGGGGGATTCTGGGAGTTGAAGTCCACCCATCTTAAAGGGGCTGAGGTTGAGAAACAAGGGTTTAGGGATTAAATCCACAATATCTCTGTCTACACAAACTTAAAGCGAGACCAAACTTCTTGTAGAATTTGAACTACAAATGAATCCGGCAGGTGAATTTAGAATCAGGTTGTTTTACCTGCTATTGAAACGTTTATTGATATTTTACTGGAATCCATTTCAATGCTTTGATGATCAGAGCGTTAGAATTGGGATAACTTTCCCTGCCATTGAAACATATATCGATCGTTGATTGGAATCCATTTTGGTGTCTTTCCTTTCTTGGATGATCGGGGTTATTTCTTTCCCTGAATTTCTTACACAGACCGGGATCAAAAAAGATGTAGAACACCTCTTTCAGAATGGAGACCGGCCAAAACCTGGTGATATGATCCAATTCCAGATGCCTGGATATCAGCATTGGGGGATCTACGTAGGCGACGAGGAAGTTGTCCATTTAGCCTGGCCGCGTAAGAGAAAAGTATTTTATGATCTATTTCCTACAGATCAGTGGTAAGCTGCTGCTGCTGCTTTGCGACCTGCGATGGGCGTCAATTATGGATATGCGAACCGTGGGCCCCACCCACCCAGCTGCTCGAGCGCAATCCTGTCCTATATCGCTGGGGTTTTTGACATTGCATCAGTGGCGGCTTTCAAATTTTTCTACTACCGGTTCTGTGGGTGTGGCTTGGTGGGCGTGGTGAGGCTTTGTGGGCGTGGCTTTGTGGGCGTGGCAGGGGAAGGTTACAGCAAAATCCCCATTTCCTCCCGATCAGCTGGGACTCGGGAGGCAGAGAATAGATGGGGGTGGGGCCAGTCAGAATTTTTGACAACCGGTTCTCCGAACTACTCAAAATTTCCTCGACCGGTTCTCCAGATCTGGTCAAAACCTACTGAAACCCACTTCTGCATTGCATACATGTGTGGACGGCGCGCTCGAGTGAATTGGCCATATATGACCAATTGTACTGGCCATATATGACATTTGATCAAAATTTACTTGAGCAAAATTACATAAATAAATTACTGTAAATTACAATTACAGTACCTCTGTGTAGGAAACGAAGTTAGTTTGGAATTAGTCCTCAACTTACAACCACAATCGAGTCCAAAATTTCTGTCACTAAGTGAGACAGTGTTACGTCAGTTCCTCCCCCTGTTTTTATGACCTTTCTTGCCACGGTTAAGGGAATCACCATCGTTGTTAAGTAAGCAACACAGTTGTTAAATGAATCGGGTTTCCTCACGGACTTTGCTTGTCAGAAGGCTGCAAATGGGGATCACGTAACCTGGGGACCTTGCAACCGTCGTAAATGCGAGTTACTGGCCAAGCGTCTGGATTTGGATCGCGTGGCCAGGAGGATACTCATGTCGTAAGTGTGATAAAACTGGTCCTAAGACACTTTTTTTTCAGTGCCATTGCAACTTCAAATGGTCACTAAATTAAGTGTTGTAAATCAAGGACTTCCTGTAGACTTGGATCTTTGATATAGGGGATGGGAACAAAAAAATTTACAAAAGTATTCATTACATTGATATTGATTCTCTAATCTTACAATAATAATAATGAGCATAACACTGTTCTGGCCCCGTGCCCAGAAATAACCCCCCCTCAGACAACCAGAGGCTAAGGAACTGGCAGGCAACCAAGTGAGATGATAACAAAGGTCGGCAGCACTCCGCAGCTGCTTGCCAACGTGTTTATTAAAAGGTCCGTCACATACACACCAAAGCTAAGACGCCGGGCCGATTCAAAACCGGGATCTACGTATCTTTGTTTTGTTCGTCACAAAGATATGGCGACAATCCCTCACTTATATAGTCTGGTAGGAGGCGTGGTCCACCAGCTAATCACGACCACGCCTTTTCCTCTGCTGGGCTCTCCTGTCTCTCCGACGCTGGCGAGGGTCCAACCAAAACTCACTCCCCTTGTCAATGTCCTCCTGTGGCTGCGGGGACGAGCTTGGCTCTGGGCCTATCTCCTGCCTTTCGGTGTCCTCCGGAGGCATTGCCAGAGAGGAGAGTCCTGGAGAAGGAGGCCTTGCCAACTCCTCTCCCTCACTCTCAGAGTCCTCCCCTGCTGATGACGCAGGCTCAGGCAACGGAGCCACAACAAACACATCTATTCATTTCTCCCTCTTAACCTATCTTCTAATCAGAATATAATATTGAATATAATAATCTTAATAGTCATATTAGTAAGAATCATCATATTGTTTGCTTCTCCATCTTAACATGTTTTCTACATTTCACTGATCTCCATTTATTTCTAATTTCTGTTTTTATTTTCCTAACCATTCCTAAAATAACTTCCATGTCATAAAATATTCAGCTTGTTCTTTTTCCTTTAGAGCAAGCGTTAATCTGTTCATTTCTGCACATTCTAATACTTTCCTAATCATCTTCAGTCGGGATCCTCTCTGCTTTTCCAGTTTTGTGCAAATACAATTCTAGCTGCGATTAACGTGCGTAGGAACAGAATCATTTCTGAAGGCCATCATCTCAACTTCTCTTTTCCCAGCTGTTGGAGTGCTTAAGTTTAAAGTCCGTAAGGAAAAAATCAAGGATGTCCTGGGAGTTCTGAAAACCGCCGTGTGGAACAAATACGATCAGAAATATCCCCCCCTGGATCCCGCTTGCGTGGTAAAAAGAGCTCTGAGTATGGAGAACAAGGTCCTCAGATACAATCTCGTTAACGCAAACTGTGAGCACTTCGCCACCTTGATGAGATACGACAAGGCTCTGTCTGACCAGGTAAGATCCACACGTTCTCCGATCGCTTTTTCATAAGCTTGGACTTCTTTCCACCACCCCCAGAAAACACAAGAATCAACCAGTAGAGTTTGTAGGCCCTCTTGGGGGCTTTGGCTTCTAATTTGGATTACCGTATTTTTCAGAGGATTAGGAGCACCGGAGTATAAGACGCACCTTAGTTTTTGGGGAGGAAAATAAGAAAAAAGCTGATTGGCAGGTGGATCAGCCTCCCGGAATACCCCCAATCAGCTGGTCCCAGAGGTGAATTTTAGCAACAGGTTCCTTGGTTGTGAGTTCCGTGCCTTGCTTTTTTTTTTCTGCCTCTGAAATTTCTTTTTTACCTGCCTCTGAAAGCCTGCGAAACAGACCTTCAGAAAAAAAGCCTCTGAAGCTTTGTTTGGAGGCTTTTTTTCCCCCCTGAAGCTTCGTTTCTGATGCTTTTTTTCAGCCTCTGAAACCTCCGTTTGAGAAGCTGGGCGGGGCTACATTCGGAGTATAAGACGCACCCAGATTTTCACCTTCTTTTTTGGGGGGGAAAAAGGTGCGTCTTATACTCCGAAAAATACAGTATATTTATAACTTCCAACGGAATTCACGGTGGCATCGGATTTTGGCTGATTAAATAAAGAATATTTTTTTTTTACTAGGGCAGTGACGGCTAGCCTTTTTGCCATCGTGTGCCAAAAATGGGGGGAATATGGGGGGGCTGCCCGCATGCGTGCCCACACCCATAATACTACACATCCCACCCCCTGTGCATGTGTGCATGGCCCCCCTGCGCTCCCCCCATTTTTGGCATGTGATGGCACGGTGGGCCCATTTTTTGCTCTTCCCAGGCTCCAGAGCCTTTCTATGAGCCTGGGGAGGACAAAAATGGCCTTCTCCACCCCCATGGAGGCCCTCTGGAGGCTGGAAACAGCCTGTTTCCCTACTTCTGGCAGGCCCAGAAGGCCCGAAAATCAGGTGGCGGGAGCTGAGCTTGGGTGCCCACCGATATGGCACCAAGTGCCACCTGTGGCATTCGTGCCATAGGTTTCCCATCACGGCCCTAGGGAGCTTTTTCAGGAGGCAACTGGATTTCCTTGTTTTTTTTTCTTTGGGAGAGGTTTCGCTTCTCATTCAAGAAGCTTCTTCGGCTCTGATTGGATGGTGTGGAATAGAAGGATTTATATTCCTTGCAGACAGTTGGTCATTTGCAATTTTTAGAGGGTTTGTGAAGCATTTGGAGGTTTATCTGTGTCCTCAGGGTCCCCTGAGTAGTGCAAATGTTTCCTGTAGTTTGCAATTTTTTTCCCCTCTGGAAATCCATCCCTCCTCCCACACCGTTCAAAGGGTCTTCATCCCAAATTGTATAGTTAAAAGTCTGTAGAGATTCTCAGTCATTGAGGTTATGGTTGTCCCAAAGCTGCAAGGAATATAAATCCTTCCCTTCTCCGCTATCCTGTCAGAGCTGAAGCAGCTTCTTGGATGAGAAGGGAAATGCCTTCAAAAGGAAAAAAAAAAACCAAGAAAGTTCAGTTGCTTCCTGAAAAAACACTTTTGGGACAACCAGGACCTGGATGACGGAGAATCTCTACAGACTTTAAAACCCCAAGGAGATATTCTAATAATATCTGGCTGGGATAGATCACAAGGAAATCTAAGTCTCAGCATCCCGGAAAAACAACAACAACTTCACAGTGTCCATGTACATGAAGTCTTTTGAAATTGAGATGAACTCGGTGGCTTTTTGATGTGATCCATAACTGGATTTACAGCCATGTCCTGTTAAGTCTTTCTTGTCCCTCTGGATGTTTTGAGTGGCTTCTATCAATGTGTTGCTCTCCAGATGTGCTGGTGCAACTCCCATCATCCTCAGCCTAGAGTAATTCCATGAGGACAATAAGTTGAGAGATTCCTCCTTAAGAAATCTGTACTTTACCGGTGGCCAACTTATAGGAAATCACTTATCGTTCACGTGATAACCTGGTTTATATGCCATGCGAAACCTATTTGCAGGAGTTGACCAAATCTTTTATTTATTATTTACTTTATTCATTAAACATGAAACTCAGCCAACTGAACATTCAAAAGGGCATTACAAATACCATTGACTGGGGCTAATGGTTGATACGGGTTGCTGACAGCGTCCTAGGGATCAACCAAGTACCTTCTTAAGATGTACGACGTTCCGAGTAGCCCAGGTTGTCTGAATACAGTTGTTTTTAAGAAATAGTAATAATAATATTCATAACATTAATGATAATCACATATTTGCTTATCCATTTTAATAAATCTTCAGTGTAGTTCATCATTTCCTTAGGCTTTTAAATTTCTAACTTCTGTTTCTGCTAGTTAGCCATTGATAAAACAAATCCCATGTTAAAAAATATTCAATTTCTTCCTTCTCCTTAATTCCAAGTGTTAGTCTATCCATTTCTGCACATTCTAATATTTGTTTTAATAACCTTTTCATCTGTAGGGATCTCTTTATTTTTCCGTTGTTGTTCAAACACAATTTTAGCTGCAGCCAACACATGTAAAATTAAATATGTATTTCCTTTATTATTTTTTTCTGGTAGAATACCCAACAAAAATATTTCTGGCTTTAGATCTATGTGTTGCTTTGCTATTTTTTCCCAACCACGTGTGTATTTTTATTACAGTTGAAAAAAACCTTTTAACTGCAGTTTGTGATCAAGGTTTGGGAAAAGTTGGCTTAACGTAACTTTTGTCTTCTCTTTTTTGAAACTCCAGATAACAAAGGCTGGAAATGTCCTATCAACAGTGACAAATAGGAAGAGGGTTCAGCCACAACTATTCGGTTCACACATGACACCAAGGCAAAAATTTAAATTAAATCAGGGTTTTCTTTGCATTCTGATGACCATTGAGGTGGAACCCAAGTGGGCCCTTGTTTCAAATCTTGCTCGATTTGACTTTTCCGACGACTTTTTAAGCTCTCGAGAGAGTTAAAACAGCACCCCAAAAGTAAAAAGCTCTTATTAACCTTCTTTTTAAAAAGTGTAAACCAAAATGGTTGTTAACTAGGATTGGGAGGGAGGAATTAAAAATGTTACCTCATTGAATGTTTAGAATTAAATGTTTTGACCGAACATGGCGGATGCCTGACAAATTTCTCTCTCTCTTTTTCTTTTAAAGACAGAAAGATTTTACTTTACTGCAGATCCGGATTCAGTGCAGGAGATCAGAAGACACTTAGCCGAAGTCGACTGTGGATGGAAGCAGTGAACGCTTCCAGAGAAAGATTCCTTGAGCCTCACTTGATTCCTTGAGGATCCAGTTTGTGGGGGCAATAAGCTGACTTTGTATAAATATACAAAAGGATGAAGGCTATTGCTTAACGCATTGTAAGCCGCCCTGAGTCTCTGGGGAAGGGCGGCATATAAATCAAATTTAAAAACAAAACAAAACAAAACAAAAACTTCATGTGGATCAAATCTTGGCTTATCGGATAAAATAAAACCAGAGTTCTCAAACTTGGCAACTTTTGACACACCTGAACTTAAAAATCCCAGTCTCAAAAGTTACTCTCCCTCCCCCCCACTCCCCCGAGCAACTGGCCATTCTGGGGATTTTTTTTTTCTGAAGACATTTTACTTCTCATCCAAGAAGCTTCTTCATGTGGGTTGCGCTTTTTTTTTTTATAAATTCCGTGACTTTTCCAATACTTCAGCGGGTAGGTAGAAGGGATTTCAGCTCTTGGAAATTTGTATTCCATTCTCTCTTTCAAAACCTGCGTTGTGAAATTAATCTTGTCCTATCTTTTCATTGAGAAGTCGGAGCTGTGCTTTCTATATTTAGATTGTATTTGAGTATAAGTCCACCAATCTATTTCCCTATCTAAATCTGTCTCCAATTGTTGTTTTGTCTTTAATTTACCTTGATAATCAATTAAATCTTTATAGCTAATTATTTTTGTTTTATCTGTTAGATTTGGGTGTCTAATTGATTTTACCGATGATAAGCAACTTGGTATTTTCATATAGTGCGGTTTTTTTTAGTTTTGAGCCAAATTTGTAGTAATGAGTTTCTTATTGTGTGTCTTTTGAAGTATGAATGTGCTTTGTACTTTTCGTCCCACATGAAGGAGTGCCAGCCAATTTGAAGTTCATGTCCCTCAATTGTTAAAATTCTAGGATTTTTTAATTCTATCCAGTCTTTAAACCAGGACAGTACTGCTGCTTGGTAGTATGTCTCCCAATCTGGGAGTGCAGCTCCTCCTCTATCTTTTGTGTCCTGAAGCAGCTTAAATTTTCGTGGCCATATAAATTTAGATGTCATTTTATTCAAATTTTCAAAGAACGATTTATCTATTTTTATTGGAATAACCTGGAACAAGTCTAAAAATTTAGGCAGCATAGTCATTTTAATAGCCGAAATTCTTCCTAGGAGTGAGATATGTAAGTTAGAGAACACATAAAAATATATGAAAGTCATAAAAAAAAACAAGAAATAGATAAAATTATGTTAGATTCAGAAAACAAATGAATTAGCAGAATCTACAAATTTCTTTTACGCTATAAAGTGGAAGAAGAGACAGTTAAGGAAACGATGATTAAATGGGCTCAAAATATTAAACATACAATAGATTTGGAAAAATGGGAAAAGTTTTGGCAAGTAAATATAAAATTAACAAGGGCAGTGGCGTTCAAGGAAAACCAACTGAAAATGTTTTATAGGTGGCACATGTCTCCAACTAGACTGGAGAAAATACAGCCCAAAAATAGCCCGATCTGCTGGAAGTGTAAGAAGATACAAGGAACCTTCTATCATCTATGGTGGACATGCCCCGCAGCAAAAAAGTTTTGGTCTAATATCAAAAAATGGTTGGAACAAATAACAGAAACACAGATAGATAAAGAACCAGAAACATTTTTACTAGGAATTTTTAATAAACCATATCCTAAAGATATCAAATATCTTATAATTCACATACTAACAGCTGCAGGAATAATATATGCAAAAAACTGGAAGCAAGAAAGAACGCCAAACGAAACAGACTTAATAGAAAAAATTCCAGAATGCACTGAAATGGGTAGGTTAGCCAAAGAAATACAAGAAAGAGAAGAATCAGATTACTACAAAATATGGAATAAATGGTATAATTGGTTAAAAATTAGAAATAAACAAAAAAATTAGGGGGAAATATTACCGGTATAGAAAATGCCATCAGACTAAGGAGAGGTGAAGAAATATATAACAAGCAGAATGTCACTTGAAATAATGCTTAAGAAGGAAACATAATCTTTTTTTTTTGTTTATATGTTGTATAAATGTTTATTATGTGTATGTCATATTATGTTCTTTTTTAATATTTATACTCTAATAAAAATTTATTTTGAAAAGAGAAGTCGGAGCTGTGCTTTCTGCAGGATGCTGAAGAATCTTCTTGGATGAGAAGCGAACGTTTTCAAAAAAAACCTCAGAAAGTCCAGTTGCCTCTTGGGGAGGGAGGGGGGGAAGCATTTTTGGAACAACCAGGACCTGGATGACTGAGAATCTCCAGAGACATTTAAAAATCCCATCTTTTCCAAGCCAGATCAATACATTGAACTACATGGCTTGGATTGGTATGACCTGCTGAAGTATAGGTGTTAAACTTAAAAAGCTAAAATGAATCAGATCTGCTTAGGACTTGGACAGGAGCCCACTAGTATTGCATAAGTAGCATGCCAAAACAATTAGATACAGGGAGAGTATTTTTCCCCCAGGCCATTACTCTGCTAAACAACTAATTCAAAACAACAACATTGTCAAACTACCTACTAAGGCTGTCTTGCCATTATCCTTCTCATCTTTCCCATTACCTAATTCCTTAGCCTCTTATAACTTTGTATTTTATGATTTATGTTGACGGCTTATTTAGTACCCTGTGGCGATCATCAAGCATTGTATCTCATGATTTAGGATGATTGTATCTTACCGATTATGATCATGATTTATCGCTTGTTGCTTGTATGTACACTGAGAGCTTATGCACCGGAGACAAATTCCTTGTGTGTCTAATCACACTTGGCCAATAAAGAGTTCCTTTCTATTCTTTGTGTTGTTGTCAAGAAAACAACCTGCATACTCTAAGAGAGATTTGAATTTCGCTTCATGATTCGGTGTCGTGAGGACAGAGTTCAGGTATGCAGAGTTAAGTTCTATTTATTCTACCCCAAAATAAGAAATCCCCTGATAATAAGCCCAATTGGGCTTTTGAGAACATGGCAATAAGGCCAAGTGCTTATTTCAGGGTTCAAAAAAAAAATATATAAGACAGGGTCTTATTTTCAGGGAAACACGGTATCTATATTCATCTTGAAGTCTCTTTTCTTTTATTTTCAGCCATAGAAAAACACTTTCTTATGTAGCTGTGGTTAATTTAGCTTTCACTTGCTTAGCCTAACTTTTGTTGAATTCATAAAACACATTGAATCAGCCACTTAATGACCTAGGTTGATAATAGAACATATTAGCAAAAATGTAATTGGCTAGCTTGTTCTTCAATATTCTGTATGACACTTTAAGAGATTAAATCAATAGTTTTAAAGGGTTCAGGATTTTTTCCTCCCTGTCTTGATTCTGTGCTGTTTTCATTGCGGTTTCTTTAAGTAACTGGTTAGTAAAGCAAATCCTTAAGACAGATCCACTCAGCTGGTTTTTAATATCCTTTCATTTGTTCTTTTTCATAAATCAAAGCAGAAATAAGACATCTGGAAAAAAGATCTGATTTCTATACAGCAACTCCAAATTCCACTGAAATACCCTCATGTTATGCATTCCCATGTATTAAATGGAATTTTAAAAAATGTGATTAGTCAATCCAACACCAAACCTTTATTCACGTAAACCCACAAAAGACAGTGTTTCTAACAGTAGTTGGTTTGTTCCATGTTTCAGCTTCCATTGTCTTGAGTCAATGAATTTAATCAGTTATATGCTGTGTGGAAATTTCCCCAAAACTTTTTCACTCAAGGCCCCAAGGCAGACCATGCTAGCAATCACTATACACAATCATTACATTTCTAAGGGAAACTGTATACAAATTTGATGCTGCTCCAATGTTTTCAGGAATGTTTTTTTCCCTCTTCTGTGGAACTTCTGGATAACGTACAGTTATCTTCAGTGAGAAACAAACCTCGAAACAAACATCTCCACCCCTTGCAAATTTACTATAAGATCGTATCGTTGTTGGCACCAAGATGCAAGGAGATCTTTGCAGGAGACCAAGGGTTCCAAGACACTATAAAGCCAATCGAAGTATCAGGCTTGGATGTAACGGTTACATGAAATCCAAATGCCTAGAAATCTTTTCAGGCTGGCATAGTGCCACAGAAAAGGCATGGCTTAACTGTTGTATCCGGTAAGCAGAGTCGAGCCTCATAAATAGTTCTGGGGATTAAGGCACCAGAGTCATTTTTCCATGCTGGTTCTCTTCATTATGCACCAAAATCACATCTGTGGAGCCTGTGCCACATCCGAGCCTTGCCGTAGGCCAATTATTCCGGGAGAGGTTGGCTACGGGTGCCACTCCGAGTCTTTAATTGGGACTGGGCGATGTCAGCTAAAGCACTCTGTATTTTTTCCAAGAGCAGATCTCCCCGATAGACTACTTCTTCGAGACGGGCAGCTGCCTCGTGGTTCTCTTCTTCCAAACGATACAAATTGGCAGCCTATGGGTTCAAAAGCGGACGGGACAAAAACTTTTGGGTGAATACTTTTAAAACTGCACTGGGCGGTTTTTTTCTTCAAAGGGAAAAAAAAAAGGAAACAGTTATTCCTTCCTACTTTTCCTGCATGTAACTTTTTGTTGATGTAATAACTTTGTAACACCTCATGTTTACGTAATTCAGAATGAGACAAAATGTTTGTTCTTCAGGGTTTTTTAAAGATTCTGTAATTTTGTTTTAACACTTTGCATGTTTATATAATTCAGGAGACAAAGTGTATTTAAGTACGTCCTGTAGGGTTTCTGAAGCTCTTGAATTAGTAACCGTTTTTTGTTTTTAAACTCAACTCATCCAACTGATGTTTTCTTAATCATGGATCCTACCTGCTTATTAGCTTGGGAGTTGTTCTTTTTTTGCTTAATGCTACAATCTTTTTTAGTTTTATTGGTTTAACGTTCCTAGAAAGGTGGAATAGAAGTATTTTCAGTTAAATGTTGCAATACGAGTTTACTTTAGATTTAAAACAACAACTGAAGGTTAGCTAAATATTGGGATTGAGGCAATTTTGCAAGATATTGCAATCAACTTCAAAAACCAAAAACTGTTCTGCAGAGAGCTGAGATGCTGGCAAAATATTTATTTCCTGTTTATCTTTTTTTTTTAGCAGTAACCAGATAAATATTTTCACTATTCTAAATTTTGGAAGCAAGCATCTAAATTTAATATAACGTAGCAGCATAAATGTGTAGTTGAATGCCTCATCTAATCCAGTGGCATTTATGCATATATACAATTGTCTGCATAGTGATATTGAGTGCATACAATGACGACATTACCAAAAAGTGAAATTTTACTGAAACGGTTACTATTTTATACCATTTATGTGGTAGATTCCATATTTGCTTTTGGCGTTCAACTGTCTAATATATTAGCTAAGTAAAGTCATAGTCGGTTGCACTGAAACTAATCAGCTTTGTAAACGGCAGCAAACTTTTAAAGCACAAATTTATGCTGCAGCCAAATAAAAACTACACAGTATCGGCCAAATGTTTTCTGACTGGAATGAATATAGTACTACACAGTGTAGTTAATTCTCACCTGTAATGTAGCTGTGGACTCTTCACTTGGCAAGGAATCTATTAAAACATCGATATCCTTAGCTGTTCTTGCAATTAACGCAGCAAAGAGCTGGGCGTATTCTATAAAAGCAGTAAAAATAATAATAATAGTTTGCATCGTATGTTTCATTCTTGATGAATGAAAACTATGTTGTTCAGTCGTATTTTAGAATAAATGTGCTTCTAATATTACACAGGAATGGTCAGTTTAGGAGGCATTTGCTGTGTATTTCCACCTCTCCTAAAATATTTAGAGTGTAAAAGGAATCTCACATCTCTGAATCATTTAAAGAAAAAAAAATCATAAAGGTACAAACATGTTTATTATAAGTATATTATGATTATTTAAAGGTGCATACTGCCTAACTCAACATCTTTCTGGAGCCTGGATAGCGCTGCAGACTAAGCACCCTAATTAACATCCAGCTGTCTGCAATTACTGTGTTTGAATCTCCCCAGGCTCAAGGTTGACTCAGCCTTCCATCCTTTCTAAGGTAAGTAAATTGAGGACCCAGTTTCTAGGGGCAATAAGCTGACTTTGTATAAGTATTACAAAAGTATGAAGGCTTTTGCTTAATGCATTGTAAGCCACCCTGAGTCTCCGGAGAAGGGCGGCATATAAATCTAATTTAAAATGCATGTTGTGTTTTCACCCTCCTCGATCCCCAGAAACACTCTGCAGTGCTCTGCACAGCTCGTTTTCACCAAAAAATGGGCCGTGCAGAGCACTGCAGAGTGCTTCTGGGGATTGGGGAGGGTGAAAATGCGATGCATGGAGGGTTCTGGAGGCCAAAAATGCCTGTATTCGCTCTATAAGGCGCACCTCAATTTTCACCCACTTTTTTTTGTGTGTGTGGGGGGCAGTTGTGTGTTATACTCCGAAAAATACGATAATTTGACAGGCAAGAAAGAAAAGGAAATGCCTCTTTTTCAAACAGCAACGAAACATGATGAAAACCTTCGAAGGAAACCTCGTTCACAGCCTCTCCATCTCCACATTGTGGTTCAGGTGAGGTCACATAACACACACACACACACACACACACACACACACACACACACACACACACACACACACACACACCCACCCCAGACTGATAATCCTTGGGGTATAACAGAAGAGAGAAAGAATCCGTTCGACTTGCCTTCAGTGGGATTAGCAGGTTGGTCTTTGTTGATCGCGGTCTGTATGTTGCTGAAGGATGCAGGGGGGGCACATTGCTGCAACACCCCAATGGCATTGCAGAACTGATCCGCAAGCTGTAAACAAATGTTAACGTGTCAAATAAAGGAGAATGTTTGCAGCTCAGGGTTGACATGAGGGGACCTCGGTGCTCTCTGAGCTTAGTTGTATACCTGTTTCATGACCCTAAATTGGTAACATTGTCAGTGCTAGAAGGGAGTGAGGAGGAGGAGTAGGGGGGGGAGGAATGTGGGGTCCTTGGTGCTGAACTTGGTGGCTTTCTTGTAAACATTTCAAGTTCAAAGCATTTATTGTCATTGTACGTCACGTATACAACGAAATTGGTTGGAAAAGAGCCTGGTGGCGCAGTGGACTAAGTGCTGTTAAAGTAGCACTTAGCTGACAGCTGCCTGCAATTACTGTAAGTTCGAATCTCCCCAGGCTCAAGGTTGACTCAGCCTTCCATCCTTTCTAAGGTAGGTAAAATGAGGACCCAGTTTGTGGGGGCTGTAAGCTGACTTTGTATACAAAAGTATGAAGACTATTGCTTAATGCATTGTAAGCCGCCCTGAGTCTCCAGAGAAGGGCGGCATATAAATCAAATTAAAAATATATATACATATCATCAGTGCTAGAAGGGAGACCCCTCCCCACAAACCTCTTCCCTTCTAGCACTGATAATGTTACCTACTTGGGTAAATGAAATGTCTGCAAGGAAAACAACCAAGCTCACAGAAGACCAAGGATCCACAATCCTCCTCTCCCTCCTCCTCCTCCTCTCCGCAAAACTCTTCCCCCCTAGCACTGATGATGTGACCTAGTTTGGGTCATGAAACAAGCAAACTCAGAGAGCACCGAGGGCCCCACACATCAACATGGCGAGCTTTCAAAACGAGAGAATCAAATAGGTTCTCAGTAGAGCCTCAGTGACCAACTAAAAAAGATGCTGAGACTCTAGAAAGGGTGCAGAGAAGAGCAACCAGGACGATGAGGGGATTGGAGGCTCAAACATAGGATGAACAGTTGCAGGAACTGGGCATGGCCAGTCTAGTGAAGAGAAGGACCAGGTTGGACTAGATGACCTCCAAGTAGCCCTTTCCAATGGTTATTCTGCATTCTGAGCCGAGGGTTGGACTAGATGACCTCCAAGGAACCCTTCCCACTCTTATTATTCTGCATTCTGAGCGGGGTGGTGGTGGACTAGATGACCTCCAAGGAGCCCTTCCAATGGTTATTCCTCATTCTGAGCAGGGGGTTGGACTAGATGACCTCCAAGGAACCCTTCCCACTCTTATTATTCTGCATTCTGAGCAGGGGGGGTTGGACTAGATGACCTCCAAGGAGCCCTTCCAATGGTTATTCCTCATTCTGAGCAGGGGGTTGGACTAGATGACCTCCAAGGAACCCTTCCCACTCTTATTATTCTGCATTCTGAGCAGGGGGGGTTGGACTAGATGACCTCCAAGGAGCCCTTCCAATGGTTATTCTGCATTCTGAGCGGGGGGGTTGGACTAGATGACCTCCAAAGGCCCCTTCCCAATAAAATTAATAATAAATAAATAAATAATAAATAAATAATAAATAAATAAAAGGGCTGGAGGAAAGGAGCCTCTCCCAGAATTCCCCCCCCCCAAAGCCAAAGGATTCTGGGACTTGTAGTCCACACCTCCAAAGGCCCAGCCCGAAGCAAGACCGGGGCTCGCCTTCAGGCCCCCAACGGGGCTCCCACTCACCGAATTCACCGCGTCCTGCAGCTGCGTTAGACGGTCCGCCATTTTCCCCCCCCCCCTCTGACAGGGAGAGCGACCAGCCAATGGGAACGTTTTATATTGGATGCGGAAGCGGGTGGGGAACGCTGCTAGGCAACGCTTCATCGTTTCCTCTCTGGGCGGCTCGTTTCCGGGATAAATATTAGCGTCATCGATGCCGCTCTTCCCTCATCTCTATGGTAGAGGGTGGTGCTCCACCGGCGGACGGGAGGACGTATTGCTGTTCTCTATAAGAGTTTTAACTGTAGTTAGTACATGACTGTATATAAAGTAATCTTCATGCAAATTTATTCTTTTTTTAAAAAAAATCCCTGGGATTTACTTTTTTGAGGAAATATGGATGAAATTCTACATTTTCTTGATTTATAATTGCAAGTAAGTAAAGAGCTTATTGAGCTGAATCTCCAGACCATTTTAATTATTTGTAATTTATATTTATAAAGGCTGCTCCGATCAGCAGATTGTCTGGGAAGTAGCACAATATTTTTATTTTATTTAAAGAGAATTTATCATCAGATTTAAATTTATTTCTAATCCCGGTAACCTGAGTGAAGCTGACAACTTTGAGCATAGATAATTCTTTTTAATTCTGATAGGAAGAAACTGTTTCATCTGCTGAATTTTGGATGTAGAAAACTGGAAGTCCTGCAAAGATTCTTCTTGGGAGAAATAATTATCAGTGGCAAGTTTTGCATAATTCTTTGCTAGTCATCACCCTCTGGCGGTATGTGATTTATTTCGGAGAAAGCGCATTGACTCAGATTGGGAGGTAAACGTTATTTAGCTCAGTGGAAAATATTTCTGGTTGAGTCAACAGACCGGCCTGGAAAAGGTGTTGTAACCACAAGCCATCATTTACTACATACACTTGTAGATTGTCTAAATAAATGTTTCTAGAGGGGCTGAGGATTCTGGGAAGTGAAATGCACACATTTTAAAGTTGCAAGACACAAACTTCAGCCTAATTCAGCCCCAATCTTTAAACCCCAAAGAGCTTCAGCTCACAGTTGCAAATGGAAATAAAGGATATTCTTGAAATAGAATGGAAAGAGAGACGTTTTCACAAATCTGCAGACCAACTCAAAATGTCAGATTAAGTTTTTGTTCTGGTTTTTTTTTTTAAATGGATGCTGAATTCCTGGGTGTGAAAAGTGCAGAATCTTATCTTTTAGCTCCGAAACCAAATGGCTGCATTTATAAAAGAGCTTCTACCTGACTCATTTTAAGATTTTTCCTTCTTCCTCTTCTTCATGGCTGCATTGGGCTCAAAAATATCGGCCTTGTGAACTAATCCAGAACCCCAAGGTTAGATTTTGTGGTAGTGTAATCGGATCTTTTCAGTTAGAAGGCCTTCTTCCCATTGCTTCTGTACTTAAAATTGAGCTTGGAGAACAGTGAATCAGAAATATATTTTTCACATACAGCTAATGTCGGTGGTCTCCTCCTCCTCCTGTTTATCTTCTTCTCTATTTCTTTTTTTGGTTTATCTTCTCTTACTCTTTCTCCTTCTCCTGTTTATCGTCTCCCTCTCCTTCTTTTCTTTCTCCAGTTTATCTATTTCTTCTCTTTCTCTTCCTCCTGTTTATCTTCTTTTTTCCTTATTTCTCTTCCCCTTCTCTTTATCTTTTCCTCCTGTTTCTCCTTCTCCTGTTTTTTTCTTTCTCCAGCTTACCCATTCCTTCTCTTTCTCCTGCTTATTTTCTCCTTCTTTCCTCTTTATCTTCTCCTTCTCCTCTTCCCCTCTTTAACTTCCTCCTTGTTTAACTTTTCTTTCTCCAGCTTATCTATTCTTCTCTTTCTTCTGCTGATCTTCTCCCTTTTCCCTCTTTATCTTCTCCTCCTCCTCCTCCTCCTTGTCCCCTTTATCTTCTTTCCTTTCTCCCGCTTACCCACTCCTTCCCTTTCTCCTTCTCCAGTTTCGTTTCTCCTTTTTCCCCCTCCTCTTCATCTTCTCCTTCCCCTCTTCTCCTCTTTTGTCTTTCTCCTCCTCGGTTTCAATCTCTTCCTTCTTCCCACTGCGCAGGCAAGGCTGGCAGGCATCCAGCCTACCGGGGCTCCCCGGAGGGAGACTCTCCATCCTCCCACGGCAACCTCCAACCCCCCCCCCCCAAAAAACCCCTTTCTTCCTCCTAGAAATCCCCCCGGGAGCTGCAGAAACCACCCGAGGAGGGCGCAGGGCTCGCCGAGAGGAGGAACAGGCTGCGCCCCGTCCTTCCCCCGCGCGCAAAGCCCGGAAAAACAGCAGCAGCAACCTCGGCCACGCGCGTGGGCGGCCCCGGCCGTGCTTGGCAAGGATTGCGCGGCGTCTGGGCTGGGCTAGCGGACCAGTCCCGGGATCTCCACGCGCGGGGAGGGCTGCTGGTGGCCCTCCCTGCTTGGTTTCCGCGGAGAAGCAGGGAAGCAGGCTTTTGGGCATCATGCTTCTGCCCGGTTGGATCCTGCTCTGGGCACTGCTGGGCGCGGGAGAAGGGGCGGAGGAGCCCCCCGCAGGTGAGACCAGCCGGGCCTTGCGTCCCCATCCCCCGGGGAGAAAAAGGGGTCTCTTGGGGCTGGGGGGGGGACTGGGTGGGAAAGCCCAGGCTATGGCCCCTGCGTAAAAGCGCAGCGCTGCTCTCCGGACCAAGCATGTTTGTGCTCGTTGCGCGCAGGGGTGCCTCGGCTTTTGAGGGGGTCCCCCCTCTCCCCAAAAGCCTTGGGGGAGGGTCCCTTCCTAGGGGAAGGGGTCTGCCTTTGCAAAAGCGGCTCGGGTTGTGATTCCGCTTCCCCGAATTTGGGGGGGAGGATCAAAGAAGGGGATCCCCGGGGAATCCTTGGGACGCGCCCCTTCTCCCCCACCCCAAACAAGGGAGGGCATGCAAGCTTTGCAACAAGGAGGTGTCTTTTTTTCCGATGCCAAAAAAAAAAAATCCTTGTTTTGTAGATTATGCAACAGGTCTCGAAGGGAGTACAAAAGAGCCGGCTGGGGGGCAAAAAATAAATAAATAAACTGAAGTCGGTGCTTGGTTAGTAAGTAACGTTTGTGTGTCTGATCTGGTGTGCATTTATTTGTTTTTTGTTTTGGTACCAAGAAAGGAGAATGTTTGTAGTTCAGGGTTGAAATGAAGGGTCCTTGGTGGTCTCTGAGCTTGCAGAGTTTCATGACCCAGCTAGGTAACATCATCAGTGTTAGAAGGGAGGAGGAGGAGGACTGTGGAGTTCTTGGTGTTCTCTGAGCTTGGTGGTTTTCTTGCACCACTTGGGACATTTCATAACCCAACTAGGTAACATTATCAAGGCTAGAGGAAGGGGGGGGAGTGCTTAGAGAATTGAACTGTGAAATCCTTGGTGCTCTCTGAGCTTAGTTGTTTTCTTACGGACCCATCTAGGTAACCTCATCAGAGCTACAGGGGAGAGGAGATTTATTATTTATTTTATTTATTTATGCAATTTATATGCCGCCCTATCTCCGAGGACCCAGGGCGGCTCACAACAATTAAAATGCACAATCCCACATTATAACAATGAAATTAAAAGATTCGAATTTAAAAACAAAAGTAATTAAGAAATCCCTCCAGTCAGTCCAAGCTACGGAACAACCAGGTCTTCACATCGCGGCGGTACGAGCGGAGGTCAGGAGCCATCCGGAGCTCCAAAGGAAGTTGGTTCCAGAGGGTGGGTGCGCCCACTGAGAAAGCTCTCCCCCTGGGGGTCGCCAGCTGACACTGTCTGGCCGACGGCACCCTGAGGAGGAACGCACGCGGTGATTGGGGATTGTCGCTGGCTGCAGGGGGTCTGGCAAATATCCCGGGCCTAGGCCATGAAGGGCTTTGTAGGTGTTAACCTACATTAAATTAGATTAGATTAAATTAGGATCCCCACTTCTTTAGCAATTAAAGCTATGGGGTTCTTCGGTGCTCTCTGAGCTTGGCTGTTTTCCTGCCGGCGTTTTGTGACCCAACTGGGTAACCTCATCAGTGCTATAGAAGGGGGTTTGTGTGGGTGGGTGGGTGATGAGGAGAAGGAGGACGACGACGACTTTGGGGTTCCTTGAGACTCTCTGAGCTTGGTTGTTTTTCTCCAGACGCTTCTTGACCCAACTGGGTAACCTCATCAGTGCCAAACATCTGCAAGAAAACAACCAAGGAGCCCTTGGAGGTTTTTTTTTTTTTTTCTTCTGCTTTTCAACTTGACGCCTTCAATTTTAGGAGAAAAAATGTAGAAGAGCAGACATCAAAGAAGCATGAGCTGACACGTGGGCTTAGTCACGCTTTGAATCTGCCCGCCTGGGCTTAAGGAGGATCTGTTCCAGGGATAGCGTGATTTAAGTGTGATTCCAATTCAGTTCGTTTAATTTAATGTTGTGGTTTGGCGAAGGAGGCCCAGCTAGCCAATATGGCAGACTTGAAACACGCTTGGCTAGTTTCTGGTTCGGAGAGTCTTGCAAAAGGAGCGTAGAAGCGAAAAACATGCTGTGACTAGACTTAAAACGTTCCTGATGACAGGGAGTCCTCGAATTGCAACAGTTCGTTTAGTGACCGCTGAAAGTTACAACGGCGCTGGAAAAAAAAGTGACTTATGACCGTTTTACACACTTAACGACCGTTGGAACATCACCATGGTCAGGTGATTAAAATTCGGACATTTGCCAACGGGCTCGGATTTATGACCGTCAAGCAAAGTCATTGGGGAAACCAGATTCATTTCACAACCATGTTACTCACTTAACAACTGCAGCGGTTACTTAACAAGTGTGGCAAGAAAGGTCGTAAAATGGGGCAAAACTCACTTAATGAATGTCTCATTTAAGAACAGAAATTTTGGGCTCCATTTTGATCATAAGAATTCCCTGTATTCCCATTTCTATTCCTATTCTATCCGTATTTTTTCCCCTCCCTCTCCATCCTGCTTAGTTTATGTCAGGTGCAAGAAATCAGGAATCAGGATAGAGCTCAAAAGTACTACAAGTTTATTTTATGCTTTCTGTACCCAAGTAGTACTAACTGAAGTACTAACGTTCAAGGCGAATTGGCACCAGATAAGAGTCAACAAACTTCAGGGGCGGCTGGACTTAAAAGTCTCTTCGATAAAGATTCCAAACTAATGATGCCTTTGACCTCGCCTTCAGCCGAAGCCTGGGACTCACTCAACAACCAGGTTACTGTCTTATCAACCGCAGTGATTGATTGAACCAGGGGTGAAATGTAAAATTTGTTACTACCGGTTCTGTGGGCATGGCTTGGTGGGGTGGGGTAATGTGACTGGGTGGGCATGGCCAACATTTTTTAAAAAAACTTTTAAAAGCCTTTTTTCTACAACCTCTTCAGCCGAAGAGGTTGTAGAAAAAATGCTTGTAAAAGCCTCTGACGATCCCAGCTGAGCCGCACCATCATCAGAGGCTGTTTTTTGTTTTTTGTTTACTTTTAAAAGCATTTTTTCAGCCAAAGAGGTTTTAGAAAAAAATGCTTTTAAATTTTTTTTTAAAAAGCCTCTGATGATCGCACGGCTCAACTGGGCATGGGGTGGTGGTGGTGTTTACAAGGATTTTTGCTACCGGTTCTCTGAACCACCTGCCACCATCGTTACCGGATCGGGTGATCCGGTCCAAACTAGAAGCATTTCACCCCTGGATTGAA
Source organism: Coluber constrictor foxii (assembly GCA_038048745.1). NCBI lineage: Eukaryota > Metazoa > Chordata > Lepidosauria > Squamata > Colubridae > Coluber > Coluber constrictor. The sequence goes on along the minus strand of CM075964.1, from coordinate 247,921 downwards.
CCCTAACAACTGCAGTGAGAAAAGTCATTAAAAAGGAGCATAGCTCACTTCACACGAATTCTCATATCACAAGAAGCACGTCGCGCGCCATTGTGGTCATAAGTTCGAGGATTACCCGTAGACCAGAGTGGAGGACAAAATAAAACTTTCTGCTACAAGATGGAAGCAGAAAAACTTGTGCTGGGTGTGTCATTGTTAAGACGACAAAGCCCCAATGGCTAATAATAATAATAATAATAATAATAATAATAATAATAATAATAATAATAATAATAATAATAATAATAATAATAAGGAACTGGGAACATCAGGTTGAGAAAGTTCTAGAGAATGAGAAACTCAAGATCTTGTGGGGCTTTAGGATTCAGACTGACAGGCACTTGGTCCACAACACACCTGACATAACGGTAGTTGAAAAGAAAAAAGTATGGTTCATTGACATTGCAATACCTGGTGATGCACGGATTGAAGATAAGCAGCAAGAAAAAATCACAAAGTACCGGGACTTGCAAATCGAAGTTGAGCGACTATGGAAAAAGAAATCATGTGTTGTTCCGATTGTAATTGGAGCCCTTGGAGCAATACCCAAAGGGCTACTCCGCTATTTAGAAATTCTAAATTTACCGGACTTGAACATTTTGACTCTGCAAAAAACCACCTTACTCGGAACAGCTTACATCCTCCGACGATACCTTGAAACAGTTCCTAGGTCCTTGGTTAGGACTCGAGCTGCTGAGCTATTAACCAGCCTCAAAGACTGTGAATCTCACTACCGATTAACCAATAATAATAATAATAATAATTCTGGACCAAGATGCAGGGATGAGCGAGGTTGCTTCCCCAGGAAACGAAGCAGTCATGGGAATTGTAGGCCATGAAAGAATTTATCATGTGCCCCTTGTAGTTTGAGTCATGGGTTTCGGTAACAGTGAAATTTGTTCTTGGCTTTCTCAGCAAAATGAACCAGCACATTGTTTTTGTTGAGGGAGTTGTTGGCCTTGGAGCAGGAGGAGATGTTCCTTAGCCCTCAATTTAATTATCTGTCCCACTAATGAGTCCTACCCAACTTCCTGCTTTTTCCTTGCTGAATTGCGCATATTTGGCACATGATGTGCTGTGAAAACCAGAGTATGTTTGAAGAGACGTTCTAAAAGGAATATTAGGACTATCCTTCATTGGGACCACAAAAGAAATTTTGTCTCCGGGCGCAGAAGTTCTCGGTATCTCATCCGAAGTTCATTCAAAGTAACCAAAATGGGCTTGATAGAATGAAAAAAAAAAATTAAAATAATAATAATAATAATAATTCACAGTTGGACGGTATTTTTCTTCGGGCTGAGCAAAGTATCTTTAAAGATATGAAGGCCAAACTGAATCGATCTCATTTCGACTTAGCAAGCTGTCTGAATCAAGGTAGGGACTACAGGTCGTCCTTGACGTACGACTGCAATTGAGCTCAACATTTCTGTTGTTAAGCGAGTCAATTGTTAAGTGAGTTTTGCCCCGTTTTACGACCTTTCTTGCCATACCCGTTAAGTGAATCACCGCAATTGCTAAGTTAGTCTCTCTCTCCCTTTACATATCTGTCTTCTATCTATCTATCTTACCTATCTATCATCTATCTTTATATCTATCTCTATCTATCATCTACCTGTCTGTCTTTATATCTATCTCTGTCATCTATCTATCTTTTATCTATATCTATCATACGGTATATCTATCTATCTTTATATCTATCTATCTCTATCATTATCTATCATTATCTTAATATCTATATCATCATCTATCTATCTTTATATCTATATCTATATCTCTATCATCTATTTATCTTTATATCTATATCTATCATACAGTATATCTGTCTATCTTTATATCTATCTCTATAATTATCATTATCTTTATATCTATATCATCTATCTATCTTTATATCTATATCTATATCTCTATCATCTATTTATCTTTATATCTATATCTATATCTATCATACAGTATGTCTATCTTTATATCTATCTCTATCATTATCTATCATCTATCATCTATCTATCTTTATATCTATATCATCATCTATCTATATCTATATATCTCTCTACCATCTATTTATCTTTATCTATATCTATCATACAGCATATCTATCTATCTTTATATCTATCTATCTCTATCATTATCTATCATTATCTTAATATCTATATCATCATCTATCTATCTTTATATCTATATCTATCTATATCTATATCTCTATCATCTATTTATCTTTATATCTATATCTATCATACAGTATATGTCTATCTTTATATCTATCTATCTCTATCATTATCTATCATCTATCTATCTTTATATCTATATCATCATCTATCTTTATATCTATATATCTCTCTATCATCTATTTATCTTTATATCTATCATACAGTATATCTATCTATATCTATCTATATCTCTATCATTATCTATCATCTATCATCTACCTTTATATCTATCTCTATCATCTATCTATATTTATATCTATATCTTGATCATCTATTTATCTTTATATCTATGTCTATTATACAGTATATCTATCTTTATATCTATCTATATCTCTATCATTATCTATCGTATCATCTATCTATCATCTATCTTTATATCTATCTCTATCATCTATCTATCTTTCTTTATATCTATCTCTATCTATCACCTAACAAATGTCTCACTTAGCAATGTAAATATTGGGCTCCATTGTGCTCATGAGTCGAGGAGTAGCTGGATTTAGCTTAAGGCACCAACCCCAAGTTCGGTGCGTGGGTGATTTTTCCTCTCCTTGTCCTCTTCAGGGGACCATGAGTGACCATGGATGGATGCTATTTTCTTCTGCTTAGCTTTCTCACGGTCTCCAAACTAATTAACACTGGATGCTTTCAGCCATAATTATGGAGAGGGGAAAAAAAAATCTTGTTTATCATCGGCGTAATTAAATTTAGCCGGGCAAGTTCATCAGACTGCAGAAACATTCTCCTTCCTTCTTTTCCCCAAATTGCACAGGAGGAGGATGGGCGAGTTTTCAGAAGCTCAAAGATCTCCACGGCTCACTCCTGTTTACCTTCATAGCCTGTGTGCTCTTGTAGGACGTGTGTACACAGAACATGAATCAGTTGTCCGCCCAATCTGACCCCTTGCTCCATCAGTTGCACGTTTGTGTTTGTGCTGTCGGAGACAGCCTAGTTTTATTACTAAGGTGATTTTTTTCCCCCCTTAAAGGCCTTGTTGCAAGAATGCTGCAATCTCCGTTACTGTATAGAATAGAATAGAATAGAATAGAATAGAATAGAATAGAATAGAATAGAATAGAATAGAATAGAATAGAATAGAATAGAATAGAATAGAATAGAATAGAATAGAATAGAATAGAACAGAACAGAACAGAACAGAACAGAACAGAACAGAACAGAACAGAATATAGAATTAGAACAGAATATAGAGTAGAGTAGAGTAGAGTAGAGTAGAGTAGAGTAGAGTAGAGTAGAGTAGAGTAGAGTAGAGTAGAGTAGAGTAGAGTAGAGTAGAGTAGAGTAGAGTAGAGTAGAGTAGAATAGAATAGAATAGAATAGAAAATATGGAGTGGAGTGGAGAAGAGTGGAGTGGAGTAGAGTAGAGTAGAGTAGAATAGAATATAGAATTAGAACAGAATATAGAGTAGAGTAGAGTAGAGTAGAGTAGAGTAGAGTAGAGTAGAGTAGAGTAGAGTAGAATAGAAAATATGGAGTGGAGTGGAGTGGAGTGGAGTGGAGTAGAGTAGAGTAGAATAGAATATAGAATTAGAACAGAATATAGAGTAGAGTAGAGTAGAGTAGAGTAGAATAGAATAGGGTAGAATAGGGTAGAATATAGAACAGAGCAGAATAGAGTAGAATAGAATAACAAAATTGGAAGGGATCTTGGAGGTCTTCTAGTCCAGCCTCTTCCTCAAGCAGGAAACCCTATACCAGTGATGGCCAACTTTTTTGCCGTTGCATGCCAAAAGCAGGAGGAGGTCGCCCATGTGCATGCCCACAGCCATAATTCAATGCACCATGCGCACGTGCCCTCCCACTTTTAGCATGCGATGGCCCGGTGGGTCGGGAAGGCCCGTTTTTCACCCTCCCCAGGCTCCAGAGGATTTCTAGGAGCCTGGGTAGGGCGACAACGACCTTCCCCACTCTCCTGGAGGCCCTCCGGAGGACGGAAACAGCCCATTTCCCAACTTCTGGTGAGACCGGAATGCTCAAAAATCAGCTGGCCAGCGCACAGATGCACACTGGAGCTGAGCTTCGGCAGCGCTCGTGTACCCACTGATATGGCTACCTGTGGCACCTGTGCTATAGGTTCACCATCACGGCTCTATACCATTCCAGACAGATGGCTGTCCAGTCTCTTCTTAAAAGCCTCCAGTGTTGGAGCATTCACAACTTCTCGTGGCAAACTGTTCCACTGGTTAATTGTTTCCACTGTCAGGAAATTCCTCCTTAGATCTAAGTTGCTTCTCTCCTTGATTAGTTTCCACCCGTTGCTTCTTGTCCTGCCCTCAGGTGCTTTGGAAAATAGGTTGACTCCCTCTTCTTTGGGGCTGAGATATATTGAATAAACTCTGGATGAAGATATCCATCAAAAGCTTATCTCAACGCTTAGCAAGTTTCTCAACCGGTTGACTTAGGGCAGGGCGTTGATATGTTACACAGTCTGCTCTTTTGGAGGAAGAGCTGAAAAGGCTACAAGAGTTTGTTTCTCCAGATTTGAGCACAGGTGGTCCTCGACTTAAAAAGGAGCCTGAGTAGCGTAGGGGGCTAATGCCTCCTACTAAAGGCAGCAATTAACATCCAGCTGCCTGTAATTCTGTGAGTTCAATCCTAGCCAGGCTCAAGGTCGACTCAGCCTTCCATCCTTTCCAAGGTGGGTAAAATGAGGACCCAGTTTGTGTGGGCAATAAGCTGACTTCGTATAAATATATACAAAAGTATGAAGGCTATTGCTTAATGCATTGTTAGCCGCCCTGAGTCTCCGGAGAAGGGCAGCATATAAATCTAATTAATAAAAAATAATAAAATAAAATAAAACAGTCCACTGAGTTACAACGGCACTGATCAAAGGGAGTTTAGGACCGTTTTTCACAGTTAAACGGTCCTAAACTTTGCAGTCTTCCCGTAGTCAAAATTCAGCCGCTTCGCCACGGGTTCACACTTATGACTGTTGCTGTGTCCCCTTTTGCGGCCTTTGGATGAGCCAAATCAATGGGGAAGCCAGATTCACTTAACAACCGAGGACAGAAAGTTGATAAAATGGGGGCGAAACTCACTTAACGAAGGTCTCCCTTAGCAACAGGAATTTTGGGCTCAAATTGTAGTTCTTAAGTCGAGGACTACCTATGCATTTATAGAAGGTGTGTTCGTTGCTCTTTTTCTTCTCTGTTCGCCAAATGTTGGAAATGTAACCAGACACCGGAGACGTATTATCAGAGGTGGGATACAGCCGGTTCGGGAAAACCGGTAGATTTGATCTGTGGGTGGGCCTGCCCACCTGCCCCAGCGCTATGCCGTCCTATTTAGCTGCATTTTTTAAGCCGCACACATGCATGCAAGTGGGCACACAAGTAAAGCACATGCATGGAAGTCACGTGCGGTCACGTTTTCGGTGCTGGGGGGAACCGGTTGTTAAATTACGTGAAGCTCACCGCTGCATATTATCATATGTGGTGGACATGTGAAAGAACAAAGAAATGTTGGACAAAAATACTGTACATAGAGTCGTGGCCAAAATTGTGGAAACCTTTTGGGAAAAGTGTATTTTTGAGGTTTGATGGATAATAACATCACTTCTTTCTTTCTTTCTTTCTTTCTTTCTTTCTTTCTTTCTTTCTTTCTTTCTTTCTTTCTTTCTTTCTTTCTTTCTTTCTTTCTTTCTTTCTTTCTTTCTTCCTTCCTTCCTTCCTTCCTTCCTTCCTTCCTTCCTTCCTTCCTTCCTTCCTTCCTCCCTCCCTCCCTCCCTCCCTCCCTCCCTCCCTCCCTCTCTCTCTCTCTCTCTTTCTTTCTTTCTTTCTTTCTTGGATGGATAAATCCAAGAAAAGAAAAGTTTCAGAAAAAAACAGAATGTTTAATTCAACTACATAGGCTAGTTTTGTGGCCGCTGAAGAAATAGTCAGTGACGGGTAGAGTTTTGTGGCTCCCGGTGTTTTCTTTTCTGTGGGAAACGGTTCCAAATGGCTCTTTGAGTGTTTAAGGTTGCAGACCCCTGGTCTATTCAGAAAAAAATGTACTGTTTGTTTGTATAGTTGGTTGTTTAATAATAATAATAATAATAATAATAATAATAATAATAATAATAATAATAATAATAATAATAATAATAATAATAACGACGACAACAACAACAACAACAACAACTTGCCAGAAGTTTGGATTTGAGTACAGCAAAAACCACTGGGAACATCAGGTTGAGAAAGTTCTAGAGAATGAGAAACTCAAGATCTTGTGGGACTTTAGGATTCAGACTGACAGGCACTTGGTCCACAACACACCTGACATAACGGTAGTTGAAGAGAAAAAAGTATGGTTCATTGACATTGCAATACCTGGGGACGCACGGATTTAAGATAAGCAGCAAGAAAAAATCACAAAGTACCGGGACTTGCAAATCGAAGTTGAGCGACTATGGAAAACGAAATCATGTGTTGTTCCGATTGTAATTGGAGTCCTTGGAGCAATACCCAAAGGACTACCCTGCTATTTAGAAATTCTAAATTTACCGGACTTGAACATTTTAACTCTACAAAAAACCACCTTACTCGGAACAGCTTACATCCTCCGACGATACCTTAACAGCTCCTAGGTCCTTGGTTAGGACTCGAGCTGCTGAGCTATTAACCAGCCTCGAAGGCTGTGAATCTCACTACAGATTAACCAATAATAATAATAATAATAAGAAGAAGAAGACAAAGAAGATACGGAGTACTTTTGAACAGGGGACTTGTTTTATAAATGATTGGGTAGTAAAGGTAGAAATTAGGAGTAGGAAGAGCACTATTGCATAAAAATAAACCGATCCGGACAATACGCTCTTCATTAAGCACTTATGCATGCATGTAATGTGAAAATATATAAATAAACTGTTGTTTTTTTTTTCTAAAAAAGAGCTTTTCCCCTTTCACAGCAGGCTTTCTCCTCGAGTTTTCCTTGGGGAAGTTCAGGAATTTCTTGCTGAATGAAAGTGTCCCAGCTGAAGCTGTTTTGAGGAACATCGCTGACAACGTGACGCTCGTCCTCTTTCAGATCCACGCCCACTACCGAAATGTGACCGTCTCCTTTGCGAAGGTATTGCAAACCCTGTTTTCTAAGACCCGGAAAAGAAAATTGAAACTAAAAAATCTCTTTAATTTCTGGAAAGGCGCAATGATTTCTTTCGCTTCTTAGGAACCGTCTCCCAGCAACTCAGGAACTGGAATAGACCGAGGTTTAGTTTCGGTGCTTCGACCTGAACAGACGGTGTGCACGTGGTATTTGCGAGCGGTGGGTGCGAATCAGGTGCTGAGCACAGCCGTTTCTTTGCCCTACACCGAAAAAGGTAAGTTTGGCCTCTGTCGGCAGATAAGGTTCACAAGAAATTCTCTGAAGTGAACTCAAAGATTCCTTTAATTAGTAATTCCAGCAACCCCGGCAAAAAGTTTCTCCCTGACTGCAGGCTAACAAGTCTGTCCGTCTGGAAGATGAATAGTTGTCTACCATACCCATTCATCTCCGCCCCCTGCCTTTTATCCCCAGAGCTAGGGTAAGGCTTTGCTAGCAGTAGTGGCTCTTCCGTCCCAAGGACCAGCCCATAGATTTCCACTGCTCTCCTCTCCTCTGCCTTCTGTGCATCAGGCACTGGACCCAGCTGTTCCTCCTCTTCGTCATCAGTCACCTGCAGACTTGGGGACTGTTGACTCTCCATCTGAGGGCTGACAGACGGCTCAGGCTCCGCCTCTGTCTCTCTCTCTCTGCCAGCTCCATTCCCTCTTCCCCCTCGGAGCTCTCAGGCTGCCTTGATGCTGGCTCTGAGTCCCACGCCTCCTCCTCCTCCTCCTCTGATTCAGCTGCTTCTGCTGGAGGGACCGGCAGCCAAATCAGGACTAAATGGAATATTGCTTCAGCCATCATTATGGTATCAGATGTTTAGAGGACCAGTGTATGGGCCAAGATTCAACTTCAGAATGCTTGTGGCCATCATAATATGGTGGTTCTGTCTGTCTGTCTATTTATGTCGGTATCTGTCATCTCTTTCTCTGTGTCTACCTATATCTGTCCATATCTGTCAGTCTACTATCATCTCTGACTATATCTACTTATCAGTTTATCCAACATCTCTGTCTTTCTCTCCCACTACATCCATCCATCCATCCATCCATCCATCCATCCATCCATCCATCCATCCATCCATCATCTATTTCTATCCTATATAATATCTATCTATACATTCATCTATCTGTCTGTCTGTCTGTCTATCTATCTAATCATCTATCATACAGCATCTCTCTCTCTCTCTCTCTCTCATACAGTATCTCTATATCTATCTATCTGCCTGTCTGTCTATCTATCATCTATTTCTATCCTATATATAATTTATCTATCTATCTATCTATCTATCTATCTATCTATCTATCTATCTATCTATCTATCTATCTATCTATCTAATCATCTATCATACAGCATCTCTATTTATATCTATCTATATCTATCTATCTCTCTATCTATCATTTATTTCTATCCTATATAATCTCTGACTATATCCATCTATCTATCTATCTATCTATCTATCTATCTATCTATCTATCATCTATCTATCTATCTATCTATCCATCCATCCATCCATCCATCCATCCATCCATCCATCCATCCATCCATCCATCCATCTATCTATCTATCTAATCATCTATCATACAGTATCTCTATTTATATCTATCATCTATCTCTATCTATCATACAGTCTCTCTCCCTCCCTCTCTCTCTCTCTCTCTCTCCTATTCCAGCTATCATAGTTTTGTTGTAAGTGTGAAAAATGGTCATGTCACTTTTTTTCAGTGACGTTGCAACTGTCATTTACGGTCAGTAAATGAATTATTGCAAGTGAAAGACTACCTATATATGTAGCTGTCCAACTCACAGCTGTAAACATCTGTATCCACAGCTGTATGTTCTGTTCAGCCTGGGCTGAATGCAATTCAGTTGCACGCCGTCTTATTACCAAAAGCAGCGGACAAAATGTTGCTTCATTTTCAAGATCTGCTTTATCCTTCCTTATTCCTGTTCCTTGACTTTATTTTATTTATGTTTTTATTCTGCCTAGATCCGATACCTGGAGGATGCAACTTGGAATTTGATTTGGAAACGGACCCCAACTTGTATCTAGAATATAACCTGGCTGAGACCCACATTATATTTGCTCCAGCCAACCTGGGGTATGCGAGGTAGGTCCAACTGGTTGGTTCTTAGGTGAAAGAAAGAAAGAAAGAAGAAAGACTTCTGAGGAAGATTGTGGATGATAGTTGAGGTCCATCTTTATTTATTTGTTTGTTTGTTTGTTTGTTTCGATTTATAAACCGCCTTCTCCAACCGGACTCAGGGCGGTGAACAGCCAGGGTAAAACATGATGTACAAAAATTAAAACAATTTTTAAAAATATTAAATGCCCCTTTATTTGTGGAGAATAAGCATCTTACAATATTCACCTTCTAAGATTAAAAACAAAAATCGATCAATGCAGTTAAAATAACCAATCTGGTCGGCCACTCTTAGGGGCAGCGAGATCTCATTTATTCCTAAATGCCATTCGGCCGAGCTCCGATTTTACAATTCTTCAGAAATGTAGTAAGGAAACAGAATCTGGATATCTGGGAGTAAGCTATCTCAAAAGGGTGGGGCTATCACCAAGAAGACTTAAGTCTGGGGCATATAAATCTCTCTCTCTCTCTTTCTCTCTATATATATCCTTTCAATATTTACATAGATGTTCACACAGTCCAAAGTTAAAAGACGTTTAAAAACGAATTTGCAATTTAGCCGAGATTGGGTGGCTGTTCCTCAAATGTTCCTCCATATTAACAGAATAACAGAGTTGGGAGGGAGTCCAACTCACTGCTCAAGCAGGAAAGCCTATACAATTTTCGACAAAGGCTTGTCCAATCTCCTCTTGAAAGCCTCCAGTGATGTAGCATTCACAACTTCTGGAGGCAAGTTGTCCCACTGGTTAATTGTCCTCATGGTCAGGAAATTTCTCCTTCGTTCTAGGTTGCTTCTCTCCTTGATTAGTTTCCATTTGTTGCTTCTTCTCCTGCCCTCAGGTGCTTTGGAGAATAGCTAGACTCCCTCTTCTTTGGGGCAGCCCCTGAGATATTGGAACACTGCTATCATGTCACATCTAGTCTTTCTTTTCCCTAGACTAGACATCCACAATTCCTGTTTTATCCTCCAACCCCCTAATTATCTTTGTTGCTCTTCTCAGCACTCCTCCTTCAACTATTAAAAGACTTGAACCATTAAACCAGAAAGAGTCATTATTTCCCAGTTAATTTTACTACGCTTGTAGCATCAACACAGCACTTAATTACACAAGGCGCAGCAGCAATTTACAAGTCCATTATCCAAGGTGTAAACCTGTGGTTTTCCAAGTGTGGCTGAATTACCCCTTTCAGCACTTTTGAGCCTTAGATTTGCTCCTTGGAGTTGCTGCGCTTGTATTACCACGTGGTTAAAATTGTCCCTCAAATTGAAGTAGCTCATGATAACTCACGGACCTATATATCCATGTAATGTTTTGCATTACATGTTATTAGTTAATGTTATTAATGTTGCAAGAGACGCAATGGCTCAGTGGCTAAGAAGCTGAGTTTATTGATAGAAAGATTGGCAATTCAGCGGTTCGAATCCCTAGTGCCGCGTAACGGGGTGAGCTCCCGCGACTTGTCCCAGCTTCTGCCAACCTAGCAGTTCGAAAGCAGGTAAAAAATGCAAGTAGAAAAATAGGGACCACCTTTGGTGGGAAGGTAACAGCTTTTTGTGTGCTTTTGGCGTTGAGTCCTGCCGGCCACATGACCACGGAGACGTCTTCGGACAGCGCTGGCTCTTCGGCTTTGAAACGGAGATGAGTACCGCCCCCTAGAGTCAGGAACGACTACCACATATGTGCGAGGGGAACCTTTACCGTTACTTAATGTTTTACAGTGGTTCAGAAGTGGTTTGCCATTGTCTTTTTCTATGAGTTTTTTTAAACTATCTAGTCCACCCCACTGGTGTTTTCTCGTGGTCTCTTGTCCAAGTTCTAACCAGGTTTGACTCTACTGAGTATTTTGAGGTCAAGGAAAGATATCCAGTTGCCATTACTTGCTGAAATGCTCTTGAGGTCCATAAGTTTCTCTTTCTATTTGAAATTATTCTTTTAAATGACTGGACATGGGGGAACAAGAATTTAAATATTCTGGAGACTTGGCATGAAGATGTGGCTCTTCAAAGTCCAAACCATCTCCAATTTCCTTCTTATTGTTCAGAGGGGCAAACCCGCCATCCTGTGATTCGGGAACCAGTCTGGATTCCAGGTGGAGACTCTCTTATGATGTCTACCAGTACTTTTTGCCCGAGAACGATTTGTCAGAAGCCACGTTTGTGAGTCATATGAGAAGAATGTCAGAAGTCCAAAGCATCCAGGTTCACGGATCTAAAGTAAGTCACATGGGTTTTCATTGCAGATGAGGGTTAGAAACTATTGATTTGAAGGTTCCCCCCCCCCCCAAGTGGGAATCTTTAGATCTGTGGGTCATTAGACATAGCGATAGATAGATAAATGGATGGATGGATGGATGAGAGAGAGAGGATAGAGATAGATAGATAGATAGATAGATAGATAGATAGATAGATAGATAGATAGATAGATAGATAGATAGATAGATAGATAGATAGAGATAGATAGAAAGATACAGACAGACAGACAGACAGACAGACACTAAATCTATCCATCCATCCATCCACCTATCTACTAATTATGGTATCTATCTATCTATCTATCTATCTATCTATCTATCTATCTATCTATCTATCTATCTATCTATCTATCTATCTATCATCTATCTATTCATTATCTATGATAGCTAGGTAGGTAGATAGATGATGAGGGAGGGAGGGAGGGAGGGAGGGAGAGAGAGAGACACCTACCTACTATCACTCATTATTTATGATAGATAGATAAATAGATAATAGTAGATAGAGATAATAGACAGACGGGTGGACACATAATGATGAGATAGATAATGATGGATAGATACAGACAGACAGATGGGTGGATAGATGGAGATAGATAAGATTTTCATCTGTACACCCATCTCTGTCTGTCTGTCTGTCCATCCATCTGTCCATCCATCTACTATCTACCCATCATTATCTACGATTGATAAAAAATACAGGGACAGATAGGCAGGCAGGCAGGCAGACAATAGATAGATGAAGACAGACAGACAGTCAGGACCTGTGACCCATTTTTCTTCATGCACCTTCTGATTTTTATTTTTTAATGTCCTCCCAGATGATGACCTTAACCAGCCAAGACAGAACTGACCTGTACTTCTCGTCGCTTCCTGGGCAAGGCGTGATCTACAATGTCATCGTGAGAGATCCTATGTGGAACACTTCAGCTGCATACGTGCCCGTTCACACCTACGCCTGCAGCCTCTCTGCCTTGGTGAATAACTGCTACACCTTTAGTAAGTCAACGGAGCATTCCGTGGTTGTGTAGAGGCATCCACGGGGGGCCAAAAATATAAAAAATATCAAAATGGCAGCCGCTGCTATGAAGTGAAAACCCCTCCCCTTTTTTACACATCTTTCGATGGATGCTTAAAATGGGAAGGGGCTTCAACAATGCGTAGGCTGTCCGGGTTCTGACTAAATCATGAGCCTGGAGCCAAGCTTGAAAAGAAATCCAGTTATTTATTAGGAGATTCATATTAACATGTTCCCAAGTGAAGCCATCTCTGACCCTATGTAATTTACACACCAATTATGACCCTGTTTTCCCCCACATCCACTCAGGGTGTGTCATCAATCACATTCGCCAACAGAGCAATTTCAAGGGTGGTTGAGGTCACTCCCCTCCAGCTGCTGTAGGTAACCTGAGATACAGCCTTGAGAGAGATAAGCATGGAATATGTGCCAGGGATGCTTTGCGAGCTGACATAGGGCACTTGCAATGCCAACATATGGTTGAGGATCTCCTGTATCCTCCGTAATTTAACATCCGTCTTTGTATTTCGAGAATAGAGCTGAGGAGAAAGGAAGCATTGGAGGAATAAATCAGAGGAATTATCAAGAGGATGTTAAAAGTGGGGCTGAATGAGTTTTATTAAACTTTCTTACCATACCAGGAAGATATCCTTAAAGTTAATAACAGCCAGCAAATATGGAGGATGGTAGAGCCAAATTAGGGATAATTTTTAGGCATTAGGAAATATATTGGTTTATGGTAAAAAAAAAATCAAGATGGCAGCGATGATGACATAATAGAAGCTCTGTATATTAAAAAAAAAAAACAGCCAGAGTTTAGGTCACACAACCGTAATCACCATTCCAACATTTTTACCATGTTGGATTTAATAAAATGGGGTCATTGGTTTCTCCAAATGGGTTTGATAACTCTAAAATAAAGAACCTAATCCAGGAGTGGCAATTTTAAGACCTGTGGACTTCAACTCCCAGAATTCCCCAGCCAGCCATCTTGGCTAGAGAATTCTGGGAGTCGAAGTCCGCAAGTCTCAAAGTCGCCAAGATTGGACACTCATGGCTTGAGTTAATCTTTCTACAGCCCACCCTTGTTTACTTTGGAAGGTCTTCCTCTCTTAGCTGATGAGGGGAAGCCATGTCTGTTGATGAGAGGATGCAATTATAAACCAGAGCCTGATTCTCATTCTCTTTTCTGTTTATAGGAAGGTTGTCCACCAAAATATTTTTCACCAGTTTGGCTTTTCTCGGTGTCTTTATCTGCTTCCTCGGACACAGATTCTGGAAAACAGGTACCGTTAGGAGGAGTGCTTGATTCAGGGGTAGACCGGGTTCCATCAGGGTTGGCCCTGTCCGGTGTCAATCCTATGGAATCGTTGCCTTGATGTCTAAAATCTGGAGCCCAGCTCAACGTTTTGAACACACCACAAAAAAATGGGGCACACACGCTTCTCAATTTAATCCACAAAAACATTTCTGTCAGGTTCGGGATCAAGACGGGAAAGGAAACACCAGACAACAAGGTGGAGGTTGTTGTAAAGCTTTACCTTCCGCGATCTGGCACGCTCCAACAATCACCTAGTGCAGTTTCAGTGAAATATTGTCAGCAATATTTCCAGTGGATGCTGCAGGCTGGGACATTCTACTTCCCCTCCCACTCTGTTCCAACTGCCAGTTGCATTATATTAACACACTCTGATGCTACCGAGTTACACATTCTACATTAAGTTTCAGGCTGCAAGTGTCAATTTATCAAGCCCCAGCACATAGTTTCATAGTGAAGCACGGGTCTCCAGCTAATACAGTATATATCTGTAAAAAGATATAAATATAAAAATTCCAGAAGAGCGAATTGAAATGCTGGTTAAGATTTTGGGGGAAAAGCTGAGCCAAGCTGCAACGGTTGTGATGAAAGAGAGCAAAAAAAGCAAATTTTTTTTTTTGAAAAGTGAAAGGAAAGGAGTTTTTTTAAAGGTTGAAGGCTTTAAAAAGTTGAAGCCCTTAAATAGCTTATATTGGGCTCATTTGCTATCATAAGTCAAAAACTACCTGTATGTATATGTCTCTTAACATTCTGGGTGGTGGTGAGAAAAGTCTGTTTTAATTTTTTTTTTAAAAAAAATTTACTTTTCCCCCTTAGGTTTATTCTTTAGTGGATTTATCTTCATGGCTTTCTTTTTCTTCATCGTCATTACTAAAACGTCGGCTCTCAGCTATGACGGTGAGTTGAAATTCGGTACGGTTATATTTGGTGCCCTGATAAGAGCTGTCGGAAGCTGAGTGTTGGATGAGAGATTGATGTTTCGTGAAAGGAAACCAGATTCATCCCGATTCTGACGTGACACTTCTCATTCCTTCGGCTGAGTTAAACCACCACTGATACAAGTGGGTTTCAGCCGGTTCTGACCAGTTCTGGAGAACTGGTAGTGGAAATTTTGAGTCATTCGGAGAACTGGTAAATACCATTTCTGACTGGCCCACCCCATCTATTCTCTGTCTCCTGAGACCCAGTTGATCGGGAGGAAATGCAAATTTTGCAGTAACCTTCCCCTGGAGTGGGGTGGGAATGGAGATTTTACAGTATCCTTCCTCTACTACGCCCTCCAAGCCATGCCCACAGAACCGGTAGTAAAAATTTTTGAATCCCACCACTGGAGAGAACGTGAAGAGGCTGGGAAATCCACAGAAGAAAAAATCGATATAAACAATCAAAAAACTGATTTTTAACTGCTCTAATCTTTACTCTTCCTCCTCTTCTCTTCCTTCATCTACCCCCCCCCCCCTTTACTTTCTCTAGCCAATCTTGGTCTTACTGCAACAGCTGGCATCATTGGAGCCCTCCACCTAGTAGGATGTTGGTGGCTATTTGGCCTTGTCATCCCGTGTATGCTAATTGTAGGAGTAGTGCTGGGCTTCCTTGTATCGTCTGCACTTTTCTTCACTCCAGTAGGTAAGTGATAGAAACCCTTCTCTGCCAAAGACCTTGGAGTACTCATCTCAAGTAATGAGTACACAAAATTATCTGTTACAACGTCCTACCTGTCAATGACTACTTCAGCTTCAACCGCAACAATACACGAGCACACAATAGATACAAACTCAAGGTAAACCACACCAAAGTCTCAGATAGCTCAACAGGCTAATACCCTGTTATTAACATTAAGCTGTCTGCAATTATGCGAGTTCGAGGCTCAAGGTTGACTCAGCCTTCCATCCTTTCTAAGGTAGGTAAAATGAGGACCCAGTTTGTGGGGGCAATAAGCTGACTTTGTATAAAAAATATACAAAAGTATGAAGGCTATTGCTTAACGCATTGTAAGCCGCTCTGAGTCTCCGGAGAAGGGCGGCATATAAATCTAATTTAAAAAAAAAAGTCGATTGCAGGAAATACGACTTCAGCAACAGAGTGGTCAATGCCTAGAAGGCATTGGGATTTCATCCCCAAACCCCCAAAACTTTAACCTTAAACTATTTACTGTAGACCTCACCCCATTCCTAAGAGGTCCATAAGGGGCGTGCATAGGCGCATCAGCATGCCTTCTGTCCCTGTCCTAACGTCCCCTTTTATTCGTACCCATTTCCTGTGTTCATATCCATGTTTATACCCACTGCAATTTGAACATGCGAGAAGAGGAATAATAGAAAATGCTTGTAGCTCGGTAGTGGTTTGCTCTCTTAGCTTGGCATTTAGTTCCTGAACGTTTCGTTATCAGGGTGGGTAACGTCATCAGTGGGACTTTCCTATTTTGCTTTAGCTTCAAAAAAATAAATAAATCTTTTTTTTGTAAAAGATTGTAAAATTGGGCGTGACTCATTTAACAATCCCTTTGCTTAACTAATGGAAATTCTGCTCATATTGCCCTTTGGGGTTGTAAGTCAAGGACTTACCTGTTTAGCCAAAATCTCCACACCGGAGTCAACTTTTTAAGTGCAAGTCGACCGTCCTTGAAGCTAAGTTATGAAGTTTCTTTTAACAAAAGTGTCAAGAGTGTTTACAGCGTGACTACTATTTTGAGACAACCCAGGAGCAAAATACAGGACAGAGGTTTTTGTCATTACAAACAGTGGTTTGTCCACAAGACTTCTATATGCATACATATATGTGCTAAGGAAAGCCAGGCAAGCAATCAATTTTCAACTCTACATGGAGAGCTACAATGCAGATCGAACACAACGCGGAGAGAGATACACGAGGAGAGAAAGAGAGAGAGAGAGAGAGATGCCCTCTCATGGCCTCCCTTATATAGACAGCTTCTTAAAGTGGCAGTAACCCTGCTGACTCATCCTCATTGCATCATCTTGATTTACAGCCTTACAGCAGCTGGCCAGCTTTAAATCGTCATTACTCTGACAGAAAGTGAGCTATTTTCTTTAGGGAAGGAAACTTCTTTAGGATGGTCCTCATTTTAGGATTTGACAATTTGGCAGTTATGAACAGAGAGGCTAGGTTACAAATCTTTTTTTTTTCCCCTGTTCCAGGAGACTATAGAATTTTTCAAGACGATGCTGTTTTCTGGGTCACTTTCTGTTGCGTTGCCTTGGTGATTCCAGTCATTTTTGTCTGCTGCCCCAGAGTTGTAAGTACTACTTGCAGTTGAACGTGAATTCCGATTTTCCTGGGCTGGGAGGGGAAGGAGATGCGATGACCGAATTATCTTTAGCAAACTTTGGCCTTGTGTTTTTACAACACTGGCTCTTAACTGCTCATAAAAAAGGCCATCGGTTTTAAGTTTCTGGGTGTTATCATAAAAAGAGGACCTGACCTGGGGCGCTCACATTTTCCGCTAATCTCTTTCTAACCACCAATAGCTTGATGTCCATCTGAGTATGTACGTTGAAGGACCATTTAAAAATAATTTGGAAACCCAATTAGTTGAAAAAATTGGTTCATTTTGCCTCTGTTGAATTGAATTTCTCAGCAGAAAAAACCTGCATCAGTATATACTTTGAATGGCTTTCCTTCCATAGAGTGCTGTCAAATAAGACGGACACCAGTCTTAAAGGCATTCGTGTTCTTTGTCTTAGCTCAACATCTTGACGTGTGCGGTTGTCGGTTCCTACACCGTAGTGTTGGCCACAGCATGTTACATCTACACCAGCCTCTCTTACATCGGCATAGATCTACTCCGGAGGATTCTGAATGAAGACTTCAAGAGAACTTACACCAGTGTGCCTTTCCAACCTAATGGTAAGCTTTTGATCTGTCCCCCCTCTTCAGAGACCCACAAAAATACAGCCAGCCGAGGGTTAAGAATCACTTGGCACACTCCACAGTTCTTATCTCAACCTTGGCAGCGATATGCACACCGTCTGCCAAGGACTTTATTAGTTTACACAAACAAGAAAATCACCTACGTAGCTTTGCCGTTCATCTAGCTTCCAAGACTACGAGGTTGCTCCGTTTGTTTAGCTTTGTTCGTCACAAACTTCTTATATAGATAGGCTTTGGGTGTGGTCCAGTGAGTCATTGATCCTGTGACTCCAATCCAGTGACTGTCTATTTCCTCATACGCCGCAGCTGCAGTAACCTTTTCTCTCGCCTTCTTTGGCGTGCGTCCAGGAATGACGTCTCTCCCTCACTCTCATCTGAGACACCTGTTTCCCCACTACTTGGCTCTCTTTCAGTTGGCACCTGAGACGGTGCCAGAGGGGGGGGGCTGGGAGATCTGGCTGGCTCCTCTTCCTCCTGCTCAGAGCTTCCTTCCTCCAATGGGATAGGCTCAGAGGACGGGGCCACAACAGCTTTGAGTTGGGTGAAGTTGGGTGCCTGATGGGTCAGACTCACCAGTGAGGGCATCTGGAGGAAGCCTGTGACATCTCTTTCTCTAGAAGCGTTTTGAAGGCCATGGAGAACCAATGGAAGCTGAGGGGAAATCATGGAAGCAGTGAAGATGGACTTAGCTTGAACGGTTTTGAAGTCTATGGAGATTCTCGGTCATCTGGGTCATTGTTGTCTCAAAGGTTAGGGTTAGGGTTATGGGACCGCCTTCTGCCACCAATAGCCTCCCACCGGCCAGTTCGCTCCCACAGAGAGGGACTCCTCAGGGTGCCGTCAGCCAAACAATGTCGGCTGGCAACACCCAGGGGGAGAGCCTTCTCTGTGAGAGCTCCTGCTCTTTGGAACGAATTGCCCCCGAAAATACGCACGATCTCCAACCTCCGAGTTTTTCGCTGTGCCCTCAAGACCCTGCTCTTCCGCCAGGCGGGGCTATCTTGAAATTGAGTTTTAATTTGGCGTTTTTACATTTTTGGATTTTAATTCATTTCGGCCGCAAGTGTAATCATTTTAAGAGTTTTTCAAATTTAAGTTATGATGTTTATATGTTTTGTTTTTACTTGGCTGTACGCCGCCCCGAGTCCTTCGGGAGAAGGTCGGTGTAGAAGTAAAATTATAAATAAATAAATAAAGGTGCTTTTTGAAAAGGCAACTGGACTTGCTTGGTTTTTTTTTCCTTGAAGACATTTTACCTCATCCAAGAGCTGAAGAAGTCTTCAAGGAAAAAGCTGAAAGTCCAGCTTCTTCTTTGGGATAAGCCCGACCTGGATAGCGGAGAATCTCTATAGACATTCCAAGATGCACCATCCAGAAAGTGAGATGGCTGGTTCCATGGTGAGGTGCCCATTGCAATTGGTCTCCATGCCTCCAATTCAGTACTTGGCTAATGCATTTCCAAAGGCCATCCAGCCTTTCTAAGCAATCTCATTCAATGCCTGAGGAGAAAATCTTTTTTTTAAAAAAAAACACTCGAAGTGGAGCCTAGTAGATTTAGGCGTTTCGTAAATTTAGAGTGTTCTCTTATTTCTTAGCTTTCAAAAGCTGAATTATCCTTGACTTATGGCCACCGTTAGGTCCTTAAAAGGACCGTGGGGTTGTGTGTGAAGCCAGGAGATCCTCGCGGATGTCTGGCTACCAGTCCGTCTGTTACTCATTTAGCACCACCCAGGAGGCGCGTGTGACTTAAGGATTGCCACGGACTCAACATCAAACTTTGAAATGCTATTTCTGTTTTCCTTTTACGTTTTCTTACTGCTTTTTTAAAAAAATTGTTTTAATTCCTTTTTAACCTGTAAAAATGAAGTGTTTTAATATTGTGTGTGACCAGCCATAGGCTAAATAAATAAATAAATAAATACGGCCACCGTTGAGCCCAACGTTTTCCGTTGCAAAGTCAGACATTTGCTAGGTGAACTTTGCTCCGTTTTATAACTTTTCTTGCTCCGGTTGTTAAGCGAAGCTTCTTGGATGAGAAGCGAAGCATCTTCAAGGGAAAACCAAGGAAGTCCCGTTGCCTTCAAGGAAGCCTGGATAAACAGAGAGACCTTTGGGCTTCAAAGAAAAGGGGGAGGTGAAAACATTCTAACTCCGTGTGGCTTCCTCTTGTAGATATTATCCTCCTGGCCGTCTGGACTATGCTAGCACTCGGAGGAATCACCGTTCAGCTGCGCCGAGAAAGACACGAGGCTCCTTTCCCACCACACCCGTATCGGTTATGGAAGCGCGAGAGAGAGCGCCGAGTCACCAATGTCTTGGACCCCAGCCACCACGTCCCTCCCTTGAGAGAGCGGATCCACAATAAGCTGTCCCAGATCAAGGACCTCTTTCAGAAAGAGCAGGCGGCTGGCGAAAGAACCCCGCTCCTCTTATAAAACTGATTTCATGGATGGGAAGCATTGAAAAACGTGGATAGACAGCTTTGTGGGAGGGGGCACGGAAGACGAGGACTTTCTCCGTGGTTTTTTCCCATCTACATCGAACTGGAGAAGAATCCGCGGTTGTCCCAAGACGAATCTTACTTGTGTTTTGTTTTCAACTGCTGTGGCAGCCAAGGAACTTTTTGTCTGTTCGTTTTAATCTTTGATAGAAAAAAAAAATGTGTAAAGTTATTGGGGGGGCAGGAAGGGTAGAATAGAAAGGTAAGGTGAATAAGCTGAGTGTGCAATTTTAAAACTTCAGAGCCCCCGAGACAGAAATTGATAATTTCAGATTCACGGGTCTGTCACAGTCTCAAAGATTCTGAACAAGATATGCAAAGTGTTGGGGAAGGCAAAAAAAATATTTAATTGTGGCCTTTGTACTCTTAGGGATTAACTTGGATGATCAGTGCTAGTAAATAACAGGTTTCAATGGTCAAGCAGCACTAAAAATGGAATTTTCCTTGCTTTTGTGTTTACTAGTTGTGTGTGACAAACATTTTGACTTTGAGATACGGAAGAAGGGGTGGGTTTTCTCAAAGCCTGTAGCAAAAACTTTGTTTTTTTTTTTTTAAAAAAAAGCTAGAGAAATGAATGATCTCTGGAATCGAGTGTTGTTTTTTTAAAAAAAGAATGAATAACCATGTAATATATCTAACGCGTTTTAACAGTAGTCCATTTTTGGAGCGGACTGCTGTTTGTTTAGAATTGGCTCTAAAATATTTTTTTCTCTCATTTTTATAAGATTAAAAAAAATGAGTACGTTGAAGCATCTTTTGATACTCTGGTTGAAAAAATGTAAAAAGAAAAAGAAAAAGAAAAAAACCAGCCCATGAAGTCCATTTATTTCTTACAGTAAGCAGAAGGCATTAGGCAACCTGTTGTGCAAGGGGCAAGATTGTCTTAAATCATAATTTCATGCTGTTTTTCTTATCTCCTGTGATTTATATCCAGGTCTTTTTCAAATTGAGCATACCTAGGTAGCTTACTTGTGTAGATCCAAATCCCCAATTCCTAATGATTTTACCCTGATTATTCAGAGATGATTTCTGCAATTTTGGAGACCGAAGAAGTGACCCAGGATAAGAGAAACTGCTCAGTTTTAATTTATTCTGGAGAAAAAAAAAACACCATATAAATGATGTTATATTCCGACTCTGCTCAGTCGTAGAAATATATTGAGAAATCCCATTTTTTTTAATTGGGATTTTGTGATGTTTCTAAACTGTGGAGCTAAGTTCCCAAATCTTCTGAAGGTATGGAGCTTAAATTTTCCTCCAGATAAAATTTTCCCCAGTTGTGAATGCTATTCCTATAAATTGAACAGGCTTACAGATTTAATGTTCCCCACCCCACAGTGCAGATGGGCAATGTTTACGAGATGATGAAACTTGTTTTTTTTTATCTCTCTTTTCCGTTTTAAAACTATTTGTTGCGTTGATTGTTTCTTAGGCTGTTGACTCATGTTGAAACTCCACGTAATTGGGAACGGGGATTGGAAGGCAGTGTCTTAAAAATGGGTCAGATAGCACAAATTGCAGTGATTTTTCCATCCAGCCAAGAGATTTATTTTTCAAGTGAGAAAATAAGTGCCTAGCCAAACCAGCCAGGCCTGTTATATCTTCCGTTGAAGGGATACGTGATACGCCTTCTATTTTTCTTGGTGTGGAAAAGAAGCAATTTATTGCTTTGCTAACTCACCCTTTTTGTCCACAGAGGTGGCAGATAAGAGGTTGCAGAACAGTCTGTGGTGCAGCTGTATTGTACATGTCAAGATAGTCCTGAAAAAAATGTCAATTTTCAAACCGCTTATCTAAGTTGTTGTCTTTCTGCCGCCTTATGGTCTGAAACAGTTCAGCGGATAGCAGTGACGGTTGGCAGTTTTTGAAGATCTAAAGCCATTCTGGTATTCGACCTTCAAAAAGTGTAAACCTGAAATCACTGTAAATGCGAGCAGTAGGTTTAATACAGGGGGATGTCCGTAATCTGTAGCAGCTATTCATAGGTCAGCTGCATTTTAAGGTTGAAAAGTAAAGATAATCAACCTGCCTCCAGTTTTTAGCGCTGAGATGAATTGCCAGGTCTGATGGCATGGTACTCAGGAATCAAACGATTAGCTGTTTTTAACGTGCTATAATTGACAATACAACAAGCAAAACAAAGTCACCCAATCCTTTTATAATAAACGTTCGGTTTAAAATGGAAGTGAGAGCTGAGTGATTTTTCTTCCACAGTGCTATCCCTATCTTGCCTTTTATCTAGAGATTTAAATGTTTTTCAGTCCAGAAGAGGAGCAAAGTTCAAAGCCAAAGTGTTGATATTCTAAAGGAACCACAGAAATAAAGTGGCTATTTGGCTCCTTTGAGTTTTATTTAGGAAAATCCTCCGTGGCAGGACAATGTATAAAAGGGCTCTAACTGGCATCAGGTCTCTTAACACACTTACAATGGCCACAGCAGTGTTTGCTGCTCTTTCTACTTTGTGCACTAAGCAGGGCTGAAGAGAACCAGCATTGAAGGTACAAAAGATCCTGATTATTTTTGCAAGACTTTATATTCCCTTACCAATTTTCAAGAACCTTTCTGCAACTAGCAGTGGTCCTCGAATGGGAAGACTAAACCACCGAGGCTCTGAGCCTGGTATGTGGTTTATCCTGCTTGATAAACCACATACCACAGAAGATTCAGGGTTACATTTTGCACTGTCTGGTAAGGGAAGGAGGCGAAGGCAAGGCTCACCAACAGGATCCCAAGGCCTTTGATCAACAAACGATTTTACATGTTTGTAAAATATTTACAAACCTATTTTAGAATTTTTCACATTTTTTGCTGCTGAAATTCAGGAAGGCTCCAGAGAAGCCGCAAAATTATATTTAAGTGTTTTATGTAACATTTGAGCTAACTTAGCTCGGGAGGGGCATTATTAGGTGAATGTTGAAATGGCAAAAGTTGGAATCTACCATAATCGTGAGATTTCTGACCTTTAGAAAAAGGCAAGCACATAGGCTCCTGAGAATTATGCCATTTGCTGCTGCTGCTGCTGAACTGCTCTCTATAGTTAGTGGCTCACTAGCAATCACATATTTGCACACAAAAAGGTATTTGGGAGTGTTGAATAGATTTATCATGAATTGTAATTTATGGATCCTTAGTGCTCAGTGACTGATGTGTTCTTGCAGTTTCATTATGCCAAAAAGGTAACAATATCAGTGATGTTACCTAGTTTTGGTAATGAAACATTTGCAAAAAAACAAAACAAAAACAAAAGAACCCAAGCTCAAGAGAGCACCAAGGGCTCTTCTTTTTAACCCTGAGTTACGAATATTCTCCTTTATCAGAACTGTAAACTGCTTTGTTTGAAAAACTGTATGTAATTATGATTGAAGGAATCTGATTGTGGACTTTTCTGTTATGCAACTTTTCCACCCACCTATAGATTGAAAAGTCCAACTGTAACTAGTTTTGATTTATCCTTTTATCTTCCAACTGTTCCTAACAGCTTCCATTAGTTTCTTGCAGTCCAATCCAACAGAAAAACTTAACTCTTCCTAAGAATTAAGATTGTGCCCAACAAGAAAAATAACTGGATTTGATCAACTATTACTACATATTCTTGGGGTTTTCTTCAATGGCAATAACAGCTATCAGAGACAGGATTTAATTTCTCCAATTCTTAACTGTTGAAACATCTATCCAACCTGGTTTACTGGTAAAAATAAGTTTACTGTACAGATTGCATTCTCACCAATAAGGTCATTTCAAGCATTTGCAATACAAAAATGAGATAGAAAATGGCCATGCCACACGAGAGGAAAAGTAAACGGTAGGTACACTCCTTGACA
Organism: Coluber constrictor foxii; assembly: GCA_038048745.1. Taxonomy (NCBI): domain Eukaryota; kingdom Metazoa; phylum Chordata; class Lepidosauria; order Squamata; family Colubridae; genus Coluber; species Coluber constrictor. Next base: position 223,651 of record CM075964.1, on the reverse strand, counting down.
AATTAAGGTTTCAACTAGATGACCACAATAAGTTACACATACAAGTTATTTTTCAAGCATGCTTTCATAAATAATTCTTGGTGAGCTAATGACATCTATTTCACAAACTTGAAAGTTTCCACATTTACATAGTAAGGTTCTGAGGAAGACTGCATTTTGACAGTGCTGTATTAAGTGCACAACAGATAGTTTTGACTTTACACACCAAATATCAAGAAAATATTTTTTTGTTAACTCCTATTTACAAACATATTTGAGAATTTACAAAGGGGGATACATATCTGAGAAATTCTTATCTAGAGAAGGAAAACATGTTATACAAATTCTTGTGCTCAGCCTAATAGATCTTTTGTCTACAGTTTGCTTTGTAAAGTTAAGAGTTCACTTCTCTAAGCAAAAATTATGAATAAATTCCTTTTTACTGAGGTATTTAATGAACTGGGCATAGATATAAACATCTGAATATTGAAATTAGCAATATATTTTAAGCAGCTTGTTTTTGAAAAATATTGGCATTAATATAAATAAGCTGTGGAAAGTACTTTAAGACTGGAATGCCAGATAATAAATATTATCTAGGAGTATGTCTAGAGTTCAGCTAAAGATATTTGTTGGCTAAATATGCACTATAATGTTTGAATGAACTACTATGCTAAAAATATTTACCAATAAAAGCATAATAGTAGGTCACAGTTTAAAATCAGAATTAAATAGTTGCTGATTCTCCCCAGCCAGCATAATAAAATCACTGGTAAACTCTTAATGAGCTTAACAAAATTTCTAGGAACTTAGAAAAAACATGATAACGACATGCAAATTTGATCCGAAACTGTACCACCACTAAGTTATTCCAAGCAAATTTGAGAATTTAACATATTTCCCTTCCATTTTTAGTTCTATGTACATTCCTCAAATAAATGGGAAATAATTTCAGCTCAGCTAATTAGTGTTAAATGGTCTATAAATGACTAATGGAGGCCTGCTTTTTTAGCCAGGCTCCCTGAAAACTAGAACCTCTTTTTACAAAAATGCATTTTCAAAAAGTTTTAGCTTCTCAAGACAAATTTACCTGTTTTTCCATGTCGTTATGTTAGAACTAAGATTTATTTGCCAGGCGGCTGCCCCTCATATACAAAAACAAGCGGCTCCTGGTATATTTTTGAAAAGTCACTTATTAAAATCTAAAGTTAAGGATTACTCTTAAAGAGACACTTGCCTTAATTCCCAAGTACCCTTCGTGCATGGAGGCAAATTAGGAAAGAAACTATCCCGTTTCTTCTTTCAATTGGTAAATACTCAACTTCCTGATAAGCCATTCTGCAAATTCTGGGATAGCTTTCCAAAAAAGAGCTACCATGTTTCATTGGCTATGAATACAAAAAGGATAAAGGCATCTAAACCCATTGTGCGTATGGAACCCCGCTGAACCCAACTGCTTTTAGCTATCGACATGAAGCGTTTCCCATCCCTTAATTGGATGTTTTCTCCAAAAATATTCTATAAAACTCTCAAGCATTTCATAAGCGGTTTTTTTAATTCGCAGGATATCTCACACGAAAGCACATATGAACCTCAAGTTATTTACATACACATTAATGACTTATCTTGACTTACTGAAAGGTAAGAAAAAGTTCTTCCATGTTTATGCTAAATAAAACATGATGTGGATCTGTTAAATTTCATAGGGATCTAAACAGATATTTCCTTTGTAATTTCACTATATTTCCCATCAGTTACTGTTGTAAAAGAATATATTTCAGAAATACCTCAGTGTGCAAAAGTTCCCTTAACTTTTATTGCTTACTGACTGATCTTAACACATCCTATTAGTCCCTAAGTTTTGAAAAGAACTAAAAATACTTAACATTAACAACAAATGTCAGCAAATTTCTCACCAGCCCCATCATTCTCCCCATGAAATTATCTTTTTAAAAAGGTGCTGTTATTCTTGTGGAATTATTCATGTTTAAAAATGAAGTTCCTGCCCATATGAAAGAGAGTTTCAAGTGTTACACTAGCAATGCACTAAAACCGGATTCTTACAAAACCACCCCTCAAATTTAGGAAAGCAACAGATTTAAAAACATCAGCAATACAGTGACTGTGTCCTGGAGTAGATCAATTACTGTATATGACTGTGCTTTGAATATTTTCCTCCACCAATCGCTGAGTATTCTATACATGGTGTAAGAGAATCAACCGGATTTAGGATATATTAATTTCTCAATGCCCATTAGAAAAATCTCTGCTTCGATTCTTCTTGCTGTTACAACCAGACTGTGTTCATAAGCGCTTTAATTTTTTCTCAGGCTCAAGTCACTGTTTGTTACTAGTGCGGACAGAGATGTACTTTCTGAGGCATCTTCCTTAAGATTCAGGAACGATTCTCTGGTTATCTGCAGTATTTCTCTCAGTCCTTTGTTTTCCTGCTGTAAGCAACAAAACAATGCTTTTAAAGCGGCATGACAAAGAATGAAAATGCTCTTCCCCTTCCCAGCACTAAGTTGTTGTTTCTCTTTCCTTAATGGCTTCTGCAAACTTTCATCAAGGTTAGCTCCAATTCTTCTACAATCCCGTCCCTTGAGGTGATGTTGATGTACCATCCTTGAATACCAGAGCATCAGCGTACTGATGCACCCAAGCTAAGTGTCTTTTACTAGAGGAATTACTCATTAGAGGCCACTACGGCACAAAGATTTTCACAGGAAGATTTCGGTTTTTTCAAGCATAGGGAAAAGTACTAAAATTAAGGACTAGGCAGAATATGTACTTTTCTTTGATTTGAAAGTCTGACTTCTCTCATTCTCACTGTAAGGGATGGGGAAAACAAAAGGACCTTGTAAACTGGTTGAGGCAACAGCACTCTACCAGTATACCCATGCAAAATATATAGTCCTTGACTTACAAGTTTGTTTAGTGACTGTTCAGTTACAACAGCACTGAAAAATGTGATTTACGACCTTTCAGTTACGATGTTTGCAGCATCTCCATGATTCAATTAATGATTCATCTCAATTCAGACAACTGGTTCATATTTATGACTGTTGCTGTGTCCCAACGTCAGGTGATCCCTTTTGGCAACCTTCTGACAAGCAAAGTCCATGGGGAAGCCCAATTCACTTAACAACCGTTACTAACTTAACAACTGCAGTGATGGACTTAACAACCGTAGCAGGTCATAAAATGGAGCAAAGCTCACTTATCAACTGTCTCACTTAGCAACAGAAATTCTGGGATCAGTTGTGGTCATTAGTCGAGGACTACCTGTAATTCTTCAGTTCCTCTGGAATTTAACCTTAGCCTAAAGAGCTGGACTTGGGAATGCGATGCAGAGGTAAATTGAACAAATGTGCTTTTACTCAGGAACTGAAGTTAACAAGAACAGCATTTCTTCTGGCCACTCTGAGCAAACAAATTGAGACTCTGAATTCAAAACAACCTCTATCTTTTAAAACAAATATTTAATTTTAAAGTAGAAGCTACTGCTCATTATACACTGGGAACCCAGCTGTTTAATGAATTTTTAAAGCAACACTTCCAGATTATCCAGAGCAATTTATCTTCAGATAGCTATGTGAGTTTAACATTCTTATTTTAATCATTCTTTGAATTTACTAGTTTAAAAATAATGTATCCGTTTTTCCAGAGTTTAAATCCTACCTCAAGCTGAAAAATACGTTCTTGTTCTTTGCAACCCTGCTGCTCATCAATTTCAATGGCTTTTCTCATTACTGCTGCCATTTCCGTGATTTGGTCCACGTGTACTTGCAATTCCTAGATCAAGAGTAAAGTAACATTAACAAAGGACAATACTTTTAGTTTTGAAATACCTCCTGAATGCTGTTTTGCTGTTACAACAGATCATCTTCATAATCATCGTTATAATCAATAAACAAAACTAGTTTAATATTTGGTTAAGTCTCATATTTCCTCCACAATAAGAGCTTCGTAATGAATAGTTTTCAAGTCACTACATTATTAAATCGAATATTAGTTATGGTCACAGACCAAAATTATCTATAAAAATTGGAGTTGTGTGGGTTTGAATTTCTAGAGTTCCTAGCAATGACCATGCTGGTGGAGAATTCTGGGAGTTGATGTCTATACAGCATAGAAGCCATGGTTAAGTATCACTTTTTTGCTGTGACCCACTGAGGTGACATCGGAGGCAATACAAATCAAATAAAATCAGTCAATGTTTTGTTACCTTCCTTTGAGATTTTTAAGTATTTCTTGGCTACTAAAAAATCCACATCCACATGTATATAATTGCTAAAGAGATCTACCAGGAGGGATGGTATTATTTCAGAGTGCCATGTCTGGTACAAGGGCTCCACAAAGTAGACGATACTGATTTAACTACAAATAGTCCTCAACTTACAACAGTTCCTTCAAAGTTATAACGGCACTGAAAAAAGTGACTTATGATCATTTTTCACACTTACGACCTTTGTAGCATTCCCATGCTCAAGTGATCAAAATTTAGATGCTTGGCAACTGACTTGTACTTATGAAGGCTGCAGTTTCCCAAGGTCATGTGAACTCCTTTTGTGACCTTCTGAGAAGCAAAATCAATGGGAAGCCAGGTTCACTAAACAACCGTATTACCAACTGCAGTGATTCACTTAAAACTCTGGCAAGAAAGGTTGTAAAATGGAGCAAAACTTACTTAACAACTGTCTTGCTTAACGACAGAAATTCTGAGCTCAATTGTGGCCATCAAGTTGAGGACTACCTGTACTTCCTTAACAAAGGGCCAGATTTGACTTTACAAATCTTCTTTCTGTCATTGCCATTTTGCAGGTCAAGAATGTAAAATCTGATTTAAATTGTGTGTTGTTTTGTACCAAATTAAGACAGCAAATAAAATCTGTAGTACCCAAAGTAAACCACTGCCAGAAGAGATTTACACAGACATTAAGGGCCTGTTACCCTGGAGTGCTGTTCCTTTAACTTCATTATTATACCCGGATCGTCTTTTTTGCTGGCCATGAGCAATCTAAACATCTGTTCTCTATATTTGCTCATTATTAGCTCCAAGGCACACTGATGTTCTTCCAGAGACGTACGGAGTTCTGTCAGAAAACACAGCAAATTTAGCATGCACAGGTGTTTTTTTTTTATTTATTAAATTTATACCCAATTTAACCCTACGCAAACACAACCCCACCCTTTCTACCTGATAAATAGAATCAAGTAGAATCTTGGTTGCCTTTAACTATCTCATGAAGGAAAAATTTCTATCTGTGCAGATAATTCAAATACTATGAAATATATCAGCAATTTCCGAAGTTTTTATTTATATGGACTACTATTTCTTCATCGTGAAAAGCCCTTATATGGCACCATGCAAGAAAACAGTTTTAAGTATTTTGCAGCATAAGATACGGCTGATGGAAGTAAAAAGGGTTACTGAAAATGCAGCTATTTCTATTAATTAGAATAACATTCATAATAACCTCTGGCAAAAAGGCTGACATTTAAATTTATAAAATATTACATTACAAAAATGTTTGTAAAGCAAATTATATTGTGAATAATAATGCAAAAGAAAATAATTTTTTTGATCCTGTGCAGCTGCTGAGTGGGTTCAGGAAAAATACCTGGCTCCCTTAAAGAGGGCCAAGAGCAACCATAATAATTTCCCTTCTTTTGGCTCCAGATACTGCATGCTTCCAACGCCGTATTAAAAAAGATGCATTAAAATGTATACAGAATCGTATTACTACATTACTCAGCTCTCTGCGCGCGCTCTCTCTCTCTCACACACACACACTAAAGCACCAGACGTTGGGAATAATTGCAATAGATCCTTCAGATATCTTACTGGCTTATGCACACATCATAATAGGGAGATGGACTGATATATTATTGTAAGCTATTAAGTATTTGGCTATCCTAATAAAGCATGCTGAATTTTAAAGAGTAATCTTGGGCTATTTTGATAGTAAACAGGACTCTTCTTAACTGAACGCTTATTAACCTTTATTTTCTTGTTGTAGTTCTCTGATCTGTCTGTTTTCCTGCTGGATACCTAAGACCAAGGAAGATCGAGGCCTATGTCTTGCTACTTCGTTAAGTTCTTGAATTTCTTCCTGATACTGAAATTATAAAACAGACAGAATGGCAAAAAATTATCAGATATCTGGTATTAAAAACAAAGATGAATTTCAATTTCAAAACCAGACATTTTAATACAGTATAACTAATATTATGAATCCATAAAAAATGTTCTTATAATTTTTGAATGTGAATTTAAAAGCTGAACACTTTGAACAACTTAACTATCAAATACAGAACTTTTATAATAAAATTCCATTTCAGTAAAATTGAACTCATTAAAATGTCTGTTATCTAAAGTTACCTATGAAAAGATTAACATATTGCAATTATATTACAAATTGTTGTTTGCTGTAAATATTAAAAAAATTGCAGCAGCTTCAAAAACACCAAATTAACCAGTGCATAGGTAAATATTTAATATTGCTTAAATGCAAAAATAAATAAATAAAAAGTTCTACAATTTAAGAGATTCATCTGGCACCTTCTCTAATTAAGAGGTGGACACCAGGTTTTAATGGTACCATTTCAGATCTTGGAGAACAGGTTTTAACTGATTTTGGATTACATTATGCTATGTATTGCTATTCATGTTTACATTCTTGGTTTATAGTAAGAACTAAAAAAATTTAAGAGTTGAGAATAAAACGTAAAACGGGTTCCATTTTGAAAGTAAATACACGAAGATTTATAAAATTATGTATTATATATTAATTGGAAATAATCCATTTTCAAATTTCAAGCTTTTTCCTCCTCTTAAAAAGTGAAATGCCATTTTTAATCATAATACTCATGCAAGAAAGATAATTCAATATCTTACAGCCTTATCAAAATAAAAAAATGTAGAACTAAGCTTTTTGCACTTTTAAGTCTGCACATTTTAAAATACCAGAATGAAGCGGTTAGTTTCTGAATAATTATTATTAAGAGAGAAGAAAAACCTGTTTCATTGCTTCTACTCGTTTGTTGAGATCGGTAGTTTGTTCAATGAGAGCTTCTGCTGCAGTGTCATGCTCTCTTAGTCGCTCCACTAACGCTTTGGCATCAGCTAGGGCCTTCTCAATTGTGCAACTCATTTCTAAAAATTAAAATAAAAGATAATGTTATACGATATCAGCTACCCTTCCACTTTGTCTGAGTTTGTCAGAAGCAGCATTTAAGTTGCCTGGCATCCTGAGCATGCAGACTAAATGAAGTATGAAAATGTGCGAGTCCTCTTCCTTTTGTTAATGTCACTGAAGGTTGATTTTATCCTTTATACTATATTATTCTATAGTACATCTTGATACAATACAGGAGCAAGATAGACTTTTGCACAGGATTGTCTTAATTTATATCACTTGTAAATCACAGCTTGGAAATTATATTGCCATGCTTCCAATCTGTATGTCCTGTATTTTGAGTAGAATATTAACTGTCATCCTAGATATTCTGAAACTTATCATGTTGGGAGACCTTTTAATTTTTGTATTGTATAAGTATGTAAGGCCTCCTGGTGACCCCAATACGTTGAATGAGGCTTCTGCACTGACAAAGTATACATCAATAACAACGTAAAAAATATTTTGTGCCCTCATAATACAACGTAAGAATTAGGGGAAAATTAATAAGTTTTGATTTCACAGAAGGACCCAAATGCTTGTAGTTATTCCTTGCTAAATGGTGACACTGGTAAAATATAAAAACAATTCAGGCCACCCCACTTCCTGTTATTTTATTTTTTGTCACAAAGCAACTGCAGCAACAAGAACCTACTTTGTAAATTACCCTAATTTAATATTTCCTGTCTGATACATATGTATGTATAGAGTTTTCGTAACAGAAAAGGAAATCACAAATGAGCTTTTAAATAAAGCTCCTAAATTTAAACATAACTTTCTGCAAAAAGTTTTCTTACTGTTTTTAAGGTATCTAATAATTTTCTGAGTCTAGAAATAAATTCTTGTTTAGAAATAAATTCTCTTCACTGATCATTGATCACTTTCTCACTAACCTAGGGAAATCTGAATATTGAATCTACTGGGTGGTCTTATCAGTATCACTCAGCATATTGTACAGTATTTGTGAACTGATTGAAATAGAGATGCAACAATGGAGGGAAACCATTATTGGCTATATTCCAAATAAAATGGGAAGCTGAGAACTTGATACAGGCACTAAACTACCATAACATCGGCATTTTGTAATCTTGCAGATGTTGTTGTACTTTAGTGCCTGTATCAGCTTCTCATTTTCTTCTGAATGTAGCTAATATTGTATCTGTACCCCTAAGTAACATAATCACTGCAAGGAGAGGAGGAAAAACTGTGGGATCATTCATAGTCTCTGAGCTCGGTGGTTCCTTGGTGCTCTATGAGCTTGGTTACAGGTAGTCCTCAATTTATAACCACACCTGAGCCCCAAATTTATGTTGTTGAGAAATTTGGTAAGTTTGCTCCATTTTACAACTTTTCTTGCCTCAAATGAATCACCGCAGCTTCATTTGAATGTGAATAAGTGAATCTGCCTTCCTCATTGACTTTGTTTGTCAGGTCACAATGACCGGGAGACACTGCAACCATCATAAATATCAATCAGTTGTCCCAAGCATCTGAATTGCAATCATTGGACTACTATAATGGTGGGAAATGTAAAAAAGGGTCGTCTCTTTTTTTCAGTGCAGTTTGAACCGTTCACCAAATAAACCATTGTAAATTGAGGACTACCTGTATTTTCTTGCAGATGTTTCATTGCCCAACTAGGGAACATCATCAGTGCCAGAGGGGAGGAGGGGTTTGCTCTGTTTACACAGTGTCTCCCTTTGCCAAAGACTAAACTCCCAACAATGCCCAGGAATAGGTATAAAACAAATGTGTTAAATATCCTCACAACACACTCCACCAGGCTAAAAAATAAGGTGGTATGCAGAGACATCCAAGCTCTCTTAAAGGAGAGGAGATCCAAGTTCGGCCCACTTCTTGCCAGGCCTGGCCTTTGCTCCCTTCAGTTCCAGGCCAGGATGGAGGGAAATTATTTTTATTGTCACTTTAAATGTACACTAATCAGCATACATGAAAATGAAATTTCGTGGCATTCGGCTCTTAAAGGGTCACCAACCTCCAATGTACACTACATAAATGTGGCCAATAAATAAATAAAAAATGATGCATATAACCACATATATGACACAAGGACATGACCATTAATTAATGTATTAACTGTGCATACCCCCACATATATTGTATGCCACAGGGACATGGCCAATCATTAGTTAGTTAATTATGCATATCCTCACACATAGCATATGACTCAGGGACATGGCTAATAAATAAATAAATAAAAATATGCATCTACTCATATCCCTCACATACATTATACGACACAGGGCCAAGACCAATAAATAATTAACTGATTATGCATTTCCCCACATGTATTATATGACATAGGGACATGGCCAATAAGTAATTAGTTAATTAATTGATTATTTATTTATTTGGCTTATATGCCACCCTATCTCCAACGGACTCAGGGTGGCTCACAACAATAAAATTCACAAAGCCATGGTACAAAATTAAAATTTGATTAGACCAGCTAAAATTTAAAACCCATAAAACCCCATCAGTCCAGATCGGGGAACTTGAATAACCAGGTTTTTAATTTGCTGCGGAATTATGCAAATCCTCACATGTATTATATGACACAGGGACATGGCCAGTAAGTAATTTATTAATTGATTATGCATATCCCCACATGTATTATATGACACAGGGACATGGCCAATAATTAGTTAATTAATTAAGCATATCCCCACATATATATGACACAGGGACATGGCCAATAAGTAATTAATAGATTATGCATATCCCCACATGTATTATATGACACAGGGACATGGCCAATAAGTAATTAATTAATTATGTATATCCCCACATATGACATAGGGACATGGCCAATAATTAGTTAATTAATTAAGCATATCCTCACATATGTATAACACAGGGATATGGCCAATAAGTAATTAATTGATTATGCATATCCCCATATATGACACAGGGACATGCCCAATAAGTAATTAGTTAATTAATTGATTATGCATATCCCCACAGGTATTATATGACAGGGACATGGCCAATAATTAGTTAATTAATTAAGCATACCCTCACATATATATAACACAGGGACATGGCCAATAAGTAATTAATTAATTATGTATATCCCCACATATGACATAGGGACATGGCCAATAAGTAATTAATTAATTAATTAATCATATCCCCACATATATATGACACAGGGACATGGCCAATAATTAATTAATTAATTAAGCATATCCCCACATATATATGACACAGGGACATGACCAATAAGTAATTAATTATGTATATCCCCACATATGACATAGGGACATAGCCAATAATTAATTAATTAAGCATATCCCCACATGTATATGACACAGAGACATGGCCAATAAGTAACTAGTTAATTGATTATGCATATTCCCACATGTATTATATGACACAGGGACATGGCTAATAAATTATTAACTGATTATGCATATCCCCACATGTATAGGACACAGGGACATGGCCAATAATTAGTTAGTTAATTAATTAATTATGCATATCCCATGTATTATATGACACAGGGACACAGCCAATAAATAAACACATAAATAAAGGAAAAATATGCGCCCACTCACATCCATTATATGACACAGAGACAAGGCATATAAATAAATGAATAAGTAAGTAAATGAATGAATAAATAAAAATTTACGCCTATATCCCCATCCCATCTATTATATATATATATATATACACACACACACACACACACACATATATATACACATATACATATATATATATATATATATATATATATATATATATGTATATATGGCGCATATATCAGGCAGGGGGGAATAGCCCGTCGGGCCTCTGAAGGGGGAGGGGAAAGAAGAAAGCGCCCCCCTCCCCCCTCAGGAACCGTTTTAACGGCCTTTCCCAACCGTCGCTCCCGCGCGCCCACCCCGCCAGCCAATCAGAGCGCGGCTAGGCCACCCACGCTCGCTCTCTTTTCCCCCCCTCCCCTCCCGCGCGCATCCACCTCAAAGGACGCGTGCGCGCGCAACCTCCTCCAACCGCCACAAAAAAAAAAAAAAAAAAAACCTCCCCTCTCACCGATGGTTCCGATTCATTCCTTTCCGCCCCCCCCACCCGGCAGGGCGCAGACGCGGGCGAGAGGATGTGGAGGGACGCCGGCGGCTCCGCCGCTTCGCCGTCCGCCTACCGCGTCGCCCCTTCACACGGCGGCAGCTCGAAGGACAAGAGGAAGAGGCACCGGCCGGCCGGGCGACCCCATGGGGCAGCGGTGAGGTAGGTACGCGCGAGAGCCGCTGGCCGCCGCTCGGAGAAAGGAGAGAGAGAGAGGGAGACGATGCGGGCGAAGCGAGTTATCGCGAGATTTGGCTTCTCCCTCCGTCCCTCCCCTTCGCCTAGGTAGTGAAATATCGCGAGGTGGGTTTCTTTTTTTTTTTCTTTCCCTCCCCCCTTCCTCTCTCGACGCTCCCCTCCCGGAGGAAACTTCGCTTGGAAGCCTCGCGAGGTTTTGCTTAGCCTGGCAAAAAAAAAAAAAAAAAAAAAGAGAGGCGGGGGAATTCCCCAGCCAATGAGGCGTCCCGCCCGAAGTCTCGCGAGGCGTCAGTTGCTCTCCCTCTTTTTCCCCCTCCCCGCCCTCTGTGATTCGCCCGAGAGAAAAAGAGGCTCGGAGCGCATGCGCGATCTGCTCCCTGGAAGTAGAAGAGAGTCTGAAAGTCGAGAGTGGCTGCTGTAAGGCAACATACGTTGTGTGATTGTGTGTGTGTGTGTTATGGGAGGGAGGGTCTATGGGGCTGCAAAACTAACGGGTGGTGGGGGCTGTTGCATTATTTAAATCAAGCTTCCCACCTTGCAAAGGGGATGGCTGCTTCCTCCTCTTATTGCAGGTAGTCCTCGACTTACGACCATGCTTTTGGTGGGGGGGCGCGTTTTACGCCCTCCCTTGCCACGGTCGGTAAGTGAATCCCTGCGGTTGTTAAGTGAGTCACGCCGTTGTTAAGCGTATCCGGCTTCCCCATCGACTTCCCCGGAGATCAGAGAAGGCTGGACTTAGAGGACACGCAGGGACTCATGACTGATGATGCGTTTGACCCCTCCATCGGACTCAGCCTGCTCATCTTTCTACATCCAGTTCATTTAGGGACCGAAGTTACATTGGCACTGAAAAAAAGCGAATTTACGACCGTTTTTCAGACAACTGTTGCAAACCTCCCCATGGTCACATGATCAGAATACAGAAGCTTCACAACTGATTCATATTTATGACGGTTGCAGGGTCCCGGGGTGGGGTGGGGATCACGCAATCCCCTTTTGCAACCTTCTGACAATTTTCAACGGGGAAGCCGGATTCACTTAACAACTTAACAACCTCAGTGATTCAAGAATGGTCATAAAATGGGGGAAAAAAATTAACTTCAAAAATGTTTAGCTTAGCAGCGGAAGTTTGGGACTCAATTGTTGTGCTACATCGAGGACTACCTGTAGCGGGGGTCTGCAAAAGATGACGCAGTTCCCCTCTCCGTCTGTTTAACAAAGCGTCTTGCTCAGCAACTGCAGGGAAGTGAGGAAGGGGCCTGTCCAAGGAGCCCCCCGCAATTGCAGATTGATCTCCCAAATCCTGAGCGGTGTGGATGACAAGCCATGAAACCAAAATAACTATGTGCGCATTATGCTGTTGTGCAAAAGACTTGTCTTAGTCAGCTTGTAGTTTACTAACTTTAAGTTTTTGGCTGAGTTCAGGCAAGTGTGCTAAGTTAATATTTACTCCCCCCTAGATGTAAACTCCAATTTACTTGAATCCAAGCCTTTGTTGAATCTAGTTCCACCTGTCCAGGGGGTTTTCTTGTCAACAGTCAGGAAGCAGTTGGCCATTGCTGCATTCCACGATATCTGTGTGTTTGTGTGTGTGTTTATTTTCTGCCAGTTTCACAATCTATGGGCAGGAAGTTGTAGCACCTGGCTGACCTTGGCTGATCTCAAGAAAAGCCAAGTGGGATCAGATCTGCTTAGGACACAAATAAGAAAACACCAAAAGGGGGAAAAAAACCCCACTGTTTTTTTAATCAATGCTGGGATCTGATAGAGTTTCATGGAACATCTGTCAATTTGGAACATAAAATATAAATAGACAAAACAACTGGACTGAACAAATCTTAGTAGTGAAGTGAAAAATTGCCAGTTGAAATTTAGTAGGTATAGAACTTTACCCTTAAGATCTAAAGTATTATTTGTATAAGTCTCTGAAAACTTACCAGATAGTTCATACCTTCATTTTTGTGATCTCCCTCTCCTTCTCCTCAATGCAGCCCCAATAGTTTAATTTTGTTTAAAACATTATTCTTCATTTGTGCGAGAAGCTGTCTTACGTAGTGGATTTTCAATGTTGTTACAGTATCATCATTTGCATTTAACAGTCTCATTTTTAATTCATGTAGTAGCGTTAAATCTTTAATTTATTGCAGAAAAAAAATGAAGCTTTTCTCGGAGTCGCACAAAACAGTTTTTGTGGTAGATCACTGCCCCTACATGGCAGAATCCTGTCAACAACATGTTGAGTTTGATATGCTGGTAAAGAATCGGACGCAGGGAATCATACCTCTCGCCCCGATCTCTCGATCCCTCTGGACCTGTTCAGTGGAGTCCTCCATGGAATACTGCAGGATAATGTATGATATATTCCCTTTTAAAAAACTAGTAAGTATCCCTTATCTTTTATCATCAATAAGGTTTTGTAAAGAAGAGCTCCTCTGTTACTATGATTGTTGAGTATATATCCACAATCAGGATAAATCAAATCCCCAAGAACCAAATTTATTTATTTATTTATTACATGTATTTATATGCCGCCCTTCTCCCGAAGGACTCAGGGCGGCGAACACAAGTTAAGAAACATGTACAATAAAATCTTATTTTAAATCAAATAACTAATTAATGATAAATAATAAACCCAGAATCAGAGTCAGCCTATTTGCTTGAACAAATAAAGGCTTCAGTGTGAAATCTTGATTCTGTCTAGTAACACCAGGCAAAGAATATTGATCTCAAATTCACTGGAAGGTACTGTTTACTAATTCAGTTGAGGATCGTAGGCTAACACGCTGTATATCGTGCATCTTCAGTACTTGGAAGTACTTCAGTACTTCCTACCTTTGTAGGAAACTTACCCACATATGCGTTTTAAAATACAAGATCTTTCAGATTCAGTAATAAATTAGTATATTTTAAATATACATAGAGGAAAATTAATTAACTAGAAGCCTGAAGAAAATTTCGTTCATAACACTAAATGCCAGGTATATAGAGGCTTCCCACCCATTTTTGCATAAACACATCGTACTATATATTCATATGATCTGCTAAACCCTAGGAAAAAAGATAGCAGACTTTTGCCACCATTTTATCTCTCTGGTATATGGACTGAGGAGCCGAGTCCTTCAGCTCATGGTTGACTATAGGCCCCAACAAGTATGTTTGTCAGTCTAAGCCCTGGTGGTTCAGTAGTTAGAATGCTATATTGCAGGCTAACTCGATCCCCACTGGCTGAAGGTTGACTCAGCCTTCCATCCTTCCAAAGTGGATAAAATGAGGACCCAGATTGTTGGGGGCAAGAGGCTGATTCTGTACACCACTTAGAGAGGGCTGCTAAGCATTATGAAGCAGTATATAAGACTAAGTGCTATTGCTATCCCTGCCTTGCCTTGCCTTCCTCCAATTCCCTTTCTCCTTCTCCTTCCTGGTGCCACAGAAGTTAGAATGCAGTAATGCAGGCTAGCTCACTGCCAGGGGTTCGATCCTCAGCAGCTGAAGATTGACTCAGCCTTCCATCCTTCCGAGGTCGGTAAAATGAGGACCCAGATTGTTGGGGACACGATCCAGACTCTGTAAACCGCTTAGAGAGGTCTGTGAAGCACTGCGAAGCACTATATAAGTCTAAGTGCTATTGTTACTGCAAAGGCAAAGGTTTCCCGAAAGAACTCAGTTAGTGTTATGCTTTCCCCAAACCATGGATATATTTGGCAGCGTAGATTGTTATCGTTACACCACTGTCGTCATTAAAAATTTGTTCCGTACATTTTTCAGGCGAACTTCATTGTAAGCGATTCTGGAGCAAACGTCTTAAACTCGTGGAACCAGGAAGACCAAAACTTACAGGAGGTAAATGAAATTATTAAGGATCTACACTGTTGTCACTTCAGAAAGCAGACCCATGTTGGATTCAAGCAGAGTTAGAGTCTACCAAAGTCTTAAGGCTAAGCCAGCCATGGCTTAAATTCAACGCCGTCTAAATCCCAGGCAGTCAATTGCTACTCTTCAGCATGGTAGAACCAAGAGGTGGGATTCGGCCAATTCGGATCGGTTTGGGCGAAGGGGATGTTAATTTTACCTCTGGTTCGGTGAACTGGTAATTCTGACGACCGGCTGGCCCTGCCCCTCCCCTCCCAGGAGTTCCCATACGGTCCGTTTTGGATCCCAGATAAGTGCAGGGG
The DNA here is from genome assembly GCA_038048745.1 of Coluber constrictor foxii. Lineage (NCBI taxonomy): Eukaryota > Metazoa > Chordata > Lepidosauria > Squamata > Colubridae > Coluber > Coluber constrictor. The sequence continues at coordinate 208,026 of CM075964.1, read as the reverse complement.
GCGCGTGGAGGTGGAAAAACAGGTCTCCTAGAGGCTCGTGGATGGCAAAAATGGACCTATTTCCTGCCTCCAGAGAGCCTCTGGAGCCCAGGGAGGTGGAAAACAGGCCCTCCACAGCGTGTTTTTGCTCCCAGGAGGCTGCAGGGAGGCCTACTAGGCCCAAAACGGAAGGCAGGGGGTTGTGGCACAGCCCCGCCCGGCCCGTTTTTACTTTCAGGGGGATGCAGGAGGCCGAGTGCTGCCTGTCACACCCCCTGGCCACGCCCACCATGGCCACGCCCACCCCAGCCGGTCATTAGGGCAGAGAACCGGTTGTTAAATTATTTGAATCCCAGCCCTGGGTAGGAGACTTACGAAGCAGAGCTTAAGAAGATGGCTTAAGGTTTAGAGAAGAAGGACTAGAAAGAAACATCCCCAGGGTGGTGGATTCATTCCCAGTAAATTATACGGAAGAAACTCTACTTAACGGGTGTCTCTTTAGCTTTGTAAGCCGAGAAGGTTAAGGAGGAACCAAGCATATTTCTTTCTTCATCAGCTAATGGCCGCTTTGGCCGCGGTGGGGCCTCCCAACCCTCGCGCGGACCCAGAATGCTGCAGTATCCTACACGGCTTAGTAGCGGCCGTTGAAGCTCTTTGCAAAATTACCGAGTACCAGCACGAGGCCCGGACCTTGCTAATGGAGAACGCCGACCGTGTGGGAAACAGAGGGCGGATCATCTGCATTACTAATGCAAAGAGGTTTGTGACAGACACAAACGCACAGGTCACACACCTGTTGTGTTAAAAGTGCCAATCTTGGCGCTAAGCCACCTCCCACCCGCGTTCTGATTTGTCTGTAAGGTTTAAGCAGGTAGTCCTCGGCTTACACAGTGGAGCCCAAAATTTCCATCCCTGAGCAAGACCGTGGTTGAGTGAGTTTTGCCCCATTATTCGGCTTTTCTCGCCCCCGTCGTTAAGCGAATCACAGCAGGTGTTAAGCTACTATTAAGGTTGTTGAAGGAATCCGGCTTCCCCATTGACTTTGCTTGACAGACGGTCGCAAAAAGGAATCACATCACACACACACACACACACACACCCAGGATACGACAACCGTTGTAAATATGAATTGGTTGCCAGGTGTCTGAATTTTGAACACGTGACCGTCGGGATGCTGAAATGACCGTAAGGTTGAAAAAAACAGTCATAAATCCCTTTTTTTCCAGTGCTGTCGTAACTTCAGACGGTCATTGAATGAACCATTGTAAGTTGAGGACTTTCTGTACATGACTAAAATACCAACCAGTTGAGTGTAGCCATTTGCTCTGTCGCTGAGCAGATTGGGAGTGTAACATTCACCTTGGAGAACATTTGTTAATACAGGTAGTCCTCGACTTACAACAGTCCGTTTAGTGACCTTGTGAAGTTACAATGGCCCTGGAAAAAGTGACTTATGGCCATTGTTCACACCTATGACCGTTGCAGCATCCCCATGGTCACGTAATTTATATTTAGATGCTTGACAACTGCTTCATATTTATGACAGTCCCGGAGGGTCGTGTGATCCCCTTTTGCGGCCTTCCGACAAACGAAGTCAATGGGGGAAGCCAGCTGAAGATTCACTTAACAATGGTGGCAAGAAAAGTCATCAAATGGAGCAGAAACTCACTTAACCAATTTCTCAGTTAGCAACATAACTTTTGGGCTTAATTTTGTGGTCGTAACTCGAGGTTTACCATGATGTTGGATTAATTTGATCCTGAATCCACATTAGCCTTTCTCCATTAACTTCGGAATTAAGTTATCAATTAGTAATGAAATAATTGTTAAGGAGAAATCTCAACCTCGAGTTGAGCAAACTTACGGACGCTTATACCGATGTGATTCTTCCTGGGGAATAGGAAAGAAACATTTTACCATTGAGTGTTTTTTTCCTCCCAGTTTTCCAGATCAGGATAAAACAGTGGCAAAACTTACGAATTGAAAACTTACGGCTTTTCAAATTCAGATCAGAAAAAAAAGGCTATTCATTAGAGCAATGGGAGATGCCGTACACTAGCGTGTTTTAAAAACAGTCTTCATGAAAAATTGTTAGCGTTTGCAGAAATCCAACCAGCACACAAGTAAACAATTCAGCAGGATTCATTAATATAAGAAACCCCTTTATATACAATAACTATACAGGAAAAGCTAGAACCAGAACTCAGAATCCAGAAGTACAGAATCAATCATCACAAAAGCTATATAATACAGAGGTAATAATGCAAGGACAAACCAACTCCTTTATACATAACAGTTAAGCTAAGCCACCTGGGCTCCGAGCCATTTGGGGTCACCAAACAGTCCCCATTGGCTGACCTGTTACCATGTAACAGTAACACAGTTGGGAGGGACCTTGGAGGTCATCTAGTCCAACCCTCTCCTCATGCAGGAAACCTGTACTATGGATTTGAACCGCCGAACTACCGACCTTTCTGATCAACAATTCAGATTGAAAATATTGGCCAGTCCCCTACTTCTCTTCCTCTCTTTTCCTGTCTATTCCAACTCATGAAGACATCTTATACACTGACAAAAACATGTTCACATTTCCATGGGTTATAATAATTACTCTGTATATTTCTTTTTTCTAAAATTGAGTGTTTTTTTCCCCCCTCTTCCTTTCCAGCGATAGCCATGTACGAATGCTTGAGGAATTCGTCCAGGAAACAATACACGAACACAATAAGTTGGCGGCTAATTCTGACCAGTAAGTGCACAAAACTCGTAGCCTTTTGGCTGTATCTTATGCTCTGGCATGTATAATCTTAAAAATGAAGTGCGCAGTTGCATTGTGGACAAAGAATCCGCAAGGGCTCGTCAGTTGTGGGACCTTCGGGAAGAGTTGCACAAGAAGTTGAATAATTTGGCGGTGGAGCCAATAGTACAAGACCCAGTTCCATTTTTGATATTTTTAATTGAAACTGGCAAGTCTCCAGGATTTAGGATCTGAGGATTCTGCATCCATTTAGTGAAACTCTAATGATTCATTAGTGAATAGATATTTTCTATTGTTTCATAATAGAATATCTATTTCATCAATATCTTTAACTACTGTGTTTCTCTGAAAACGCGACCCAACCCAATAATAAGCACAACCCTAATTTTTTGGGGGTGGCCCCAATATTATCCCTACCCCAAAAATAAGCCCGGGGGGATGGGCGTGGCCAGCACGAGTGGCGGTGGGGAGAGGGGCAACTGTCAGGCTGCAACTGCAGCCTGTTGGTCCCTTGTGCCAGCGCAAATGTCGCTTTTGCCCTTTCTGGGCACAGCGCTTCTGCTTGTTGGGCCGCTTCCTCGAAGCTGGCAGCTCTGTTGCCAGCTGCTTTGCTTTTCCCCTGTTTTTGGGAGGCTCGCAGAAGGCTTTTTTGGCAAACAGTGTTCTGACCGAGGCTTCCTGATATAGTAAAAAGCACACAATTAGTCCCAAAAACTCTCCTTTTTTTAAATTTCAACAGCTGTGAATTCTGTTCATTCACAGCCGGTGCTGAATCACCCAGAGTTTATAAATAGTCCAACAGAAGTCTGCCACAGTCCTTCAGGATAAGACTGATACGCACCCACCTTTATCTTCTTTGACACGCTGCCAAAGACCTAATTGGCAATTATCTTGGCAAGGCCACACAGAAACAGAGTAAAAAACGGAGCTTCAAAGTACAAACCGACACCATCCACAACGTTGCTTCCTGCAAAGGCCCACAGGCCTTTCCTCTTCCTTTATGTCTTATGGGAGGGGCCGATCATCTCCAAGCCTTACTCCCGAGTTGTCCCTTTTGTTTTAACTGTTCTTGCCTCCTGGCAGCTCTGCGCATGCACTCACTAGGAACAGGCTCCCCCTGTTCCTCTGCCTCTCTGATGTCTGACTCTGGAGGCTCCAGAGTCCGCACATAACTCCAAGCTGACCCTGGCCCCCTCTCTGTCTCTGACGCAGAGCCCTCGTCCGAGCCTTCCCCAGCCTCCAGGACTCCTTCCCCAGCCTCCTCACTGCCCGACTCTGCAGGCTGCTGGACCACAACAAACAGGAGGAAAATGGGGAGGGGGATTTTGCTGCCTGTCATCCATTCCTCAAGCTCAGCACAGACTGAGGAAGGATGACAGGCAGCAAAATCCCCCTCCCCATTTTCCTCCCGTTGGCCAAAATGCCTCCATTCCAAAAACTGAAGGTTTGGAATAGAGGCCATGGCGCATCACAGAGTCTGGCCTGCTGCATCTCAAAAAAAGTAAGACCACCTCGAAAATAAACCCAAGTGCTTATTTTCAAGTCTAAAAGAAAATAAGACTCGGTCTTATTTTCTGAGAAGTACGGTAGTTGATTGAGAATCCTTACCTCTCCTCCATTGCCATGGGAAATTGGTGGCCAAATGCTCCTATCAGAAAATTTGCATAGAAGAATGTCAGAGAGCATGTAGAATACTTATTGGAGTTAGAGATTCCTTCTGCCTAGATATTCCCTGAATTTAATAATAACCACAATCCTGTAAACATTCCAGTGACCTCTGAAAGTTTTTGGTCTTCAGCTTTCATCAACGATGGAATGCGCCATTATTTACTTTATGATAAAATATTTTGGTTTCTTCAGTCTTATGCAGATCCAGAAATGCGAGCTGGTTTTAATTCATACTTATCCTGTCGGGGAAGAAAGCCTTGTATCCAATCATCTTAAAAAAGAGGTAAGTTTCTTAAATCAATGCATAAACTCAGATTGGTTTGTGTACTGTATCTTTAAAACATCAGTTAAGCTTATACAGGTACTGTTTCTTGCCTGGCACATCCACCTGCAGGAAAGCAAGGAAAAGGAATAGCACTATCACTTAGACTTATATACCGTTTTAGAGTGCTTTATAGCCCTCTCTAAGCGGTTTACACAGTCACCATTTTGCCCCCAACGATCTGGGTCCTCATTTGACCCACCTCAGAAGGATGGAAGGCCGAGTCAACCTCGAGCCGGTCAGGATCGAACTGCTGGCAGTAGGCAGTAAGTTAGCCTACAATAGTGCACTCTCACCACTGCGCCACCACAGCTTTTGCTGCGGGTCTCTTCCCCTAAGGAGGTACATCCGTCAGGATACAGAAGAAGGGCCTTCTCCGTGGTGACTCCCTCCTTGTGGAATATCATCTCTTCAGAAATTACACTGGCCCCCATTACGACACGCTTTCAGAAGGCCCTGAAGACGTGGTTTTCTCAACGGGCCTGGAGAACCCAAAGTGGGATGGAGCCCATCAGATGGTTGATTCAAGTGTATGTTGTCCCTGACTACGTCAGCAAGCTGGGCTGGCTTAACGTAGATTTTAATGGGTGAATTTTAGGAGGGGTTTTAAATTTGGGAAAGCCAAAATTTGATTTAATTATGTTTTTAGATTATTTTTAACTTTTATATTGCTTGTATTTTAATGTTTTAATGTTTGGCTGTTCACCGCCCTGAGTCCGTCAGGAGAAGGGCGGTATATAAATCTAATAAACTAAACTAAACTAAACTAAACTGACGGGTGTACATGTGTGGGTTATATTATTATTTTTACTTTATTTTCTTTTTTCTTTTATTATTTTATTTTATATATTACCGTACTTTTCAGAGTATAAGATGAAATTTTCCTCTCCTAAAAGGGAGTGCAGACCTTTCCGGAGGCCTGCAGAGTGCTCCTGGGGGCTGGGGAGGGCAAAACTTTTTTTTTTTGCTTACCTCTTTGAAGTCTTGGTGCGTCTTATACACCGGTGCGTCGTATAGTCCAAAAAATACGGCATATTTATTATATTATATTTTTTATTTATTTTATTCTTTATTTTATTATTATATTCTTATATGATTCCATTCCATTATATTATCTTCTACCTTGTATTTTTATTTTCTGTAAGCCGCCTAGAGTCCCCATGAGCGCTAGTAGAGGGGGTGGGTAGGGGCTTATATACATTTTCCAAACGGAAGAAATAACATTTTTTAAAAAAAGAAACGGTTCTCTGAATTGATGGCTTAACGGAGGAGTCCATTCCACGTCCGCGTATGTGTGTGTCTTTTGTCTTTCCTTTGAAAAAGCTCTCCCCTGTTTTAACCAGCGAAGTCCATAGCGTTCGGGCTGGACGTCACCTGGCCGCCAGGCTGAACCTTTTAGTTCAGCAGCATTTCGATCTGGCTTCCACCACTATAACTAACATCCCGATGAAGGTAAGCCCCCACTCCCCCCCTTCCCTCTCCACCCCCCCGAACAACCTCCTCCCGCTGAAGCCGCTGGGCCCGTTCCTTTTAAATCCGTCGAGCGGGGTTGTTTTTATTTTATTTTTTACCATTAATTTTACTGCAAATGATTACCTTTGCTTTTTATTTTATTTTATTTTTCCCCCTCTTCATTATCGCCTTTTTTTCTTGTTTCTTGTTTTTTTTCCCTCTCTCTCTCTCTCTTCTTCTTCTTTTTATTAGCCTACATTCAATGTCTGTGACCAGGTTAGTAAATTTTGACAGAGGAGGAGGAGGAAGAAGGGGAAAAGAGAAAAAGAAAAAGAACAAAGGATCACAGAACAAACAAAGAGCCTTCTTGGCTTTTGAGCAATGTATTCAATTGTTAATGTGGTGCTGGACTTTTCATTTTATTGTATGGGGAACAATAGCCTTGTTTTGCTTCAAATGACTTTGTCTGTGATTCTTTTGTTTCCAAAGCCTGTGTTAGAAACTTTCCCCCTGCTGCCCCTCGTGCATATTAGTGGCCTAGCCAGCCTTTCTCTCCCTCTGTCTCGTTTCCATGTCCTCTCAACACACAAAGGTGTTTGTAACAAGTAGAAAGCAAGAAAGCGAATTCCTTTCCCAAATCAGGCTCTGTTACAAGGTACCGTGTTTCCCTGAAAATAAGACCGGGTCTTATATTAATTTTTGCTCCAAAAGATGCATTAGGGCTTATTTTTGGGGAGGTACGGTACTAAATACATCCATCTGGCTGACAATTTTAACTGGGGATTATTTGGGGGGTAGGGTTCATATTACAAGCATCCTGAAAAGTCATGCTAGGACATTTTCCGGTTGGGACTTATTTTCGGGGAAACAGGGTAGTCCTCCACTTACGACCACAATCGAGCCCCTAAATTTCTGCTGCTAAGCGAGACGTTTGTTAAGTGAGCTTGGCCTCACTTTACGACCTTCCTTGCCACCATTGTTAAGCGACTCACCACAGCTGCTGTGTCCCCGGGGGTTCACGCAATCCCTTTTTGCGACCTTCTAACAATGGGGAAGCCAGATTCATTTAACAACCGGCTCCCAATTTAAGAACTGTGGCGATTCATTTAACAACAGCAGCAAGAATGGTCCCAAAATGAGGCAAAGCTTCTTGAACAAAGCAGTTTATTTTCCCATTGCTTTATCGGCCTTATTACGACGGCTAGAGGAAGCCAGATAGATGAATTGTAATCGGGGAGATGTGAGAAAGTGAAGCATTTCTGTTTGCATTGGTTTTTTTTTAAAAAAATAAATAAATTGAACACCTGCACAGAAGGAAAAGTTAGATTAATAGTCAGGATTGTTTTCTGGATTTTAAATCTGCTGTGTACAGATCACAAGTACAATTTCAACCCAGTGGTCTTTATAGCCATTTTAATTGCATTTAATTGCACTGGGCTAGATGCCTTTTAATGTTTGCAGAGACCTTGCTTGCAACCGACTGACCTCCATGCTGCCATTCTCCTTTTCCCTTCTTGCCTGTTGTCCTTTCTTTCTTCTGTGTGATTCATTGAAAACAAAAAACAAAAAACGAAGCCCTAGCTCGGTCGCTTGGTTTTGTTAATCTGCCATATACATCATGTTTGTCGGTCTGCCCCAGCCGTTTCAAAAACCCTGCTTATGTTTTGCTTTTTAATGCTTATTGTGCTTTTTTTTTAGTGCTTATTTTGCTTTTTTTTTTTTTTTAATCCTTCTGCATGCAGCTTCTAGGCTTCAGCTGTGGCAGCCAGATAAGATTATGTGTGGCTTCTCTTGTTAAACCCCCCCAAAAAACCAACTTCCATAAAAAAATTAAGAATGGCTAGCTTTTCATCATCTTTTAACGAGCCCATAATCCTTTGCTGGTAGAGTCTGGACAACTGAACAGAGCTGAGTGTTTACTGGCCGGATGCCCTTCCTGTTGCCAGTGCTGAGTTTTGTTCAGTAGATATATTCTCATCATGCCCAGAGAGGGAAATAACTCCCTCTACCTAGGATCAAACTCACAGCCTCCTGATCGTGAGGCGAGAGCTCCATCTCTAGGACACCGCACCACTCAATGGCTAGCCTTTTCGATTACTGTTAATTCCTTACGTAATGGAAAAGCTTCCTTATCCACCATCTATGTAAATGATTTTAAATTGGGTGTTTTAAATTTTTGCGTTTTAATTTGGGCCAAAATTATTTAATACTTTTAATTATTTTTAAATTTTGTGTTTTTAATTGGCTGTACACTGCCCCGAGTCCTTCGGGAGAAGGACGGTATAGAAATTAAATTATAAATATAAATAACTAAATCTACTCACTGGACAGAAGTGGGTGCTGGATCTGTTTTTATATTGGCTGTTTTTTTATTTTAATTGGTCGCCAATTAAAACGAGTTCGCCTCTTTGCTTCTCCCTAGGCCAGAAAAAAGTAATTTCAAGAAACCTTGAGGTTTTTGCAATCCGAAATTTTTGTTTAGGTGAAAATAGGTAAACAAGATAGGACTTTCAGAGTAAACATAATGTTGGCTCAAGCTGCCTACGTCCTTTTTTTGTAAGAAAAGGCATCTCTTTTTTCCCCCAGAATTCTAATCTGCAAGCATTTTTCCCCCTCCTTTTGGCAATTTTGTATTAAAAGGCAAAAGGTAGAATTGTCCCTTTATGGATTGAAAAAAAGAAAGAAAGAAAGAAAGAAAGAAAGAAAGAAAGAAAGAAAGAAAATAGAGTAAAAAAAAAGTTTGTTCAGATAATGTTACAATGCTTGTTTTTTTTTATAAAAAAAATGCAGGAAGAGCAACATGCCAACACCTCTGCCAATTACGATGTGGAACTGCTACATCATAAGGAAGCCCATGTAGACTTTTTAAAAAGCGGTGAGTATGGCAAAAGTAAAATTAAAATCTTTGTATCTGCAAAGGAACAAGAAAATAGTTCACCATTTTATAAGGGTTGTCAGGCTATTTAATGATCTCTTCAGGTAGTCCTCGACTTACAACCAGAACTGAGCCCAAAATGTCTGTTGCTAAGCAAAACATTTATTAAATGAATTTTACGCCATTTTTCCGCCTTTCTTGCCGCCGTTGTTAATCACTGCGGTTGTTAAGGTAGGAACATGGTTGTTAAATGAATCAAGCTGTCCCCATTGACTTGGCTTGTCGGAAGATCGCAAATGGGGATCATATGACCCCGGGATTCTGCAACCGTCATAAGTACATACCATTGCCAAGAGTCCGAGTCTTCATCACGTCATAAGTGTGAACAACGATCATAAGTCACTTTTTTTTCTGGGCCCTTGTAACTTCAAACGGTCCCTAAATGAACTGTTATAAATGGAGGACAACCTGTAATATAAATTTCACGAACAATAATAAATAAGGATATGTTAGACTTTTTCCAAGAGCAGCACCAAAAGGAACATCTATGAGCCATGGTGGCGCAGTAGTTAGAATGCAGTATTGCAGGCTAACTCTGCTCCACTGCCAGCAGTTCGATCCTGACCAGTTCAAGATTGACTCAGCCTTCCGTCCTTCTGAGGTCGTAAAATGAGGACCCAGACTGTTGGGGTAAAGATGCTGACTCTGTAAACCGCTTAGAGTGGGCCATAAGGCACCGTGAAGTGGTATATAAATTGAAGCGCTATCTCTATATATCATTTTAAAGCATCCAAGTTTACTGGCTAGGACCCACAGCATTTCTTGCACCAGTAAAAAAAAAAAAAACCTCAACAATTTCTATTTTGACATCCAAGGAAGTTTTGTAAAAAGAAAAATGAGAAATCTCTGTTCAAAATGTTCCAGGATTCAAACCAGTGCCACTGTGTCTTTCAGAGTAATATTAATGCCAATGGATTAGTCTGCAGACTATAATGGGGACTTAACATTCTTCTTTTCCTTAATTAATGCTTGTTGTAGCAAGACCATTATTTTGTCCCCTTTTCAGTTGCTATTCAAATATTGTTAAGTTATATTAATCAATCTTCCAACTGTGTATCGCAGGTGATAATCACATGGGTGGCAGCAGCAAAGATGGAAATTTCAAAGAAATCATCACTTTAAAATGGTGTACCCCCAGAACAAACAGCGTCGGTAAATATCCATTTTTCCTCTAAAGCTTTTCACGTGTTACTTAATTCTAGAGATGGTCCCTATTTGTTCCTTTTTTTCCCCCTTCTAAATTATGGCAATGGGGCAGGGTCATGTTTTTAAACAAGGAAACTTGCCTGAATGACGTAACCTCAAACTCTTTTCTGTAAAGAATATGACTTTTAATTAAGATCAGTTATTCTCTAAGAATTGTAAAAATTCTCCTTTTTTCCCCCCCAGAACTGCATTATTGCACCGGAGCGTACAGGATATCCCCCGTCGACGTGAACAGCCGACCTTCTTCTTGCCTAACCAACTTTCTTCTTAACGGTAAAACATTTTCACTCAACGCTCATACGAAACAACGATTGCCGTTTACTGACGGCGCATTTGGGATTGAACTAGGAGAAACATCATCTGAGGCGGAGGTTGGATTCAGTCCTGCCCTCTGGTCCTTTGGAAAATAAATTGACCCCCTCTTCTTTGTGGCAGCCCCTCAGATACTGAAACACTGCTATTCTGTCTTCCCCCTAGTAGTTCTTCTTTTCTCTAGACTGGCCAAACCCAAATCTTACAATCGTCCTTCATGTTTTAGTCTCCAGGCCTTTAATCCTCTTAGTTGCTCTTCTCTGCACTGTTTCCAAAGTCTCAATTTTGTAACAATATATCAAACGACATATAAACTGGTCCAGAATGCGGCCGCGCGGGTGATTATGGGAGCGACATGGCGCTCATAGGTAACACCTCTCCTACGCGAGCTGCACTGGCTCCCGGTGGTCTTCTGAGTGCGCTTCAAGGTGCTGGTTCTTACCTTTAAAGTGCTCCATGGCTTAGGACCTGGGTACCTACGAGACCACCTTCTACAACCGATAACCTCCCACCAGCCAGTACGCTCCCACAGAGTGGGCCTCCTCAGAATGCTGTCAGTAAAGCAATGTCGGCTGGTGGTTCCCAGGAGAAGAGCCTTCTCTGGGGGGACACCTGCCCTATGGAACAGGATACCCCCAGGGATACAAATGATCCCAGATCGCCGTGCCTTGAAGACCTTTCTATTTCACCAAGCTGGACTGGCATAAATTTTCAGCTTATCTAAACTCTACTCGGAGAGTCTTAATTGATGGGCCAAATTGGTTTAATTATTTTAAATTAATTTTATTTCAAATTATCTGTATGTTATTCTGACTGTTCACCACCCTGAGTCCTTCGGGAGAAGGGCAGTATAAAAAATTAAATAAATAAATAAACAAACCTTTTAATCTATGCCCAAAGGAGACATACAATGGTCCTGTCTGACTGGTGGTAAAATTGTCTTTTCAAAAACGAGCAAATTACACATCTCTTGAATTTAACCTTGGATAGCTGGGTTTCATAGTGTTCGCCAGTTTATGATGCCTGTTCACCGTCGGCTTTCAGTTTAACTCGAATGTTTCTTCCGCTGTAGGAAAATCTCTTTCTTGGAATCTAGAAGTCTCTTCCTTGATCGATTTCTTCTTCATCATAAACCAGAAGGGTGATTAGGTGTCGCACAGATCATCACGCAAAATAATGAATAAACATTTTCTTTTTTCCGCAGGCCGTTCTGTGTTGTTGGAGCAACCCCGCAAGTCTGGCTCTAAAGTAATCAGTCACATGCTGAGCAGTCACGGAGGGGAGATATTCCTGCACGTGTTAAGCACTTCTCGGTCCATTCTGGAGGATCCCCCATCCATAAGTGAAGGATGTGGGGGCAGAGTCACCGACTACAGGATTACCGTGAGTTTGGTTGAAATCGAAAACAAAGTTGTGGCCTTTGTTGTGGCCGCCGGCCCCTCCAGCAGCCAAATCAGAGGAGGCGGTGTGGGAGTCAGAGCCAGCATCAAGGCAACCTGAGAGCTCCGAGGGGGAAGAGGGAATGGAGCTGTCAGAGAGAGATAAGAGACGGAGGCGGAGCCTGGGCTGTCCGTCAGTCCTCAGATGGAGAGTCAAAACAGCCCCCAGGTCTGGAGGTGGCTGATGAGGAAGAGGAGGAACAGCTGGGTCCAGTGCCTGAAGCGCAGAAGGCAGAGGAGAGGAGAACAGTGGAAATCTATGGGCCGGTCCTTGGGACGGAAGAGCCACCTCTGCTAGCGAAGCCCCACCCTAGCTCTGGGGATAAAAGGCAGTGGGCAGAGATGAATAGATGTGGCAGACAACTAGTCATCTTCTGCGTTGAGAGAATTTTTTTGCCGGGACTGCTGGCGCTCCTAATAAAGAAATCATTGCTTTAAATACAGAGGCTTTGTCGTGTTTGGAGAGCTGGATCAGAACACAAAGGTTAAACTCTAAGCTTCAATCCTGATAGAAATAGACTTTGAGATATGAACCATCCTTGATCCACAGTGATGACAGATTCCATGTCACTAGAATGTGTGAATGTCCCAGCTTTTGAAAACAGCACACAAGTAATTTTTTTTTAAAGTTGGAATTTTTCTATACATTGTTACGTTGAACACTGTGAGCAAACTCTTTCAAACCGAGTTAATTTAATATGAGAAAAGATGCAGTGACTAGAACAGACGTCGTCTTTTAGCTATCTCTTGGAAAGACGGCTGATTGTATTTTATTTTATTTTATTTTATTTTATTTTATTTTATATGTAGGATTTTGGTGAATTTATGAGAGAAAATAGGCTCGCTCCTTTCCTAGAGCCTAGGTACAAGAACGATGACAGCCTCGAGGTTCCTTTGGAACGCGCCAAGGACCAGCTGGAGAAGCACACCCGTTACTGGCCCATGATTATTTCACAGACCACTATATTCAACATGCAGGCGGTAGGTAATCCTGGCGGCCTTGAGTTCCCAGCCATCGGGGCACGTTTCACTTGCCGATGTTCAAATCTCCCTGAAGGTGGAATTCTTCCAAGTAAATTGGGCAATCACGCCCCATTAGATGAAAATATAATTCAGAAAATGTTGGGATTGTGCAGAGATGGATAGATTGACATTGAACATAAAAGATAAAGGAGATACAGAATATTATATAAGGTGGTAGGTTTATATAGGTTTTATCAGTGGTTAGAGATGAGAGGTAGAAATTAGATGAAGAAAGAGTGTTGGTAAGGTAAAGGTTCCCCTCACACATATGTGCTAGTCGTTCCCGACTCTAGGGGGCGGTGTTCATTTCCATTTCAAAGCCAAAGAGCCAGCTCTGTCTGAAAACGTCTCTGTGGTCATGTGGCTGGCATGACTCAATGCCAAAGGCGCATGGAACGCTGTTACCTTCCCACCAAAGGTGGTCCCTATTTTTCTACTTGCATTTTTTACTTGCTTTCGAACTGCTAGGTTGGCAGAAGCCGGGACAAGTCACGGGAGCTCACCCCGTTACGCGGCACCAGGGATTCGAACCGCTGAACTGCCGACCTTTCGATCGACAAGCTCAGCGTCTTAGCCACTGAGCCACCGCGTCCCTTAGAGTGTTGTTATGCTTAAGTAAAATATTAATGTTGTTTATAATTATAAGTATGCTAATATAATGAATAGGATCATAAATAAGCTAATATAATTATAAATATGGTTAGAATCATTCTGTTGTATTAGCATTACTACTATCAGTATATCTGTTACTTTTTTTTTATTATTCTGTAAAATGGTACGCCCGGACAATACACAGTATTCAAAGTACTTACTATATATATAAATTTTAAAAAAAACTTGACTTTAAAAAAAAAGTATATTGGGAAATTGAAAATCCTTAGGATGGCTGCTTGATGGTTAAGTTATACATTTATTAAATTGGATCACATGACCACCAGGATGCTGGAAAGGTCGTAAGTCTGAAAAAGGGTCCTAAGTCACTGTTTTTCAGTGCCGTCGTAACTTTGAACGGTCCCTAAATGAGCTGTTGTAAGTCGACTACCTGTATGTGAAAGCTAAGTTATGTCTTCCTTACAACTGTTATCGTTCATAAGATTGGTGAGACTTCTGTGGTTCTGTCTGTAGCTGGATGTGATTGGCCTGGAAATCCATCCAATAATGAAACTCAGCAATGCAAACAATTCATTGAAAACCAATTTTTTTTTTAAATTAGATTTATATGCCGCCCTTCTCCGGAGATTCAGGGTGGCTTACAATGCGTTAAGCAATAGCCTTCATCCTTTTGTATATTTATACAAAGTCAGCTTATTGCCCCCGCAAACTGGGTCCTCAATTTACCTGCCTTAGAAAGGATGGAAGGCTGAGTCAACCTTGAGCCTGGTGAGATTCGAACTTACAGTAATTGCAGATAGCTGAATGTTAATAACAGGCTTTTAGTCTGTTGAGCTATCCAGGCTCCTTGAGCATCACAGTTTATATGCTTATCGAGGAAATGCACAAAGAATTTTCGTTTTCGTTTCTTTTTAATCTTCTAGGTGGTGCCACTAGCCAGCGTCATTGTCAAAGAGGCCCTGACGGATGAAGATGTGCTCACCTGTCAGAAAACCATTTACAGTCTGGTAGAAATGGAAAGGAAGAATGACCCCTTGCCGATATCCACCGTTGGAACGAGAGGGAAGGGCCCGAAAAGGCAAGGATGTATTTTTTTTTTTTAATCTTTTAGTATATAATTAAAGTGAAATTTTGGATGTAGAGATGAGCAAGTTCCTTCCCACCACCAACATATAATCGTCAGGGTTCCAGATGCCCCAATTAAATCATGGGCCTCATTTGTGACCTTCTGATAAGCAAAGTCAGTGGGGGAGCCAGATTCACTTAACAACCATGTGATCAGCTGCAGTGATCCACTTAACAACTGTGGCAAGCAAGGTTGTAAAATGGGGCAAAATTCACTTCACTGCTGTCTTGCTTAGCAATAGAAATTTTGGACTCAATTGTGATAGATAGATAGATAGATAGATAGATAGATAGATAGATAGATAGATAGATAGATAGATAGATAGATAGATAGATAATGGTAGGTAGGTAGATGGTAGGTAGGTAGGTAGGTAGGTAGATAGATAGATAGATAGATAGATAGATAGATAGATAGATAGATAGATAGATAGATAGATAGATACAGGATGGATGGGTGGATGGATTATAGATAGATAGATAGATAGATAGATAGATAGATAGATAGATAGATAGATAGATAGATAGATAGATAGATAGATAGATAGATAGATAGATAGATAGATGATAGATAGATAGATAGATAGATAGATGATATAGATAAACAGATAGACAGACAGACAGACATGAGACAGACGAGAGAAGGGAGATGATAGATACTGATTGATGATAGATCGATGAGAGAGAGAGAGAGATAGGATGGATAGACTTGTAAGTTTTGGGCTCAAGGACTACCTGAGTCTCCAGAAAAAAGAAAACAACCGAAGTAAAAGTAAAATTCGATGTGGGGGCTCCGTTGTTGTTGTTGTTGTTGTTTACTTTGAGGTCCCTCCTTTGTGTTCTCGTCCAGGGACGAACAGTACAGGATCATGTGGAATGAACTGGAGACCCTTGTTAGGGCTCACATCGCCAACTCGGATAAACACCAGCGGGTCTTGGAGTGTCTTCTGACTTGCAGAAGTAAACCTCCCGAAGAAGAAGAGCGCAAGAAACGAGGCAGGAAGAGAGAAGAAAAAGAGGACAAGTCCGAGAAAGCGGGGAAAGATTATGAATCGGAAAAATCCTGGCAGGAATCAGAAAGGTGAGCTTCTCAGATCTTGATGGATTCGCATGGACTTTCTTCCTTTCTTTCTTCCTTCCTTCCTTCCTTCCTTCCTTCCTTCCTTCCTTCCTTCCTTCCTTCCTTCCTTCCTTCCTTCCTTCCTTCCTTCCTTCCTTAATTGCCTTGTTCCTTTGCTTCCTGGACTCATTGACTTATTCCCTTGCCTCGCTGGACTACTTGTGGTCAGAGGCTGCTGGAGGTATGTGTCTGTATGGTGTAATCACTTCACTTTGCTCTGGGACTTGCCAGAAATGTGGGAGCTTTTTGGGGAACGTCGGAGCAATAAAGGGGTGGTTTGAATTATCAGCTGACTGTGTTGCCTCTGTGCTGCGCCCCGGGTCATCCCAACATCCGTGAGGTCACTTGAGTTATTTTCTCTTGGTCTCTGTAGGTTAAAAGGTTTATTAGATCGTGAAAAAGAGGAACTGGCAGAAGCAGAAGTCATTAAAGATTCACCCGATTCCCCGGAGCCCCCCAACAAGAAGCCCCTTGTTGCAATGGATGACTTGCCAGGGCCGGAAAAAAACAAAGGTACAAAAATAAAAATCCAAATCATTTCAAGCCATCCCAAAAAAAGTGAACCTGTGGCTGATTTTTTAAGTATAAGCAAAAAAACGTGCCCTTAAGGAAAACGATGCCTGGGTGGAACGGAATGATTGTACGGACTGCAGTTAAACTTCTATGAAGAAAAGGAAAGAGCTGCAGATCCATCCTACCTATTTAGATTCTGCCTGAATTTATGGCGTGGACTTACTCCACAAAAGCGAGTAGAATTAAAACTCAAAGGATAGGCTTGTTCGGTGTCAGTTCATCATCACCCCTTGGCATTAATCGCATTAATTTCAACAAGGCATAAGCCAGCACCATGGTTGCATCGTAGATCGAACAGATTATAAAAATTCTGCACCTGGAGGGCGCTTAGATTTTCTTCGTGGATTTTTGTCTTTTAGGTCCAATATCCCTTCTGTCTCTTTGGAGCAACAGGATTAATGCTGCAAATTCTAGGAAGCATCAAGAATTTATTGGCCGCTTAAGTTCTGTCAACAATAAAGCCGAGCTGTACCAACATCTTAAAGAGGAGAACGGGTTTGTATCTCCACATAGCTTGCTACAGGATGGGTGGTTATTTTTGGTTAATAACGTATCTGAACATTTTGCCCATCAGTATTACTTAATAAGTAACATGAAGGTAATTGAGCTTCACTTGTCTTTGGGCAAAATGATGGCATTAAGATATTCTGTTAATGGCGTGTGTGTGTGGTGCGGTGGCCTAGAGGTGGAGCTCTCACCTCACAATTAGGAGGCTGAGTTCGATCCTAGGTAGAGGCAGATATTTCTCTCTCAGCACAATAAGAATATATTTGCTGAACATAACTCTGCATTGGCAACAGGAAGGGCATCCGGCTGTTAAATCACTCTCCTAGCTCTATTCAATTCAGGGGTGAAATGCTCCTGGTTCGGACCGGATTGCCCGATCCGGTAGTGATGGAGGCGGGTGGTTCGGAGAACCGGTAGCAAAAATCCCTGCCCCCCCCATCCCCCAACCCAGTTGAGCTGTGTGCAATCATCAGAGGCTTTTTTAAAATTATTTTTAAAAGCATTTTTTCTACAATCTCTTTGGCAGAAAAAATGCTTTTAAAAGTTAAAAAAAAAAGCCTCTGATGATTGCGTGGCTCAGCTGGGATCACCAGAGGCTTTTAAAAGCATTTTTTCTACAACCTCTTTGGCCGAAGAGGTTGTAGAAAAAATGCTTTTAAAAGCCTCTGATGAACCCCTCTGAATTGCCTGATCGGGAGAGGCTTTTTTTCTTTTAAAAAACATTTTTTATACAACCTCTTCTTCTGTTTTAAAAATTAAAAAAAAAAAGTTGGCCACGCCCACACAGTTACATTAACCCCCCCCAACCCAGCCATGCCCACAGAACCGATAGTAACAAAATTTAGATATCACCACTGATTCAGTTGCCCAGACTCCATCCCGCAAGGGATTATGGGGTCATTAAAAGAGGATTTTGTGTGTGTGTGTATGTGTATGTGTATGTATATGTATATGTATATGTATATGTATATGTATATGTATATGTATATGTATATGTATATGTATATGTTTGCCATTTACAACAAGAATTATACAAAGAGCAAAAAGATGAACATTTTATTCAACCATTGAAAAATTTCAAAGATTTAATTCTCGCAAATAATCGCCTTGCAAATTTATATGGACATTGGTTGTTTATAAAAAGCAATCTGTTAAGAATTTACTTAATTTCTTAAACTCAGCAGAAATCCCCAGGCTGAATTCCTGAACTTAAAACGTATGCTCCAAGACAAATTCCTTGTGTGTCCAATCACACTTGGCCAGTAAAGAATTCTATTCTATTCTAAAACGGCAATGAAAGTTGAAGAGTACATAAACCAGCTTGGAGATTTATGTTAAATTGAAGTTTATAATAGCTGGCTGGCCTTGAATAATACAGGACAATCAGCCTTGCTTCCCATCAGTCTAATTATGATGGGTATTTACTGAACACTTTTTTCGATCTTCTGCTGTGGATTGATGAAATAAACTTCCATCCCCAAAAATTCAGTTGATTCTAAAGCAAGATAAAATAAGTTGATCCTCAGCCAGAATTGCACATATAAGGGAAACTGAATTAAATAATGGTTGCAAATTGGCTATAATGAACCTATAATGTTGGCCGTGTTTTTATTCTACCCTGCTCTCTCCACATAATTTTTAAGGTTGGACCTCTTTTTAGGTTTAAAAGCGAAACGATGAATGTGACACTCGGCCTCATTATCTGATTTTTAGATAAATGACAAAAATATTCATTTAACCTTGTAATTTTGATTTGTTTTAGAATGGAAACCACAGAAAATGGGAAACCCAGCCGGCAGTGAATTCTGTTCACGATCTGTAAACTTTTAATGCCTGATTTGATATCTCTATCTAACTGTACAGTTCTGTTACTTCGATTGCTTTTTACATTTTTGTAATAATTTTAGCGCTTTTGTACGAAAATGCAAAATAAATATACTATTTGTTCCAAACCCTATTTGACTCTTAAGACCAAAGAGAATTTCAGTTTACACTCAGATCTTTATGACTGCATAAAAAGGACTTTGCTGGATTGTTGTTTTTTTTTAAAGAAAATCACAATGCTTGCTACTTGAGTTTTTTTCTTTGGTTTAAATCACATTGCTATACTAGTTTTGGTGCCTTTGCCTACAAAGGATGCTATCATCACAACTCAAACACAAGTTGTGCAGGAAGTTATTCCTGTCTTTGCTGACCATGACCAGTTACGTAATACTCCACTGGTGACCAAAATATGGAACAAGTATCCCATCCCTATCAAAGGGGGGGAAAGGTTCTTAGTTAGCCTCACAATTTTTATCACAACATTTTGAATAACATATCCAAATGTATAATTAATTATAATATATGGGGAACTTTTTGCAGAAAAAATGGTCAATTTTTTGTATGGCTAGAACAGGGGTGTCAAACACAAGGACTGCGGGCCGGATTTGGCCCATGATGTGGTCAGATCCAGCCCGCGGGGCCATCCTGAAAAATCTAAGGGGCCTGCCAGCGTGGCTTCGGCCCGGTCTACCCAGTGTGAAGAGGAAACATGCCAGCAGTTTGGGGAGTGGCATCAAGTTGGTCATGCCCACCCAGTCAGCCACACCCAGTGAGTGGCATCAAGCTGGTCACACCCACCCAGTCGGCCACACCCACTCACCCCCCCCTGATGCGGCCCTCAATGAAATTGAGCTTGACATCCCTGGGCTAGAAGGTATAAAAAGAATAAATGAATTACAGATTTCAGGTAGAGTTTTACATAGGCTCGCTTTGGATTGCGGGATAGAGCAGCATAGAAATTTAATAAATAAATGAGAATAGACTTGCATTGGAACAAGCGAGTAGGATCATCCAGGATCTCTTCTTCCATACAATGGCGGAAGTCTATACTTTGGAGGAGGTGGAAGCCTTGAGATAACCAGACCTTGATTCGCTCCAAAGGAGCGCCGTTGAGAAACCATTGACACGGGTAACCGAGTTGGTAGAGGAACATTCTCTTCCAGTAGAGGAGATTTGCGCGAAGTTGGCATGTCCATCTTGAAGTCGATGTGGCCACAGGAAGGTGGACACTGGGGTTGAAATGTTTTCTTGCGATACTTCTGACAATGGACAACTATGAGGAGCACTAGAATTGTGGAACACACAACAATTAACAAGGCCAAGAGTGTGTTTGTTATCCAACAGTTGCCACCTTTAAACCCAGTGAGAGTTCTGTTGAACACTACAGATTCGTTTGTCGGTTTTGTCGTGGACAAGCAAATCCCAGCATATCCCACCTCTCCGATTTGTTCAATTGTGAATTCTGGCAACATGGCCTCGACAAAATCTGGATGGACGTCTTCCCCGGGCCTTCTTAGTTTGGTGAGCACCTCCTGGATGTCCTCTCTTGCACATTTCTCAGTCTTTGAGCAAAACGATTTGTTGTACCACGTGAACACGGCGGATCCACTTTTGAGATGAAGCAGGACCACATCCCCGGGACTCTCAGCCAACAAATAATTGGAAATTTTCTTTAAAAAGAAGTGAATCCTACTTCTGTTTCTCAGGAATGAGTGGTAGCTATTGGTTGCGATTACTGTATAAACGTGGCACGGGATAATAGTTGGTTTGAATATTTCTACTACAAATTTATCTTCGGTCTTTAATCCTCCCGAATCTATGGCAAAGAGTAAAAACTCTTGAGGGGAATACTGGAAATCGGGATCAAGTGGATAACCAGACATAGTTTGATCCCTGGCATTAAATTGTAACCAGTTTTCCAGATCTGTCGAGCAGCCATCGACCGGATTCATTCCGAGGGTCAGTTGAGTTGAATTCCCGTCTTCTTGGTCATGAAATGTCTCTGGCGGTATTGAAAACGAGAACTCGTGTCCGACAGTTGCTGCGATCCACTTAATGGCGTGAATGACCCTGGGAGGAGTGTTTGGCTGACCTGTATAAAAATGAGTTAGTTTGCTTTTTGTCATTGCACCTCGTACAACAAAATTAAATGCCGTCTTCTGTGTACATCACAACTATAAAAATAAAACACAAACACACACCCTTCACATTCTATACAATTGAATTGAAAACCCCTGATATTGCATTAATATAGCACTATATAGTAGAATTCAACATAGTTACTTCCCTAGGATAGAAGCAGTTTTTCAGCGTATTTGTCCTTGTTTTTCTTGTCCTGTACCGTCTGCCAGATGGTAATAGTTCAAAAAATAAGGGGTGGCCAGGATGCGATGGATCTTTAAGAACGTTTTGAACTTTCTTAAGGCAGCGGGAGCTATAACGCTCTTCCAAAGAGGGGAGAGGGCAACCAACGATCCTCTGGGCAATGACGTTGACCCTCTGGAGCGCTGTCCTATCTGCCACTGGGCAATTGGCAAACCATACACAGGCGCAGGAAGTTAAGACACTCTATGCTGCATGAATTAGATTCTCTGTCATCATGGATGTCCCAAAAGTGCTTTTTTCAAGAGGGAACTGGAATTTGTGTTTTTCTTTGAAGACGTTTCTCTTCTCATCCAAGAAGCATCTACAGCTCTGGAAGCAGAACATCAGAAAGTCCAGTTGCCTCTTGAAAAAGCACCTTTGGAAGAAGCAAAGGTGCTTCAACGATGAAGAAGGCAACTTGTGTCACTAGGCTCTTTCTAGATGACCCTAGTTGACTTGCCTAGAAAGAGATGGATCCCAGTTTCGTATGGAAGGCTCCTTATTTCCAAGTTATTGATAGGACTTTTAAGAGTTCAACTGCTTTCTAAATAGTTTTGTATTGCAGTGGTACCTCGGTACTCGTTACTTAGTTCCTGGAGGCACCACACTAGTGGTGGGTTTCTACTGGTTTGCCCCCGTTCGGGTCAACCAGTAACGGCCGCAGTTGGAGGCTTCACCCACCCACCTGGATGTCATCACCGATGCATGCGCGCACTCACAGTTCTGAATCGGTAGCGAAGGTATGTGAAACCCACTACTGCACCACACGTGCTAAAAATGAATACAGGTATTGATTTACAACAGTTCATTTAATGACCCTTTGAAGTTACAACGGTACTTACCATTTTTCACACTTAGAACCGTCATAGCATCTCCACGATCGCGGGATTTACATTTGGATGCTTGGCAACAGACTCACACTGATGACGGTCGCAGCGTTCTGGGGACATGGTGGTCACACGATTCCCACATTTTTTGTGACTTTCTTGACCAGCAAAATCAACGGGGAAGCCAGATTCACTTAATGACCATGTGGCCAATTCAACAACCTCAGTGGTTCCCTTAACAACAAGATCGTAAAACGGGGTGTCTTGCTCAACGACATAAATTTTCGGTTCGATGGTGGTCATAAATCGAGGACTACCTGAACTAATTAACACCACGACTTACCTTGTGTTTCCTGGTACAGAGTAGTAGCATGAAGTCCATTCCCTGTGGATACTCCTTCGCGGCTGAAAACAATGGTCTCTTCTTTCAATTTTGAGACAATTTCCCTTGTAATTTGGACGTTCGTTTTGGTTCCAAATGAGCTTTTCAAACTTAAATTGTTTGTATCCAGTTGCAAAACAACAGGTTCTAACACAGGCGTCCGAACTAAATTGCGGATAGAGTCACGCTGATTTGTAGAAAAATGAAAACCGGAGGTGTTAGCAAGTTCTAGAGGGCGAGTAATCCATGAAGATCCGTAAGAGAGCAATTCCAATGCCTGGCTTTTCCTATGAGAGCTCTCTCCTTGACTAAGGAATCTGCCGCTTAAGATAACAGCACTGGATGTTGTGATATAAAACAGAGTTGTTCCTTTTATCCACAGGAAAGTGTCCATTTCAGTTTTCGTAACTACTAAAACACTGTTTCCTGTCGTAACAAATCTGTAGGTTAACGGAATAGTTGTAAAAGATTCACGGGCGTTTATTCTGTCTGAGCTAACCTGTCTTCTCTCGGGCAATTTTTCCATCGGGGATATATTACTAGATCCAAACAATAATGTCAATTCCAGTGGAACCGATAAGGAGAAAGAAGGAAAAAGCACGGGATTGCTAATTGTTTTAGACAGGAGGCTAAATGTTAGTAGAGTTTTACTGGAGAAGAAAGCACTGTTATTTAACGTATCCATGGAATATTTTGATGATGTTAGATCATTACTACAGTAATATAATTGAGTTGGGCTTCCATCGGACGGAGAACCAGGTTTGGTTCTCCGTCTGTCAAAATCACCATTTGCAATGATAGCATCAAATAGGGATGGGATGTTGGTTGAGATGGAGCTTTTGATCCATTCGGAAACGTCTATCTCCTTCATTGGCGCTAACGTTGTAAAAGTCTCTGAGACAGATCTGTAGACATTCAGTAATTTTGGATTCTGATAGCTGTCATCTAAGAAGGGTAGAGATATTGCAACACTAGAAAATGACAGTTCAGATGGTGAGGAAGATGATGTCCTTAAATATGCTAACGTCACCCTGGAAGGCAGAGAAAGTCCGCTTATAGAAATGACATCTCCAGATTTAAATCTAGACACTGTGCGATGCATGAACGGGCTATGGTCATTTAGATTTCTTAATTCTCCTGAGAAAAGTTCTGGAGATGATAATGTAGACAACATTTCTTCTGGTAAAACGTCCCTTGAGTGGTGAACTGAGTTTGAGAACTGACTTTTGGTCATAGGCATGAACAAGCTGAAGTAATAGAATGTGGAACTATCCTTCGGTTCACATTTTTGAGTTGTGGAGAAATCCTCTTGTGTCGAAGTATCTAGTGAAGCTTCATACAATTGGTGCTCCGATATTGGTGGGGTTTCAAATGTCCCTGTTTCCTCAAATTCTGTGGAGCTTAGCATCAAGGAAGGCGAAAGTTCAGATGAGAGATAGTGAAACATGATAGATTTGGAGACCTGAGGGGTCTCCAAATCCATATTGACCATACCAGGTTGTGTACTGAGGTCCACGTAAGGATGGATAACAAAGAAAGTGGTTTTACTGACAAGTGATGAACTTGCTTTGGACTTCACAACTGAATGTGTCTCTGGCACAGCAGCTATCAAAACAGTGAAGTTCTGAGTTTGGGTTGGTCTCCGTGTCGGTTTCGGGGTGGCCATTTTCCTCTTCTGCCACTTGTTGGAGTTTCTTTTTTCATAACCTTGTTTAAGGACTCTCCAGCCGACCATTTCGTAGCCCAGGAGCTGCGAGAGATGGTCCGACTCGACACTGTGGCTCAGAACTCGCACCAATTCAGACAGCATCGCAAAGACCCCCAACCCAACTGGCCAACAGAGTCCTACATGATGGCTTGTTGTAGAGTTGATGTATCTGATATCTTCAGCCAATACGGTTAGATTCTGAAAATACTTATTCAGGGAGTTTTCGACTGGAATAAGTGTGAGTGAGGAAGGATCTAAGTGAAGATATTCTGCCATGGTGCAAATCAGATTGAGTTGTTCTTTAATTTCTGGAGTGTGATCTGTTCGAAGTATGATCTCAGCGAAGGTGATAGAAACATGTTGGGCATGCCAACCTCCAGAACAAATACTGAAAGCCCCCAAAACAAATATTGTTAAAAGATAGATACCTTTTAAAACATGGAATCGTAATTTAACATTTTCCAGATCTACTCAATATTATATACTGTATTTTCAGACTATAAGACGCACCTACCTTTTGGGGGGAGGAGAACAAGGGGAAAAAATCCGCCTCTACCTCCCAGCAATTTGTCTCCTTGCAGCAAACAGCAAACAGCCTGTTTCAGTTTCATTTTCAACACAGCCTGATTAGCACAAGAAAAAAAATCTGCCTCTGCCTCCTAGCAATTTGCCTCCTTGCAGCAAACAGCAAACAGCCCGTTTCAGTTTCAGTTTCAGCTTCAGCTTCAGCACAGCCTGATTAGCACAAGCAGCTGATTGTCGGTTGGATCGGTCTCCCGAGGATCAGCTGTTTTAGGCTACAGGGATTGCTATAGCCTATTGCCGCCTCCATTTTCAGGCTCCGCAGTTTGGGTGAACGGCGATGGTGGGAGGCTCTGCTCACCCACCCAGACGTCATTGAAAACACTCTGTGCATGCACAGAAGCACTGCATGCTCACAAAGCGAGAGCATGCGCCCATGCACTACTGATAATGAACCGGTAGCACCAGAATTTGAATCCCACTACTGCTCCGCACGCCCCATTTTCCACCCGTTTCAGGTGGCGGGAATCGGAATGGGCAATTGGCAATGACAATCCCTGCTGCCTGAAACAGCTGATCTTCAGGAGGCTGATCCAACCGACAATCAGCTGCTTGTGTTAATCAGGTTGTGCTGAAGCTGAAATTGAAACGGGCTGTTTGCTGTTTGCTGCAAGGAGGCAAATTGCTGGGACGCAGAGGCCAAAGGGTAGGGGCTGAGTGGGAGGGGCTACATTCAGTATATAGCCTTTTTTAGCCTTTTTAGCCTTTCTTAGTCTTTTTGTAGTTTGTAGTTTTTAAGTGTCAATTGGGTTTTAGTTGGATTGTTTTAAATCGTGGGCCAAAATAGTGTAATTTTTTTAATTGATTTTAAATTTTGTATTGATATGTTTTTATTCTTGGCTGCGCACCACCCTGTGTCCAATAGGAGAAGGGTGGTATACAAATTGAATAAATAATAAAATAATAATAATAAAATGCACCCAAATTTTCACCCTCTTTTTGTGGGGGGCGGTGCGTCTTATACTCCAAAAAATACAGTATATTTATTTATTTATTTATTTATTTTTATTGATTCTTAAGTATTTATGTTTATGATTCCAATCATAAAGTCAGGATATATTTCTCAAAAGCCTAATCAATGAAAATGTTAGATTCTAAGGTATAATTTTAAAAGTGGCTCTTAGATTAGTTCTTTCTAGAAAAGAACTATTGGGCCGGGTTCCAAATTTGTACTAACACTTGTCTTTTAAAATGGACAGTTTATAACTATTGTGGAGTAGATACACTTTATTTGATAATTTATTCTTCACCACTTTTAGCTTTTTTAAAACCTACTGGCCTGCTTTTTTAAAAAAATATTGGCTCTAGTCCAGGGGTCTCCAACTTCGGCAACTTTAAGATTTGTGGACTTCAACTTCCAGAGTTGAAGTCCACAAGTCTTAAAGTTGCCAAGGTTGGAGACCCCTGCTCTAGTCTGCCAAGAAATCTAGCTTATAGATTTGCACACAATTGATGGGACACTCACGGCAGGATCCAAAATTCCCCTAAAGCATAGAAGGATACACAGGAATTCCAATTTTGCCCCTAGATAGAAGCAGAACTTCTCAAAGTTCTTATGAAAGGAAGACATTTTCAGTAGTTCAGATCCAGAATTAGGAGTAGTATTTTTTTTTTTTTTTTTGCTATTAATGGATCGTGTTTGGATTTATTTAAGTCACTGTGAACAAAAGAATAGGAAAATTTCCCATTCATTTCTATTTCACCCTTCCTTCACCGAGAAAAGAAGGATTCTGAACATAAAACGGAAGATGAGCCTGAGTGCGGGGATGAAGAACTTGTAGTTGTTCAATTGCAACCAGAATTATGCCAATGAAGAGACGACCCGGCTGATGGACGGGGTCCCCTCTCCCCCACTCTCGGAAACGAGGTGTGTCTTAATGAAGACTGTGGGAGATGAAGATTTTATGTGGTTGTGTGTTATGTTAGTTTTTGTTTTATGTTGTTTGTATGTTTTACATTATTTTTTTATTATTTTTTTAATGTTATATGTTGTCTATATATATTTGCTTGGGTTTTGGGTCACGGAAAGGAAAAAGAGGGAATAGTTAAAATTAAAAATATTAATGGGGGTAATTAAGGTAATGACTTGGAATGTTAAAGGTACTGGGGATCAGATTAAGAGAAGACGTTTAGAATTTAAGATTAAAAGAGATTCTCCTGACATACTTTTTCTGCAAGAAACTCATCAGAAATCTGAGGATGTAAACAGGATGTATTTAAAAGGGATGCAGGTTTATGAAAAAGCTTTTGGGTCCTCAAAAACTAGAGGTGTTGCAACATTAATATCAAATAGAGTCCAATTTGAAAAAAACAAAGTAATAGTGGATATCGATGGACGATATTTGATAATAACAGGATGTATTAACGAGGAAAAAATAACATTAGTTAATTTATATGTATCAAATGTGAACCAAAAAGATTTTTTGAATAAGATTACCGATTTGTTGCAAATTGAAAGGGTAGGGAAGGTAATCATTGCTGGTGATTTTAATTTAATTGGTCTTCTAAAGTTTTAAGTCAATGTTTGTAGAGATTCTCAGTCATCCAGGTCATGGTTGTCCCAAAGGTGCTTTTTCAGGAGACAACTGGACATTCTTGTTTTTTCTTTGAAGACATTTTGCTTCTCATCCAAATAAGCTTCTTCAGCTCTGACTTTTGTTTTTCAAAAGAAAAAAAAAACCAAGTCCAGTTGCCCCTTGAAAAAGCACCTTTGGGACAACCATGATCTGAATGACGGAGAATCCCTACAGAGTTTTAGCTATACAGTTTGGGATGAAGATCCTTTGAAGGGTGTGGGAGTAGGAATGGATTTCTAGAGGAAAAATTGCAGACTACAAGAATCATTTGCATCGCTCAGGTGACCCTGAGGACACAGAGAAACCTCCAAGTGGCCTCAACGACCCTCTAAAAGGATGCAAAGGACCAGGTGTCTGCAAGGAGTATCAATCCTTCCCTTCCCCACCATCCGGTCAGAGCTGATGAAGCTTCTGGGATAAGAAGCGAAACGTTTTCAAAAGAAAAAACGAAGTCCAGTCACCTCCTGAAAAAGCACTTTTGAAGTCAACGTTGTAGGCATTTGAAATCAGACCCACATCAAGATGATCGAAACCCGTCGTTCCTACAGGTCAACGCAACTTACATGTTCTTCGCATGGACACAGATGCGATCTTGACCGTGGAGTGTAACATCTGCCTTTCCGGTTGGAATTTCACACGCCTCGCCGTGGGCGACAACCGTCAGATGAAATTCTTCGCCTTTCTCGTCCGTCCACGGCGTCCCTTCGCGGGTATTTGTGGAGGAAATACGATATTCTAACCACTTCGACAAAGTTGAATCGTTAGCCAGAGTGATCTAAACAACGATAATCACATGCATCGTATAAGAGGCGGTAAGGCTGTCGTTCAAAACCATGCCGTCAGAAATTTCTACGCTGGTAATCCTCGACTTACGACAGTTCATTTAGTGACCTTCTGAAGTTACAATGGTAATGAAAATAGTGACCTTGGACCAGGGGTGAAATGCTCCCAGGTTCGGACTGGATCGCCTGATGTGGTAGCAATGGAGGCGGATGGTTCGGAGAACCGGTAGCAAAAATCCCTCCCTTCCTCTGCCCCATTGCCCAGCTGAGCCGCGCAATCATCAGAGGCTTTTTTTTTTAATTTTTAAAAGCATTTTTTCTACCACCTCTTTGGCCGAAAAAATGCTTTTAAATTTTTTTTAAAAAAAAGCCTCTGATGATCGCGCAGCTCAGCTGGGATCGTCAGAGGCTTTTAAAAGCATTTTTTTCTACAACCTCTTTGGCCAAAGAGGTTGTAGACAAAATGCTTTTAAAAGTTTAAAAAAAAATAAAGCCTCTGATGATCGCACGGCTCAGCTGGGATCGTCAGAGGCTTTTAAAAGCATTTTTTTCTACAACCTCTTTGGCCAAAGAGGTTGTAGAAAAAATATTTTTAAAATTAAAAAAAAAAGAAGTTGGCCATGCCCACTTAGTCATATTACCGCCCCCCCCATAAGCCACGCCCACAGAACCGGTAGTAACAAATTTTACATTTCACTACTGCCTTGGACGGTATAAATATTGATTTAGCAATCAAATGTTAGAATGATTTGGATGAAGATGAAGATAGAAGAAACTTATGGAAGATGGAGAAGAAGCCGAGAAGATAACACCGAGATGTCACAGGGAAGGGAGGACTGATGTATTAAATGTTTGTTTGTCTTAAAAAAAAAATTACTAAAAAAAATAAATTTCCACTACCAGTTCTCCAGAACTGGTCAGAACCTGCTGAAACCCACCTCTGTGCGGTGGGGTGGCGGGGTGGGGTGGGGCCCATTATTTTATGTATATTTTACAGTTTGATAAACCAAGGCAGATTTGAACAGGAAATTCTGGCCTCAGTTGCGGTGGGACATCACCGAGTTCCTGCGGTTCAAACTCATTTCACGAAATTCAAAGACAGCAAATTCGATGATTCCAGGCCCAGTTCTAACCCAACGGCATATCACCCCAACTGGTATTTATTCTTTCCAGGAAACATCAACCGCTCTTAACTATTGTGTGGAACGAAGGAGTGGCAAATACTTCAGATGTTTTGAAGCCGTAGATCTGTTCTACGCCTCGCTAAACACAGCCAGGCTTATTTCCAACTCAGTGAAATATTAGATTTGCTGTCGAAAATGGTGGAACCACATACAAAAATAATGGTGTTTATACTCCCAGTAAAGACAAAATGTTGATGGTATCAGCAGAGATACCATTCTGAGTTGTTAGGCGATTGTATCAGTGAGATGTTGTAATAGAATGACAGATACCCAGCAAGTTGAATAAAAAGAGGAGAGGAGAGGAGAGGAGAGGAGAGGAGAGGAGAGGAGAGGAGAGGAGAGGAGAGGAGAGGAGAGGAGAAGAGAAGAGAAGAGAAGAGAAGAGAAGAGAAGAGAAGAGAAGAGAAGAGAAGGGAAGGGAAGGGAAGGGAAGGGAAGGGAAGGGAAGGGAAGGGAAGGAAAGGAAAGAGGAGAGGAGAGGAGAAGAGAAGGAGTGAGAAGTGAAGTGAAGGGAAGGGAAGGGAAGGGAAGAGGAGAGGAGAGGAGAGAAGAGGACAGGAAAAGAGAAGAGAAGAGAAGAGAAGAGAAGGGAAGAGGAGAGGAGAGGAGAGGAGAGAAGAGGACAGGAAAAGAGAAGAGAAGAGAAGAGAAGAGAAGAGAAGAGAAGAGAAGAGAAGAGAAGAGAAGAGAAGAGAAGAGAAGAGAAGAGAAGAGAAGAGAAGAGAAGGAGTGAGAAGGGAAGGGAAGGAAAGAGGAGAGGAGAGGAGAAGAGAAGGAGTGAGAAGTGAAGTGAAGTGAAGTGAAGTGAAGGGAAGGGAAGGGAAGGGAAGGGAAGGGGAGAGGAGAGGAGAGGAGAGGAGAGGAGAGGAGAGGAGAGGAGAAGAGAAGAGAAGAGAAGAGAAGAGAAGAGAAGAGAAGAGAAGAGAAGAGAAGAGAAGAGAAGACTTTATTTGGCCAAGTGTGATTGGATACACAAGAAATTTGTCTCGGGTGCAGAACTCTCAGTGTACATGCAGGCAACAAAGCAATATAATCATAAATACCAATAGGAGAAGATAGCATAAAAGATGAGAAGGATAATAGTAATACGGGCATACTACATGGGTAGATATACTTAGACTCTTTCTGACCTGATAAAAATGCAGATTTCTCTCTGCGTGGACTGAAACCCAGGGCTGCCTGGGCTTCAAAAATTTTAGCAAGGGGACCACTGTCTGGTTGCTGGGTGGGTGTGGCCATGGTGGGTGTGGTCTAGTCGGCTTCCTGCACCACGGTAGTGGGGGGGGGATATTTTTGCCCTCCCCGGGCTCCAGAGATTTTCCTCGAACCTCCAGGAGGGCAAAAACGGCCTCTCCGAAGGTCCTCTGGAGGCAGGAAATGGGTCTGTTTTTGGCCTTCCTGAACTTCTGATAGGCCGGTTTTTCACCCTCCCCGAGTGGGATTTGGGGGCTCTCCAAACTGCACAGAATCTTAGCTAGAGGTTCTCCCAAACTCCCAGAATCCCCCTGCTGGAACCCTGGGAGAAATGATCTCTCCCATCACCACCACTGCAGCCCTTCTGTTTTCCAGCAACTTAATCATAGTTAAGTAAAACCATTTCACTAATCAAACGTGGCTTATCAATTCGATTCTCGCTGGTCTTCGAAGGAGCATTTACCTCATAGTACGTTATTTTTCCTTGGCAGGCAAACAGGGACAGGGGATAAGAGGACGTTTTTCCAGTGACTGCCCTTCTTCCTGGAACTCCTTGAAGGATCTGTACAATTTTACACGTGCGATGTGGTTCCTTGACAATGAGGGAAATCCCCGCGAAGGCGAGGAACGTCCAGAGAAGGACATTCAAGGAGAAGGCTGTCAGAACTGGTTTCCTTGACAGCAAAGGAAAGGCCAGGTAGATGTTGAAGGCCATCATTCATGGTTGCGGCCTCCATCCAGTGGTGGGAGAAGAGACGCTTTCCTAACACCGCAGAACTGACCTGAGGAAAGGTCAAGCAGGTTCGAGATTAGGCGGAAAATCCATAAAGATCTCAACAACCAGGCATTGAACCTTTGATCCATGCCGTGACTGATCTGCAAAATTGTAGTCATCTTCACAACAAAGCAGGCACTCAAATTTCACTTCAGAAATGCGGTATGATCCAAGCACAGGACGCAAAATTATCTGCTACAATGTCTTACCTGACAACAACCACTTCAGCTTCCACCTCAATAATACCCGGGCAAACAATCGAGACAAACTCAAGGTAAACCGCTCCAAACTCGATTGCAGAAAAATACGACTTCAGCAACAGAGGGGTCAACGCCTGGAATGCACTACCTGAGTCTGTTGTTACAGCCTCAAATCCCCCCAGCTTCAGCCTCAAACTGTTTACCGTGGACCTCACCCCATTCCTATAAGGTCCGTAAAGGGGATGTGCATAAGTTGCACCAGCGTGCCTACCGTCCCTGTCCTACTGTCCCTCATTTATTTGTACTCATTTCTTTCATTCATATCCATGTTTATATATATATACCTGCTATCTTGTACATGTTTGACAAACTAATAAAATACCAAAAAATACAGATAAGGTGATATTTAAAGTAACTCGCTTCCTTCAGTCTCTGGTTGGCAGTCTCTCTCTCTCCCCCTCCCTCCCTCCTCCCTCTGACTTCCCCACTGCCCTTCTCCCTCTCCCTTTTTCTGATGGCCACTTTCATCGGATGAAATCCTATCCTAGTTCTCTTGGGTGGAAGGGGAGGGATTTAACTGCCAGCTAAACAGCACGGCCAATTTGAAGTTAGACATGTATATTTATTTATTTATAATCGGATTTATAAGCCGCCCTTTCTCTGCGAGGACTCAATAAAACACCAGTCCAGATTAAAATACAGACACTAAAAACTAAAATTCCCATTAAAACCCCATTCAGTCCAGGCCAGCCTGGCGAAACAACCATGTTTTAAGGTCACGATGGAAGAAGCAAAGGTCGGGGGCCACCCGGAGCTCCAAGGGGAGCTGATTCCAGAGGGCAGGTGCGCCTACAGAGAAGACTCGCTCCGTAGGGGCCATCAGCCGACATTGCCTGGCCGACGGGACCTCAAGTATATCATTCAGTGACCTCAATTTCACAGAATAACAGAGCTGGAAAGGAATCTTGGAGGACTTCAAGTCCAGCCCCCTACTTAAGCAGGAGATCCTATACAACTGATGGCTAACCTTTTTGTCATTGTGTGTCGAAAGCACATGCACGCGTGCTAGCAATACGGGTCCATTGCATGCGAAATGACCCCCACATGCGCACGTGACACACGCATGTCTATCGCATGCGTCCTGCCGCCCCATCCCAAAAATCAGCTGACCGGTGGGAGGCACGCGTGTGCGGTGGAGCTTGGATGGGCGACGGCTCGTGTGCCCGCCGAGAGGGCTCTGCTTGCCAGCTGTGGCACACGTGCCATAGATTCGCCATCACAGTCCTCAGACAATTCAGTCTCCAATCTCTTCTTAAAAACCTCCAGGGATGGGACACCCACGTTTGAAGGCAAGCAAGACCTCCAGGATCCCTTCCAACTCTGTCATTCTGACCTACTGGATCAGGGGTGGATTCTACTACCCACCTTTACTACCGGTTCGCAACAGGATCACGCTTCGCTCGCGCACACACCTTACTTCTGTGCATATGCAAATTGCCGATGTTGACATCCGGGGCAGTGGGCAGGGCCTCCCGCAGGTTTTATACGGTTTTTACAAACCGGGGGCAACCCAGCACTTCCAATAAGAAAAAAGGCTGGAGCCGAGCTTGTTTTTTCTTTCTTTCTTTTATAAATGAATACATTTTATTTTGTGTATTTTCTACATCTTTATTTTCTTCATCTGATTCTCAATCGGCAAAGCACCAGTAAGAGTCCGAACCTTGTTAAGAGGGCTCACCTGTTCCTTTGGCTTTCCGTGCAACCTGGGACATGTGTGTCCTTGTGTTCTCGTTGCTGGGTTACTGGAAGAAACATCTGCTTGGCTGCTTCTCAAGTTACGAGGCTCTACAAAGCCAACTTATTCCTGGGAGGAAACAGGATGAGATTACAACACGTTTGGGGCTGGGTAACGTTTGGGCTCCGTCGTTGTGAATGACAATTTTTTTTTTGGGTGGGGCCGTTCTGCTCTTCAGATTTCTTGGAAGCTGTTGAAAGACCTGTTGAGGGAACCCAGATCTTCATGTAGATAATTTCTGTCTTTGCAAGAGTTCATTGTAGGTAGGATGGCACCGTCGTAAAGAAGGCAAGGGACTAAGCGGAGTTGATTTCTTTAAGAAATGTAACAGTAAGAGAGCTGGAAGGGACCCTGGAGGTCTTCTAGTCCAACCCCCTGCTTAGGCAGGAAACCCTACACCACTTCAGACAAAGGGTTATTAAACATCTTCTTAAAAACTTCCAGTGTTGGAACATTTACAACTTCTGGAGTCAAGTTGTTCCACTGATTCATTGTTCTCACTATCAGGAAATTTCTCCTTAGTTCTAAGTTGCTTCTCTCCTTGATGAGTTTCCACCTGTTATTTCTTGTCTTGCCTTCAGGTGCTTTGGAGAATAGCTTGACTCCCCCTTCTTTGGGGCAGCCCCTTAGCTATTGGAAGGCTGCTACCATGTCACCCTTGGTCCTTCTTTTCACTAGACTGTATATCTATCTCTCTTCTGTTCTTTCAATTTAATTTGTGTGAGTGAACCCATACCACATAGAGGTGTTTATAATCTCCATTGGGAGGGCGAAGATACGGGTGTCCTACATGGATTCCCTCTCTTGCAATCCTCTTTCTTCTGAAATTACACGCTCTAATCACCACAATCGCAAACATAGGACGGCAGTTCTGAATTGTGAATGAA
Organism: Coluber constrictor foxii; assembly: GCA_038048745.1. Classification (NCBI taxonomy): domain Eukaryota; kingdom Metazoa; phylum Chordata; class Lepidosauria; order Squamata; family Colubridae; genus Coluber; species Coluber constrictor. Next base: position 173,918 of record CM075964.1, on the reverse strand, counting down.
AGAGGCCGGGGAATCCATATTATTGAAAAAGGCAAGAACTCTTCCTCTTATTTTCTTTCTTTTTCTTTTTCTTTTTTAATTCTCCCGGTACATTTTGCATAGAGTGGGGTCCTCGGCGCTCTCTGAGCTTGGTTGTTTCCCTTGCAGACGTCTCATTACCCAACCAAGTAACATCATCCGTGCTAGGCTAGGCTGTAACATCACCTGCATCACCCAATGACTTCATGGATACATAATTTTCAAATAATTCTACCACCGGTTCGCCACGCACCGAAAATGTGAGAGTGCACGCCCTTCCACGCATGTGCTTTGCTTGTGTGCGCAGCTTGTATGCATGCACAATACTTAGAAAACGTGGTAAATAGGACAGCATAGTTCCGGGGCGAGTGGGCAAGCCCACCTGTAAGGTCGCCGCTACCAGTTCGCTTAAATCAGTCGGAACCGGCTGAATACATCCATGTAGGAACAGCAAGGCTTGCCACTGGCTCCCTTTAGGAGGTTTCCATTTGTTTGTTCGCTTCCCGGGTTAATCTACAATCCTGATATCTCCTAGTGGTCTCCTGACCAGCTGCCAACTAAACTGAACCCTGCTTAGCTTCCCTCCAGAAAAAATGTATACGTTTTTTTACCGTGTGCTGAAGAAGCACAACAATAAAACACAAATATTTCGAATGTTAGCTACTGTGGTACGTTGTAAAAAGAACAGCATAAACCCAACACCCCAGAAGACTTGGGAGTAAGGCTTGGAGATGATTGGCCCCTCCCATAAGCCATAAAAGAGAAGCGAACGGGACGTGAGTTTTTGCAAGAAGCTGCAATTCAGTTCATCCAGCCGATTTTTTGAAACTTCTGTTTGTGACTCAGTGCCAAGTTTGGCCTTGCTCTGCGTCTGGAAATTAGCTCTTTGGCAGCGTTCCACGTGAGATAAGGTGGGCGTTGATAACCTTCTTCTGAAAGACTGCTTATCAAGCCTTGCGGACTGCAAATGAAAGTAATTTACCGTCATATGAATTAAAAAGGTTTGCCGGGACTACTGTTCAATTTCTAAGGTGAGAACACCTGGATACACCTGGAAAAGCAACAAGAGTTGGACCTGGCTAATATTTGGAGAAAGATCACCAAAACACCAGGCCAGAGCGCTAGAGGACGATGTAAAAGGAAGAAGCAAAACTCACGAAGGTACTCAACCACTTCCTTACTGTTGCCAGGACAACCGGATGGATATTTGTATGGGTTGCGTTATTCTTGCCTTTGACGGATGAAGCATGCCTGCTAACTTGCCTTATTACTCAATAATCTGAGCTTGTCTGCACAGGTTGCAATTCCCACAGACTCCATGGAGTCATGACTCTTTAGATGATGGGTAGGGAAAAAAACAGTGGTGAAATGTAAAATTTGTTACTACCGATTCTGTGGGCATGGCTTGGTTGGGGGGGGGGGGTAATGTGACTGGGTGGGCGTGGCCAACTTTTTTTTTTTACTTTTAAAAGTATTTTTTTTCTACAACCTCTTCGGCCGAAGAGGTTGAAGAAAAAAATGCTTTTAAAAGCCTCTGACGATCAGGCAGCTCAGCTGGGATCGTCAGAGGCTTTTTCTACAACCTCTTTGGCTGAAGAAAAAAAATGCTTTTAAAAGCCTCTGACGATCCCAGCTGAACTGCACAATCATCAGAGGCTTTTTAAAAAAAACTTTTAAAAGCATTTTTTTCTACAACTTCTTCGGCCAAAGAGGTTGAAGAAAAAAAATGCTTGTAAAAGCCTCTGACGATCAGGCAGCTCAGCTGGGATCGTCAGAGGCTTTTTCTACAACCTCTTTGGCTGAAGAAAAAAAATGCTTTTAAAAGCCTCTGATGATCCCAGCTGAGCCGCACGATCATCAAAGGCTTTTTTTTTACTTTTAAAAGTATTTTTTCAGCCAAAGAGTTTGTAGAAAAAATGCTTTTAAAAGTAAAAAAAAAAAGAAAAGCCTCTGATGATCACGCAGCTCAGTTGGGCAGGGGTGGGGCAGGGATTTTTTGCTACCGGTTCTACGAACCACCCACCGCCATCGCTACCAGATCGGGTGATCTGATCCAAACCAGGAGCATTTCACCCCTGGGAAAAAAATACCCTACTTGGATTTGTAGACTTCCTGGGAACTGAGTGGAATTGAAAGTACCAAACCAAATAGAGTTGGAAGGGAATTTAGAGGTCCTAGTCGAGCCCTCTGCTCAAGGAGGAAACCCTACACCATTTCAGACAAATGGTTGTCCTATCTCTTCACGTTCAAAGCTTGGGAAAGATGAAAGGAACAGGGCAGGATGGATATTCTTCCATGGTGCACCAAAACCTACAATGAACAGTTGCAAGAATTGGGCACAGCTAATCTAGTCAAGAGAAGGACCAGGGGAGACATGATAGCAGTTGTCCAATATTTGAGGGGCTTCCACAGAGAGGAGGAAGGGGGTCAAGCTATTCCCCCAAACACCTGAAGGCCAGACAAAGAATAATGGATGGAAACTGATCCAAGGAGAGATTCAACCGGGAACTAAGGAGGAATTTTCTGACAGGGAGAACAATCAACCCATGGAAGAGAAGTTGCCTTCAGAAGTTGCGGGAGCTTCATCACTGGAGGCTTCGAAGAAGAGATTGGACTGCCATTGGTCAGAAGGTGTAGGGTCTCCTGCTGAGCAGGGGGTTGGACTAGATGACCTACAAGGTCCCTTCCAACTCTGTTAATCTGTTAAGTATCTGTTAATCCACAAAGTAAAATGGCTGGTTCCAGGGTGAGGTGCCCATCTCAAATTGGTCTCCATGCCTGCAATTCAGCCCTTAGCTAATGCATTTCCAAAAGTCACTCAGACTTTCTAGGCAACCTCTAAAATTTTTAAAGATTTTATCCTCATACATTGAATATGTTTGAGGATAAAATCTTTAAAAACACCCCAAGTGGAGCCTAGTAATTTAGTAAATTTAGAGTGTTCTCTTATTTGTTAGCTTTCAAAAGTTGATTTATCCTTGACTTACGACCGCAGTTGAACCCACCATTTCCGTTGCAAAGTCAGACATTTGCTTGGTGAATGTTGCCCCATTTTACGACCTTTCTTGCCCCAGGTTCTTAAGCGAATCCCTGCATTTCCTTCTTTCTCCTTTGTCACCCTATATCTCATAGGCTTGTAAGAAATGAACAATGTCAAATAAATTGAAGAATTTCAGATACAGGTTAGCCTCGATTTATGACCGCAATTGAGCCCAACAGTTCTGTCATTCAGCGAGACAGTTGTGAAGTAAATTTCACCCCGTTTTTATGATCTTTCTTGCCCCGGTTGTTAAGCGAATCCTTGCATATGTTCAATTAGCAACAGCGGTTGTTAAGTGAATCTGGGCTTTCCCATGGAATTTATTTGCCCGGAGGTCACAAAATGGGGATCATGTGACCCCGGGACATTACGACTGTCATAAATGTGAGTCAGTTGCCAAAGGTCTGAATTTTGATCGTGTATCCATGAGGGTCCTGCAACGGTCGTAACGGTGGAAAACATTCCTAAATCGCTTTTTTCATAGCCGTTGCAACTTCAAATGGTCACTAAGCGAAATATTATAAGGTAAGGACTCCCTGTAGAATCCAGTCAATCCCATCAGCTAAAACAGGGGTCTGCAACCTGCGGCTCTGGAGCTGCATGTGGCTCTTTCATCTGTCGGCTGTGGCTCCTGTCACTCAAAAGATGTGTCACAACTGCCAATGTGTGACGCCTGCCGGCACGCCATTTATTAAGCTTTTCAATCCATCTTTTTTTTTTCGGAGTTCAAAATGTTTTTCTTGCATGCAGAAATAAAAAAAATTTTTTTTTCTCTGTAGCAGTCCATTGATTACATAAATGCAACACACTATAGTTTTTTTTAATACATAGCATAAAGGTAAAAAACGATATATGCCAAAAGGTTTTTGTGGCTCCCGGTTGTTAAGGAATTCGCAGAGTAACCCTTGAGTAGCAAGGGTGTGCACATGAAAGCGATTGGCGCAGTCTAATAAACAGTCCAGGTCATACACATATAAAGCAGGAAATCGCCAAAACGACAGTCCAGGGATAACCCAATAACAAAGTCTTCTTACCAGTCGTCTTAGTCATTCACAATAAACAGTTCTTCTGCATTTGCAAACAGTAGCATACAGAGTTATCAGAGAGCAAGAACAGCAAAGAGAACAAACCATGTTACTAGCTCCTCTTAAGGACATTGGCTACAGAGCTAACCAATCAGGACACAGTATGATGTCATACAGCAGTCTTAAAGCTACATTGATGATTTATATATTGCCAACTCAACAAGTTAGGTAATAATCATTTCCTAACACCGGTGTTTTCTTTTCTGTGGGAAACAGGTCCAAATAGTTCTTTGAGTGTTTAAGGTTGCCGACCCCTGGGCTAAAACATTGGGTTTCACATCCCAGAGAAAATGTCTGTATTTGAGAGTTTTCCTTGGTACCAAGACTGTTGATTGACAGATTTGAAAAGAAATAGAATTTCCTCTGTTTGTCCTAACTGGACTCTGGAGATTATGCAGGGCCAAAAACTCCCGGCTTGATCCAGAAGGCAGGAAGTGATTTTGCAAAAGCCTTTCTGTGCATTTGATAGAAGTTCCTGTTGATTGCATTTTTATAGCTGCCCCAAAGGCATTTTCCAGCATTATAAAATAACTCCGCGGATATTTTTATATCCAAGTAGTCGAGGACCTTCCTTCTCGCTCGTGAGGCTTTCGAACCTAGCAACCTTCCTTTGTCGTTTTCCTTTTCCTTTTTTTTCCCCTGCAAAGAATTCGGTTTCTTCTGCAGAGGAGTGTTCCAATTTTATTTTAATTTTTTTAAAAATTTGTATCTTTCAGCGAGAGAGAGAGGGAAAGAGGAAAAAAAAATGAATGAGAAGATATGCAAAGAAAAGAACCGAGATTGCATCTGGAATGTAGAATTACCTCTCTCGAAAGCCAGCCAGACGGGGTGTGGAGAAGTGGTTTTTTGTGGTTTTTTGTGGGTTTTTTTCTTCTTCTTTGTGTTGTTGCGTTGCCTCAACAAATGTTTAGCTGGGAGACAAAATGAGGGCTTAACACCTCCTTGCAGATGGCATTCAGCTTTGGAAAGCTTGCTAAACAATTCAGTGAAAAGTTTTGTGACACCTGCGGGATAAAAGCTCTTTCATACCGAGATGTTTTGCAACCAAGACTTTTGTGAGGTCACACAAAGAGGGTGTGCGACTTGATGCCGTGTCCAGGTTGAACAAGGCTACTTGCTCCAAGGAGAGAAGCAAGCTTGAACTAAGAAGAAATTTCCTGGCAGTGAAAACAATTAATCAGTGGAACGACTTGCCGCCAGAAGTTGTGAATGCTCCAACACTGGAAGTTTTTAAGAAGAGGTTGGATAACCATTTGTCTGAAGTGGTGTAGGGTTTCCTGCCTAAGCAGGGGGTTGGACTAGAAGACCTCCAAGGTCCCTTCCAACTGTTATTCTGTTCTGTTCTGTTCTGTTCTGTTCTGTTCTGTTCTGTTCTGTTCTGCTCTGCTCTGCTCTACTTCTATTCTACTCTACTCCTACTCTTCTCCTACTCTACTCTTCTACTCTACTCTACTCTACTCTACTCTACTCTACTCTACTCTACTCTACTCTATATTCTATTCTATTCTATTCTATTCTATTCTATTCTATTCTACTCTACTCTACTCTACTCTACTCTACTCTACTCTACTCTACTCTACTCTACTCTACTCTACTTCTATTCTACTGTACTCCTACTCTACTCTACTCTACTCTACTCTTTTACTCTACTCTACTTTCTATTCTATTCTATTCTATTCTATTCTATTCTATTCTATTCTATTCTATTCTACTCTACTCTACTCTACTCTACTCTACTCTACTCTACTTCTATTCTACTCTACTCCTACTCTACTCTACTCCTACTCCTACTCCTACTCCTACTCTACTCTACTCTATTCTTCTCTTCTACTCTACTCTACTCTACTCTACTCTACTCTACTCTACTCTACTCTACTCTACTCTACTCTACTCTACTGTACTCTACTCTTCTATTCTATTCTATTCTATTCTATTCTATTCTATTCTATTCTATTCTATTCTATTCTATTCTATTCTATTCTATTCTATTCTATTCTATTCTATTCCTTCCAACTCTGTTACTCTGAATAGGAAAGTTCTGGGGGTTCCAGTTGTGGTCAGCAGCTGCTAAGCTACATCCTCATTTCAGCCAGTGGAGAAAGAAACACAGCTCACCTATTTGTCAAAGAATGGGGAAGTCGAATGGCGAGATTTCATTCCTTGCTTTCCCATCTTTGACCCCCTCAAGACGTTTTGCAATTTGAGGTTAAGTCCCTTTCTTCATTGCCACTTCATTGTCATGTAGTGTGTGTAGTGTACACACACTACATGAATAGTCAATGACTTTCTGTATTTTAAGAAAGTTAGGGGCAAGTGTTTAGGGTTTGTGGAAGGAAGAACTGCTCCCCAAACAGAAAAATGTATACTGTTGCACAATAAAGTTATTACTATTATTATTTAAGTCGCATTTTTTTCCTCTCTGCAGAGTTTAGGCAAACAGGGCCTTAGCAGGGAAAGGGAAGGGAAGTCTTAAACTTCTTCAAAACACCTGGCAGGTAAGGCTGGAAGGCTGCGTGAGGTAGACAAGAGCAGTAACAGTAACAGAGGACCTTGGAGGATTGGACAGACCTGTACCAGGGATTCGAACCGCCGAACTGCCGACTTTTCTGTTCGCCAAAGCTCAGCGTCTTAGCCACTTGAGCCACCTAGTCAGACCGTCAGCCACTGAATCAGCAGAGGTAGACAGAAGGAGGAGGAGAAGAAGGGTGTTGTCTTACGTTCAGGAGAACATGTTGCTGGAGGCCACCAGACAAGGCGTGGAGCAGAAGAGACCACATCTGGGAAGGTTGGAAGAAATATCCTTCCTGGTTCAGTTCCAAGTGGGGGAAAGAGACACTGGATTTATGGAAGCTGCTTGGAAAGAATTGGTGAAAACAGGATCACATGCCTTGGAGATCTTGGGCGAAGAAAGGGCAGAGATGCTGAGGGTGGGTTTTATACCCTCTGTTGGGTGTTGAATTTGAGCTTGTGTTCTGATTGGTTCTCAGACTCCCATGGGGTCATGCAGGGGTAACTTTGTAAGTTGTCTGTGTCCCAGGCTTGGTTGACTCCTGCTGGATGATGATATAATGAAAGGGCCTCGAGCAAGTCCTACTATGGCTCTGCCTGAAGGAAGTAGATCTTTGTTACGTAGAATAGACTGGCCTTAATGGCCCATTGACAAAAGTGGGGAGGGGGGAAGCTGAGTTTCTGCCTCCCTTTTAGGGGAAATATTCTGCCCTTTTAATATTTTCTAAAATCTCTCATTTTCCTAGGAGAGGGGTGGGTGCTAACTTCCTACAGGAGAGCCAAAAGTCAGAGGAACTGCTGCCAAGAAGAAGATCCAGGAAGGTCTCCCAAGGCAGATGAAGCCAGAGAAGGAAAATCAGCAGAAAAAAACCCAAACAAACAAAACATCAGAAGTTGGCATAATGCAGGAGTTCCTGGTGCTTCACGGATTAGAAAACTGGCCATAAAAACATTGAGAGAAAAAACACCCAGGCATTTAAAAAGCCAATGGCTACATTGGGTGGAAGGAGGGAAAAACGAGCAGCGGGGTGTTTTCTTATATATGTAGGGTAATAAAAAATTAAGTTGTTTAACTAAGTTGCTAGAGTATATATTTGTGCTTGGTTCCTATAGTGTTTGTGTTTCTTTGTGTCAGGGTGGTTAACTCCCGGCAACAGCCAGAACAAGTCGCTGCAGTTTTCTTGGCAAGAGTTCAGAAGTGGCTTGTTGTTGGGCCAGTCACTCTTTCTCAGCCCTAGGAAGAAGGCAGTGGCAAAGCATGATATATATAGATGATAGATAGATGGATGGAATGATAGATAGATAAGTTAGATGATAGATAGATAAGATGATAGATAGATAGATAGAGATAATGTTAAATAGATAGATGATAGACGATGCATAGATAGATAGATAGATAGATAGATAGATAGATAGATAGATAGATAGATAGATAGATAGATAGATAGATAGATAGATAGGTTAGATGATAGATGGATAGATAGATAAGATAGATGATAGATAGAGATAATGTTAAATAGATAGATGATAGACGATGCATAGATAGATAGATAGATAGATAGATAGATAGATAGATAGATAGATAGATAGATAGATAGATAGATAGGTTAGATGATAGATGGATAGATAGATAAGATAGATGATAGATAGAGATAATGTTAAATAGATAGATGATAGACGATGCATAGATAGATGATAGATAGATGACAGATAGATAGATAATGTTAAATAGATGACAGATGATGCATAGATAGATAGACATAATGTTAAATAGATAGATGATAGATGATGCATAGATAGATAGATAGATAGATAGATAGATAGATAGATAGATAGATAGATAGATAGATAGATAGATAGGTGATAGATAGATAATGTTAAATAGATGATAGATGATGCATAGATAGATGGATAAGATAGATGATAGATAGAGACAGATAGATAGAGAGAATGTTAAATAGATAGATGATAGACGATGCATAGATAGATAGATGATAGATAGATGATAGATAGAGATAATGTTAGATAGATGATAGATGATGCATAGATAGATAGATAGATAGATAGGTTAGATGATAGATGGATAGATAGATAAGATAGATGATAGATAGATAGATAGATAAGATACATGATAGATAGATAGAGATAAAATAGATAGATGATAGACGATGCATAGATAGATAGATGATAGATAGATGACAGATAGATGACAGATAGATAATGTTAAATAGATGATAGATGATGCATAGATAGATAGATAAGATAGATAATAGATGATAGATAGATAGAGATAATATTAAATAGATAGATGATAGACGATGCATAAATAGATAGATAGACAGATGATAGATAGATAGAGATAATGTTAAATAGACAGATGATAGATAGATGATAGATAGATAGATAGATAGATAGATAGATAGATAGATAGATAGATAGATAGATAGATAGATAGATAGATAGATAGATAGATGATGGAAAGATGGATGATAGATGGATAAATAGATAATAAATAATAAATGGATGGATGGATAGATGGATAGTTGGTGATGGAGAGAGAGAGAGAGAGAGAGAAAGAAAGAGAGAGAGAGAGAGAGATGAAGAAAGTTGTAAAGTGGGGCCAAACTCACTGGACCAATGTCTCACTTAAGAACAAAAAGTTTGGCCTCAATTAGTGCCGTAAGCCGAGGGCTAGCCATACAAACAACTTTTTAATGGTGCAACGTTTGCTCGCTTGTTCAGGTTGCTCTGCTTCGTTGCCTTTCCTGTTAATCTTTAACATTTAGAAAAAAAATTATACCGCCGACTTGCTTTCCGGAGAGAAAGTCCTTCTGGGTTTTTGAAAAAGTTGTTTTTTTCTTCTTTTTTTTTCTTTTTTCATTTTTGCCAAGAAAAAGCACATTCAGCAGGGTTGAATTACTTATGCGCAGGTGAGGTATGATAGTTGTCCTTGTCACCTCGATAGATAGGTCGGTGTAATAGGCCAACATAGATGTATCTTTATTTTTAAGAAATAGACCAGGAGGTGGGGACAGAATTAAAAAAAAAAAAAGGCTAAGATGGCAGCCAAAACTGTACCAAGCCCCGCCCCCTTTTTAAAGCCGTAGTGTCTCCTTCAGAACCCGCAAAGGATGGAAAATGTCTCACAACTCAGCATACACAACAGAGATTTTCCAAGATTCCCCTGTTTGCCTTCGGGCTAATCTGTGCCTTAAAAAACAACTTCTTTGCCAACTCTATAGTTAACTTTCATTTAGTCCAATTAGCCATACATTTTTAAAAATATACCAGCTCCCCAATTTGCATGCTGCATTTTTCTGTAGGCGGTGGTGGAAATTAAATCTCATGCTGAAATTATTTGTTCCTAGGCCAGGCTTCTAGAAAAACCCAACTGCGGTCCTTGACATACGACCGTATTGGAGCCTGACGTTTCTGCTGCTATGCGAATTCGTGCCCCACGTTACAACTTCTCCAGCCACCTTTGTTAAAGGAATCACCCGTAGCTGTTAAATGAGTCACCCAGTCGTTAACTGAATCAGGCTTCCCTCACTGATCGTAAGGTCGCCAAAGGGGGATCACGTGACCCCTGGGAATGCTGCCACCGTCGTAAATACGAGTCATTTACCAAGTGTCCGAATTCTGATCATGTGACCCTGGAGATGCTGCCACTGTCGTAACTATGAATCAGTTGCCAAGCATCTGAATTCTGATCAGGTGACCCCAGGATGCTACCACCGTCGTAAATACGAGTTAGTTGCCAACTGTCCAAATTCTTATCACGTGTCCACGGGGATGTTTCAAGGGTCGTGTGAAAAACGGCCCCAAGGCACTTTTTCCAGTGCCGCTCTAACTTTAAATGGTTGCTAAATGAACTATTGTAAGCCGAGGACTTCCTGTAGTGTAAAGCACAGAGAGACATTTATTTCACCCATCTCTAAAAAAAAAAAAGAAAATAATATTACAGGAGTCTCTCTTTGCTGTCTTGGCAAAGGGGTAGCCTCTCCTTTCCTTCCAGCTGTGACGGTACACACAGATAAGAACAACAACTCCAGATTTTACAACCGGGTGTGAATTAAATGCCCACGAAAAGCACACGGTGTAAAATTCTTTGGAAAGCTTCATCCAGGCCCTTCTGGATTACGTCTTGTTGCTTAGAAGCAGAGATAGTATTCAGCTGGTTCAGACTGGTTCGCCCGTACCGCTAATGAAAATCACAGGTGGGCCCCGTCTCCCAACTGTCCTATTTAGGTACGTTTTTCAGGCCGGGTCCATGCGCAAAAGACACACGAGTGATCGAAGCACACGTGCAGATGGCCGTGCGCATGTGTGAAGGTAGCACATGCGAGCAAAGCTTGCGTGGCGTGGGCGCGCTCACTTTTGCAAAACCGGTAGGGATGGTAAGTGAATACCAGCCCTGCTTGGAAAAATGAAATCAGCATTACTGCTGACACAACGGGTCGCAACGTTCCTCTGAATTCCTTGAACATCCGACAAATAAGCAGTGGGTGAGAAGAAGAGATTCCTGGGATTGTGACAGAATGGTTATGTGATCCTAGTAACAATCACAATTTTGGGAACCTTGATTTTATTTATTTACTTATTTGGCTTTGATAAGGAAGTGTTGTGGTCTGCCAGTCGCCTGCGGAGCTGGCACCCGAGTCGGACAGTGAGGAGGCTGGGGAGGAACGTGGGACAGTCCTGGAGTCTGGGGAAGGCTCAGTCGAGGGCTCTGCGTCGGAGGCAGAGAGGGGACCAGGGCCATCGGGGAGTTGTGTGCAGACTCCGGAGCCTCCAGAGGCTGACATCAGCGAGGCAGAGGAACAGAGGGAGCCTGTTCTCATTGCACGCATGCGCAGAGCTGCCAGAAGGCAAGAATAGTTAAAACAAAAGGGGCAACTTGGGAGTAAGGCTTGGAGATGATTGGCCCTTCCCATAAGTCATAAAGGAGGAGCAAAGGCACATGAGCCTTTGCAGGGAGCAACTTTGTTGATGGTCGGTTTGTATTTTGAAGCTCCTTTTTGACTCTGTGCTCAGTGTGGCCTTGCAAAGCTAATTGCCAATTAGGTATTTGGCAGCGTGTCAAGAGGGATAAAGGTGGGTGCGTATCAGCCTTATCCTGAAGGACTGTGGCAGACTTCTATTGGACTCTTTACAAACTCTTGGTGCTTCAGCACAGGCTGGGAATGAACAGAATTCACAGCCATTGAAATAAAAAAAGAGGGTTATGGAACTAATTCTGTGCTTCTTACTGTCTCAGGAAGCCTAGATCAGAACAGGAGGTTAGAGGCCATCCGCGTCCACTGTTCTTTTTAACGCCGCCTTCTTAACATTTCGGTTCTTCTCACCCCTAACTTTACACCTGCTTCACAACTGCTTGGAAGTCAAGTTTCCTGAAACCGAAGTTGGATCCCTGATCGCCTTAGAGATGCCATTTTCTTGGAAACAAAGAAACGGTCCTGCAACCGTTCTTCATATGTTCCCAGTCCCCTAATCATCTTGGTTGCTCTTCTCTGCACTCTTTCTAGAGTCTCAACATCTTTTCTTCCATTGTGGTGACCAAAACTGGATGCAATGATGGATTTACAGAAGCGGGAACTTTATATTATTGGGTCCCACAACCTTAGAGTAATAGAGTTGGAAGGGACCTTGGAGGTCTTCTAGTCTATCCACCCCAAAGCCATCTTCAGGCCAGGAATCCTCATTCCATCGCTGGCAAATGGCTGTCTAACTTAGTTTGAAGTCTTTGCTGCAGCATCCAGAACACCAGGAGGCAGGCTATTCCATTGTTTAATATTTTTACAGTCAGGAAATTCCTCTTTATTTATTTATAGTGTGGGTCTTCTTCTGTAAAGCTACCTTAGATTGGTTCTTCTCATGCTTTGAGTGCTCGAGATAATAAATCCACACTTTCCTCCCTCTGCCAACCTTTGAAGCACTGGATGATTGCTATTATATCTTGTCTTAATCTTCTCTCCTTCAAGCTAAATATACCCAGTTCTTTTCATCAGATTCCTGAATTGAACTTCCTGAATTGCCTTCTCCTCCAGGTTTTCCATCCATGGTACTTTCCCTCTCCTCTGATTGAAGACAATCCTCTTGAAATCTAGAACATGACTCTACCTACCTTAAGTTCTCCTTCTCTGCATTAAGGCCACTCTCTTCCAAAGCTTTTCCAACTTCTTGAACCCGTCCTCGTCTCACCGTATAGCTGATCCTCCTAAGTTTTCTTTTCCACCTTTGGAATGATGAAGTTTGTCTCCAAGGGATGTCAAGAATCCGCTGGCTCTCCATTACTCACTGACTTTGATTTCCCAGATAGTTCAATTCTTCGTACTATGTTTCTAGGCGCCTCAACTATCTGATTTGGGAAGAACTTCATCCCTATCTTCTGCTTAGTTTCATGGCTTGTACTACAACATACCACTTTGGGGTAGTGGTTAAAGAGCCAGGGGACAGTGAGTTCTAGTCCTATCTTAGGCATGAAAGCTGGCTGGTTGACCTTCGGCCAGTCACCAGGAGAGGGTGAGTTTTAGTCCCACTTTAGGCATAAAATCTGGCTGGGTAACCTTGGGCGAGTCACCAGGAGAGGGTGAGTTCTAGTCCCGCTTTAGGCATAAAATCTGGCTGGGTAACCTTGGGCAAGTCACCAGGAGAGGGTGAGTTCTAGTCCCACTTTAGGTATAAAATCTGGCTGGGTAACCTTGGGCGAGTCACCAGGAGACGGTGAGTTCTAGTCCCGCTTTAGGCATAAAATCTGGCTGGGTGACTTTGGGCCAGTCACTCTCTCTCAGCCCAATTTAGCTGTCGTTGTGAGAAAAGTAGGAGGAGAAAGTTGTGTTGGAGATTTCACTGCCTGGAGTTATTTGTAAAAATAATAAAGGTGGGATGTAAATAAATAAATAACTTCAACAGTGTAACTTTTTTTTGGTTTTTTGAAGTTTCAATTTTCACCCAAATAGTTTCTACTGGATTTTTCCTTGGTGTCATGAATTTTTATATAGGTGAAGTCATCCTTGATAAAAAAAAATGCTATTTCTTTCTCCCTCACACACTTAGAGATTTGTCGTTCGGGACTAATTATATCTTCCTTGTACTCTCTTCCAATTATTGGTTCTGTCCCCTGAGATTCCCTCTTATCAATGCCTCATTTGCCCACTGTCCTCCTCTCCCTGCCCCCTCCCCTCCCCAGAATTCAAATCTTCCAAGTTTGTTCCCAAACTCTGGCCAATCCTTCCTTATTACTGTCCCATTCTGCATGGATAGAAGTAAGATTGATAGCTCAATCTGCTGTTGCCTCTGAAAGATGCACATTCTCTGCCTCGATAGAACAACAGAGTTGGAAGGAACCTTAGAGGTCTTCTAGTCCAACCCCCTCTTCAGGCAGGAAGCCCTGGCCTATACCCTTCCAGACAAATGGCTCTTCTTCAAAATTTCCAGTGCTGGAGCACCACAACTTCTAGTGGCCAGCTGTTCCACTGGTTAATTGTTCTCACTGCTGGGAAATTCCTTCTTAATTCCAGATTGCTTCTCTCCTTGATTAATTTCCATCCGTTGCTTCTTGTCCTTCCTTCAGGTGCTTTGAAGAATAGGTTGACTCCCCTCTTCTTTGGAGAAGCCCCTCAAATATTGGAAACCCTGCTATCATGTCCCCCCCAGTCCTTCTTTTCTAGACTAGACACACCCAATTCCTGCAACTATTCGCCATATGTTTTATTCTCCAGCTCCAGAGCGTTCTTCTCTGCACTCTTTCCAAATATTTTATTCACAGTATTTGCAAATCAATCTATTAAGGTACCGAGAATTATGGGTTGGCCAATGAATCAATATATTAAGAATTATGAGTTGGCCAATGGAATCAATATATTAAGGTATCAAGAATTATGAGTTGGTCAATGAATCAATATATTGAGGTATTGAGAATTATGGGTTGGCCAATGAATCAATATATTAAGAATTATTAGTTGGCCAATGGAATCAATATATTAAGGTATCAAGAATTATGAGTTGGCCAATGAATCAATATATTGAGGTATTGAGAATTATAGGTTGGCCAATGAATCAATCTATTAAGGTATGAAGAATTATCAGTTGGCCAATGGAATCAATCTATTAAGGTATCAAGAATTATCAATTGGCCAATGAATCAATCTATTAAGCCTAGGTATTGTGAATTATGGGTTGGCCAATGAATCAATCTATTAAAGTATCGCAAATTATGGGTTGGCCAATGAATCAATATATTAAAGTATCACGGATTATGGGTTGGCCAATGAATCAATCTATTAAGGTATCAAGAATTATCAGTTGGCCAATGAATCAATATATTAAGATATCAAGAATTATCAATTGGCCAATGGAATCAACATATTAAGGTATCAAGGAATTATGGGTTGGTCAACAGAATCAATCTATTAAGGTATCGAAAATTATGGGTTGGCCAATGAATCAATATATTGAGGTATTGAGAATTATGGGTTGGCCAATGCAAAGAGGTGTGTGTGTGTGTGTGTGTGTGTGTGTGTGTGTGTGTGTGTGCAGAACCCTGGAACGTAAGTCCAGAAAAATAAGACTCCCATCGTCCCCCCTCCCCACCCCGCAGGAGGAGACCTCCCCTTCCCTCCCCTCCGTTTCGCACCCCCCCTCCCAGCCCGCATCCTGCCTTCTTCCTCGATCTCTCGTGGGGCCGCCCCCACTTCCCTTCCGACGCCTGCGATTGGTCGGGGCGGGCATAGAGAGAGAGGGGGGGGAGGGCAGGAAAGCCCCTCCCTCCAGCAGCTTCAATGGGGAAAGTCGCTTGTCGAAGACTTTCAGTTTGTCTGCGGAGGAAACCGTGGCACCATCCAAGAGAGGGAGGGAAGGACCGGACCCCGAGGGGGCTGGAGAGAGACAAGCCCCCCTTCCCCACTCCTCTCACTCCCCAACCGTCCGGCCACCGAGCCAAAGCCGCGGAGAGGATCGCAAAAAAGGGGCGGCCAAGGGGAAAGGAGAGAAGGTGGAACCGGAGTGACTTCGGATTAAAAGGGAGTCCGGAATAGGATTTGCAAAGCGGACGGGGTGGGTTTTTGGTAGCCCAGCTGGCGCATCTCTTGGCTCCGCTGGCCACCGGCTGCGGGGGGCTCCTCCTCACCTGTCCTGCCTTACCTGGAGCCCCCTCGGGTGGGTGGGGGGGAAGAGGAGGAGGAGAAGAAGAGGAAGAAGAAGAAAAAAAATGAGCCAGCATGTCTGATAAAATGTCCAGTTTTCTCTACATCGGCGATGTGGTTTCGCTTTACGCCGAGGGCTCGGTCAACGGTTTCATCAGCACCTTGGGGTAGGTAAGGCGCTGGCGGGGGGGGGGGGGAGGCGGTCATGCCCGATCCTCCGCTCGCTTTCGGTTCTCGGAGTCGGGCTCTTGCGAAGAGGAAGAGCGGGGAAGTTGGGGGAAGGAGAGAGAGAGAGAAAAGTACCCCGTACAGGAAACATAGAGCCGGAGCTGTCAAAACAGCAGGTCGCTAAACGAGGCTCGTTGCAAGACTCCCCTTCCCTCCCTCCCTTCCAGCTGGACAATTCGCCCGGTGGAACGACTGGCCTCTAGAAATGCTCCTCAACCTTGGAGAGTGTTTTTTTTGTCTTTTTTAATAAGACCAGATCATGGTTGGTCCGGAAGGGTGTGTATTTAAGGTGGGTGGGTGTCTCCTGGTTGAGTCGAGGGTTGGACTAGAAGATCTCTAAGGGTCCCTTCCGATGCTCTTCTTCTCTCTTAGGGACCCGCCCGCCATCCTCTGCCATTCTGGCAGCCCTCGGCTTAGCTCCGGCTTGACAGCGTCTCCCTTCCACGTGCGCGCGGGGAGGGGAGGAGGGGAAGGGAAAGTTGGGGGGGGGGGCAGATCAGAGCCTCCCCCCAATTGGGGTCGGCAGGCTTCCCGTCCCTCCAACACCCCCATCAGGAGCCCAGGGGGTCCCGGAGTGCTCAGGGTGTCGTCTCAGGGTGACTTTGTCCTGGAGATCCCCGCAAAAAACGGTGCCATGTGTTCTGACTTTCTGCCGGAGGTGGTTTGGTGAGGCAGGAAGTTCCGCAGGCTGATAGGCTCTGATCTGCTCCCCACCTGGCCCAGATGGGAGGCAGGTGTGTGTGTGTGTGGGAGCTGCACCACTCTTGACTCTGGGTCCTTCTGGATGGATGCCTGTTTAGGGGAGGGGGAGAGGGGGCTTAGACAGAAGAGAAGGGCAGAACAAGAAGCAAAGAAGGGGTAAGAGACCCTTCCTGTCCTAAGAACTAAGGACAGATTTCCTGGAAATTTCCTGCTCTCTGAGCTTGGCGGGTTTTCTCGTTTCATTAGCCAACTCAGCAACACCATCCGGGCTAAAGGGAGAAGGGTTTGCAGGGGGGAAGGAGGAGGAAGAGGAGGAAGAGGAGGAGAAGGGGGAGGAGGAGGAAGAGGAGGAAGAGGAAGAGAAGAAAGAGGAGGAGGAGGAGGAATTCTGGAGTCCTTGGTGCTGTCTGGGCGAACATTTCATTAGCTACGTAACATGTAACATCATCAGTGCTAGAAGGGAATGGGGTGTGCAGTGAAGAGGAGGAGGAAGAGGAGGAGGAGGAAGATTATGGGGTTCTTGGTATCCTCTGAGCTTGAGGGGCTGCCCCAGAGAGGAGGACGACAACCTATTTTCCAAAGCAAGGCCAAGACAAGGAACAATGGATGGAAACCAAATCAAGGAGAGATTCAACCTAGAAATAAGGAGAAAGTTCCTGACAAAACAAATTAATCAGTGGAACATCTTGCCACCAGAATTTGTGAGTGCTCCAACGCTGGAGGCTTTCAAGAAGAGATTGGACTGCCACCTGTCAGAATCGGTATAGGGTCTTCCGAGTGGGCGGGGCCGGGGGTTGGACTAGATGACCCACAGGGTCCCTTCCGATTCTGTTCATCTGTTAAGTATCTGTCAATCCATAAAGTGAGATGCCTGGTTCCCTGGTGAAGTGCCATTTGTCTGAGATGGATTAGGACCAGAAGACCTCCAGTCCTATGTTTCTATGAACTTGGTCCGGGGGTTAGAGTCGAAAGACCACCAATGTTGGGCTCAATTGTGGTCGTAAGTCAAGGACTACCTGTAGAGGATGGATTCCCCCCCCACCCCCATCTAAGTAACCAAGTGATCATTCTTAATATTGTGACATGGGAACAAACCTCAGGTTTTTCACTCCCCTGAAAGCAAGCTCTCTTAAAAAGAGACTTTCTTCTCTTCCAAAATACGTCCTTTTTCTTCTCTCCCAGCTTTTAAACCAGTCTTGGAGGGATCCCTAAGGCTACTTAAAGATTGGACCCGCAGAGTTGAAAGGGGACCCCTGAGGTCTTCTAGTCCAACCCCAATCTCTTCTTAAAAACTTCCAGTGCTGGAGCAT
Source organism: Coluber constrictor foxii (assembly GCA_038048745.1). NCBI lineage: Eukaryota > Metazoa > Chordata > Lepidosauria > Squamata > Colubridae > Coluber > Coluber constrictor. Next base: position 155,884 of record CM075964.1, on the reverse strand, counting down.
TTACAACTTGGGCTTTGAAGAATCCTGCTCTGGCAGGATTAAAATATTAAAAATAAATAAATCAATCAATCAATTAGTTTTTTAAAAAATACTCCTTCTATCTTTTCCAACTGTTTAGCCTCCAGAATTGCAACCCGGGTGTCAGTTTAGGAGAAGGTTTTGCAAAGGGTTTGTGCATTTTGTGTGTTTGTGCGATATAAATAGCCTGCCATTCGGAGACAATCCACTTGTCACTGCTTTACGATGCGATTATCGGAGTTATCGGAGTCAAAAATCTGGTTGGAGGGGAAAACCAATTTCGGGGGTGAGTCATTCCAGTGTGAGAATCGCTGCGAAGCTTCGGATGTGTGCCGTTGTGTCAGTGTGCACTGAGTTGTGATTTGTGATAAGCTCAGGTTTTTTCTGAATTCTGTTGGAGCCAGAGTGAGCTAGCTAGCTTTTATCCAGCATGGAAATTAACTTTTCTCGTTTCCAGGAAGAAAGCAGCTAATTAATTAAACTAGGGGTTGCTTTCTCTCTCTCTCTCTTTTTTAAACAAGTTTTATTGTGGTTTTTCCCCCGCCCTCCACATCTTTTTTTGAACAGAGTATTGGCCATATTTCATACAATTTATCAAATTCGAATACATTTTACTCGATTACAACTTTTGCCACAATTTCTTTTTTTCCCTTTTTTTTAAAAAAAAAATCAATATTTCTTTGCTTACTTATATAAACAGCATCTTCATTCGCCCTCAAATTCTAGTTTTCCTGCTTATTCATATTTATTCGCTTTTGTTTTTTTTTAACCATTCATTCTTTATCTTAGTATATTTAAATTTATATATGTTCGGGGTTGCCTTTTTTCCATTTCATCTTTTTTGTTGTACAGCAATCTTTCTTCTCAATCCTGCCATCTCTCTTCTTTCCCTCTTACTTTCTTTTTCCTTCCTCTCCTCCTCTTCTCTACTTCCCCTTCCTTTCTCCTTCTCCTCCTTTCTTCCTTCCAGTCTGGCTATCTCTCCTCCTCTAATTTCCTCTCTCTTCCTTCCTCCCCTCTCTTCCATCCCTCTCTCTTCTCCCCTTCACTTCCATCTCTCTACTCCTCTTTCATCTTTCTCTATTGCTGTATTCATTTTCAATTTAATATTTTCCACTAAGGTGTCCAGGCAATAGGGGTTGCTTTCTCGATGGAGGAGAGCTGGGCCTCGGCTTATGACCACATTTCTGTCACTAAGCAAGACAGTTATGAAGGGGAGCTCTGCCCCAGTGATTAAGGGAAACACTGCCGTCATTAAATTAGTCACACAGTTGTTAAATGAATCTGGCTTCGTTGTTAACTTTGCTTGGCCGAAAGTCAGAACAGGGGATCCCGTGACCTCGGGACAGTGCGACCGTCATAAATATGAGTCGGTTTCCAAGCGTCTGAATTTTGGTCACCTGACCACCGAGATGCTGTTATGGTCATAAGTGTGAAAAATAAGTCATAAATTGCTTTTTTCAATACCGTAGTAACTTTCAAGGGTCAAGAGCCTTGGTGGTGCAGCAGACTAAAATGCTGTTAAATAACACCAGCTGCCTGCAATTATTGCAAGTTCGAATCTCACCAGGCTCAAGGTTGACTCAGTCTTCCATCCTTCCGAGGTAGGGAAAATGAGGACCCGGATTGTGGGGGCAATAAGCTGATTTTGTATAAAAAAGAACACCGCTTGGGGGGGGGGCCGAAAGCCCTACTAAGCAGGTATATACAAAAGTATGAAGGCTATTGCTTAATGCATTGTTAGCCGCCCTGAATCTCCGGAGAAGGGCGGCATATAAATTGAACCAATCAATCAATCAATCAATCAATGAACTGTTTATATTGACATTCAGATGTGGCTGTCGCTTTCTGCTCCAAATAGTGGCTAGCTTAAATATTTGCCTTCAGGAGGATGCAATAATACTGGAAGTTTTAAAGAAGAGATTGGACAATCATTTGTCTGAAATGGGGTTTCCTCCCTAAGCAGGGGGTTGGATTAGAAGACCTCCAAGGTCCCTTCCACGCAGTGCCGTCTCTGATGGCACGCGAGCCGTCACCCTGATTCAGCTGTGCCGCACATGTGCGCACGCCTCTCGCTGGCGAGCTGGTTTTGCAGAGGGGGTGGGGTGTGTGCAGGAGGGGCCTGCGTGCGGGTGCCCGGGGGCACACGTGCGTTGCATTTTGGGGATTTGGATGTGCTTTGGGTGCTCGGTCCAGAAAAGGTTAGCTTGTCCACTGTCCTGTTCTGTCCTGTTCTGTTCTGTTCTGTTATTCTACTCTACTCTATTCTTATTTTCTATTCTGTTCTGTTCTGTTCTGTTCTGTTCTAGTCTAGTCTAGTCTAGTCTAGTCTAGTCTAGTCTAGTCTAGTCTAGTCTAGTCCAGTCCAGTCCAGTCCAGTCCAGTCCAGTCCAGTCCCGTTCCATCCCATCCTGTCCCGTCTGTCCTGTTCCGTCCCATCCCGTCCCATTCTGTTCTATTCCATTCCTTCGTTCCGTTCCGTTTCATTCCATTCCATTCCATTGTTCTGTTCTGTTCTGTTATTCTACTCTACTCGATTCTTAATGTCTAGTCTAGTCTAGTCCAGTCCAGTCCAGTCCAGTCCAGTCCAGTCCTGTTCCATCCCATCCCATCCTGTCCCGTCTGTCCTGTTCCATCCCGTCCCATCCCATTCTGTTCTATTCCATTCCTTCGTTCCGTTTCATTCCATTCCATTCCATTCCATTGTTCTGTTCTGTTCTGTTATTCTACTCTACTCTACTCAATTCTTAATTTCTATTCTATTCTATTCTATTCTATTCTATTCTATTCTATTCTATTCTATTCTATTCTATTCTATTCTATTCTATTCTATTCTATTCTATTATCTAGTCTAGTCCAGTCCAGTCCCGTCCCGTTCTATTCCATTCCATTGTTCCGTTCCGTTCCGTTCCGTTCCGTTCCGTTCCGTTCCGTTCCGTTCCGTTCGATTCGATTCTGATTCTGATTCTGATTCTGATTCTGATTCTGATTCTGATTCTGATTCTGATTCTGATTCTGATCCCGATCCCGATCCCGATCCCGATCCCGATCCCGATCCTATTCCTATTGCAGTCCATGCACATGGTGTGCTCCAGGAGAGCTTACCTATGCCGCAGCAGCCGAGCTATCAAAGGTTTCCTTTAAAACTGCAAGGTGATTTCCACTCCCTGCAGCCCAGTCCTTTTGTCAAAGTAAACACGATTATCAGAGAGAAAGTGGAGGCCAGCTTTCTCTCTAGCTGGGAAAACTGTGAGCTTTTTTTCCCTCTTTTTTTTGACTTCTTCTTCCCCAGCTTTAGACACTTTTTGCGAAATATTTGCAGGCTGTGATAATAACGGGAACCTTCCTGAGTTAGTGGGTGGGACTTTCAGGAGATCTCTTGCTCCGTTATCTCCTTTGTGTTCAGTTTATGGTTTGTTTCGCATCGGTTGTTAAATGAATCGGAACCGGCTAGATTCGCACAACCTGGAAGCAATGAATGACTTCATCCTGAACCTGGGGTTCGTATATCCCGCTAAGCCGAGATTAAACCAAGATCATCGTGTCTTAGCAGAAAGTGTGAAGTTGACCGCCATTTAGCACGCAACGGACAACAATTGCTAAATCTAGACTGGTGTTTCTCAAACTTGTAAACTTTAAGATCAATTTTAAATTAAATTAAATAATAAATTAAATAATAAAATAAAATAAAATAAAATAAAATAAAATAAATAAAATAATAAAATAAAATAAAATAAAATAAAATAAAATAAAATAAAATTAAATTAAATAATTAAATTAAATTAAATTAAATTAAATTAAATTAAATTAAATTAAATTAAATTAAATTAAATTAAATTAAATTAAATTAAATTATTAAATTAAATTAAATTAATTAAATATCAGTCAGGAGTCTGTGAGTTTGATCCTAGGTAGAGGCAGATATTTCTCTCCCTGGGCACAATGAGAATATATCTGCAGAACAGAACAGAACAGAACAGAACAGAACAGAATAAACAACTTTATTGTCACTTTGAATTGGCATACATTAAAATGTTTGTTGCATACAGCTCTTCAAAAAGTCACCACCTCCAATTTCACCTCCAACTACATAAACATGACAAAATACATACATACATACATACATAATTATGTATATACCAATATATATTATATGACACAGAGAAACAAGATTACAAGAAACAACACAATCTAGTTATACATGTACTTGGCAAGAAAAACGAATCTTGCGAGTTTATCAGACGGGTGGCATAGAGAACAAGGCTGTTCCAGAACCCGCTACTCCTGCTAGAAATACTTCGAAATCTCCCCCCTTTCACAGACCATGAAGTGGGTGCATGGGGTCTCTAACAAGGCTTTGAGCGCTAAGCACATAGTGCATATAAGCAGTACCCTGAATAAAGGGAAGCGAGTTTCCTATGATCTTCTCCGCTGTCCTCTCCACTCTCTGTAGGGACTTTCTATCTGAAGCAATGCGGTCACCAAATCAGACAGTGGTGCAGTTTGTTAACACGCTCTCCATCCTGCCTCTGTAAAAAGTGGCCAGGACAGTAGGAGAAAGATGTGTTTTGATTCTAACGAAATATAGAATTTTTAATAATCTGATTGAGGGAACGTTCGCCCGTTCTTCGTAGGCTAGGTCAGGAAACACTTGATTGGGCCGGTGGAATTCGGTTGTTGCGATGTATAACGACAATCTCTTAAACGCTTGACAAAAATAAACTTTGTAGATAGCATTGTTCCGTGCAAGCTTTGAAGTGTCTCTTTAAAAAACGCATTTTGACTTGGAAGCAATCCCAGTTGTTGAACACAGTGGATTACAGCTAGATCTCGATTTACAACCCCGATGGAGCCGAAAAACTTCTGCTGCTAAGTGAAACATTGGTTGAGTGAATTTTGCACCATTTTATAACCTGCCTTGGCACGGTTGTTAAGTGAATCACAGCAGTTGGGAACTGAGTCACACGGTTGTTAAGTGAATCTGGCTTCCTCACTGCTTGTCAGAAGGTCACAAAAGGAGGATTGCGTGGCCCCGGGATTCTGCAACCGTCATAAATACGAGTCAGTCGCCAAGCATCCGAAATTTGATCACACGACCACGGGGGAGGCTGCAAAGTGGTCGTAAGTGTGGACAATGGTCATAAATCACTTTTCTCTACCTCCGTAGCTCCGAATGGTCACGAAATGAACTGTCGTAAATCAAGGACTATCTATACTCTCAAGGAAATAATCCAAGGGCTGGATTGCAGCCAGATTTGATTCTCTTATTTGAAATTCTGCCTTCGGCGGCACAATGTCGCAATTGATTTCTTCTTATGCAATAAAAATATAATTATTTTGAAAGCAGTAATCGCGACCACATTCTTTTAACGGGAGAAAGAATTCCAAGTAATTGCACGGGGCTGATAAACTTCTGAAAGCTGCTCAACTTGTAAACTCTGGTTTGAACAGATTTGACTGAAATCGATGACAATTCTAGGAAAAGTAATTTTACCCCCCCTCCTTTTTCTTTACAATCCTTATCTGATTAAACCCTACTGTGCTAAGAGTGTTAAACTGCACGTCAAACCTGATTTTAAAGGCCTATAAAGAGAACGCAGACCCTTCATAAATCCACTTAGTGACAGCTTAACTTTGCAGATGGCCATAGCTTAAAAGGATCTTCTGGAGAACATTTTTTTGGGAAGATTTCACATCCCTTTTTTAAAAAAAATGGAACTGGCACACAATGCATGAATGAAACACGGGTGATTAGTGAATTCCACTATGACAAAAATAAGGATAGAGTTTTATGTGTCGGATATCCTATTTCCCCCCCCCCCCCCCCCACGGACAAATGCTATGCTAGTTGCCATTTTTCATTCTTATATATCAGGGGTGTCAAACCCTGGAGGCTCAGCGGCGAAGACGCTGAGCCTGTCGACCAGAAAGCTCAGCATTTCGGCGGTTCGAATCTCGAGAACAGATTTATTTATTATTTATTTATTGGTTCGATTTATATGCCGCCCTTCTCTGGAGATTCAGGGAGGCTTACAATGTGTGAAGCAATAGCCTTCATACTTTTGTATATACCTGCTTAGTAGAGCTTTCGCCCCCTCACCCAAGTGGTGTTCTTTTTTATACAAAGTCAGCTTATTGCCCCCACAATCCGGGTCCTCATTTTATCTACCTCGGAAGGATGGAAGGATGAGTCAACTTTGAGCCTGGTGAGATTTGAACTTGCACTAATTGCAGGCAGCTGGCAGCTAAGTGCTATTTAACAGCGCTTTAGTCTGCTGCTCCACCAAGGCTCTTCTCCTTCTCCTTCAACTTCTCCTTCTCCTTCTCCTTCTCCTTCTCCTTCTCCTTCTCCTTCTCCTTCTCCTTCTCCTTCTCCTTCTCCTTCTCCTTCTCCTTCTTATTTATTTATTTATTGGTTCAATTTATGTGCGGGCCTTCTCCGGAGATTCAGGGAGGCTTACAATGTGTGAAGCAATAGCCTTCATACTTTTGTATATACCTGCTTAGTAGAGCTTTCGGCCCCCCCTAAGCGGTGTTCTTTTTTATACAAAGTCAGCTTCTTGCCCCTACAATCCGGGTCTTCATTTTAGGTACCTCTGAAGGATGGAAGGATGAGTCAACCTTGAGCCTGGTGAGATTCGAACTTGCAGTAATTGCAGGCAGCTGCTGTTACTTAACAGCATTTTAATCTGCTGCACCACCAAGGCTCTCCTGCGTGAAGAAGGGGTTGGACTAGATGACCTCCAAGGACCCTTCCAACTCTGTTACTCTTACCCATGTCATGTTGTCACGTGAGGTATCAGGACATTTTTCCTCCCCTTCGCTAAACTGGGTGGGGGCGGGGCCAGCACGCGACGCATCCGGCCCACATCCCATGAATTTGACGGCCCTGTTGTATGTAGATAGTCCTTGACTTAAAACTATGACCGCTCAACGTTACAACAGCGCTGGAAAAAGTGTGCATTTTTCCACATTTAGGACCATTGCAGTGTCCCCCTGGTCATGTGATCAAAATTCAGAGGCTTGGAAACTGGCATGTATTCGTGCCTGTTTCATTCTGCGTAGGATCACGCAATCCTCTTTTGCGAGCTTCTGGCGAGCAAAGTCGATGGGGAAACTGGATTCATTTAACACAACTATGTTTCTGACTTAACCGCGGCAGCGATTCACTTAACGGTGGCACGAAAGGTCATAAAATGGGGCAGAAATCACTGAGCAGCTGTCTCACTTAGCCGCGGAAATGTTGGGGTCCCTCGCGGTCGTAAGTCGAGGTGGTATTTGCCGGTTCTCCGAACTACTCGAAATTTCCACTACCGGTTCTCCAGAACCTGTCAGAACCTGCTGGATTTCACCCCTGGTAATGAGCTAGTTTTAGAAAATATACCTTTTCCCAAAAGGTTTCCACAATTTTGGCCACTACTGTAGTTGCAAACTTTTATGAATCTGGCACCGTTGCAGAGATAGGAAAAAAAAGTTCTTTCTTTTTCCTACACTCGGTGGAAAACTTTCCAAAGGTCCTTAAGATTTTATCCTCCAGCCCAAAGCAAACAGATGTTCTCATCAGCTGCTACTTAGTGGAAGTGGCTCACGGATTATTTGAATCACGAGCCGTTGGGTTGATTTATCCTGACACAAAACAGCACCGCCCAGCCGGCGAAAAAGCTTTGCAACAGGGAACAATGTGAAATTCCAAGATTATTGGCACAATCAAAAGCTTGCTTTCCGGTCCTTGATTTTAACAGATAACGCAACCTGTGAAAAAAATCTTCCGCCAATCCCATAGATACAAGCTGAAAAATAAAAATAGATATTCTCCAGCGTTAGCTTCCAGGAGTAACTTTCAAGAATCGCTACGAAATAACGCTGTTCCATTTAGTTTTTATTTTTAAAAGGAAAATAGCAGTCACAATATAAAGAAGGAAAGTGAAACACGTAGAAAAAAATGAGAGATACAAAAATTGTCACCATAGAAAAAACGAGATATAGAAAAATGATCCTCATGTCGGTTAATAGTTAGGTCACCTTTAGTATGAATGACGGCCTTACAACATCTTCCCGTGGAGTGAACCAAGTCTTTGAGTCCTGCAGCTGTTATCATGTGAAACCACGATTGAATGATGGCTTCTGTTAACTGGGTTTTATTGCTGGGTGGCTTCTGACTAACCAGTTTCTTGAGTCGGCTCCATAGATTTTCAATTGAGTGAAGGTCTGGCTATTCCCAGGCCATTCCAGCAGTGGAATAGGATTTTCTTGAAACTCCCCCCCCCAAAAGTGGTGTTATTAACCATCAAACCTCAAAAGTATACTTTTCCCCAAAAGGTTTCCACAATTTTGGCCACTACTGTAAACAAAAGAAGAAACCCCAGCCTTTCTCAAAACATCCCCAATTGCAAACCTTTGAGAGCATAGGTCGCCATTTCCCCGATCGTCTTTGGAGGGTAAGCTTCTCCAGAACGTAGCTTATGGTGTAGGTCAAAGGGTTAATGTTAGGGGTGGGGTGGACCTTGCGGATTTCTCCTGCAGCCTTCAGACTCGCTGACAACCGGATCCGTCATGGCCCTTGCAGCATAGTCCGACTTCCTCCTTGTGTGTTATATAAGCGAGAGGAAGCTCGTGTTTTCTTTAATGACATTTTGGCACCTTATCGCTGTAAGTTGAGTAGTGTCTTCCGCGCCAGGCTGTTCTGGCTGTTCTTCTTGACCCCATGTCATAATTGTTATGTTTGTTATGTGTGTTTGTGTAGGGAAGGCACTGTCCAAAAGCTCCATGGGAGCCACTAGCATTATTTTTAAATTATCTCTTTCTGGATTATTTTGTGCTCTCCTCTTAGAACGTAGAATAATCAGCTTGGAAGGACTTTGGAGGTTTTCTAGCCCAACCCCCTTGCTCGAGCAGAAGACTCTATGTGACATGATAGCAGCATTCCAATGTCTCAGGGGCTGCCCCAAAGAAGAGGGAGTCAAGCTATTCTCCAAAGCGCCTGAGGGCAGGACAAGAAGCAACGGGTGGAAACTCATCAAGGAGAGAAGCAACTTAGAACTAAGGAGAAATTTCCTGACTGTGAGGACAATTAATCAGTGGAACGACCTGCCTCCAGAAGTTGTGAATGCTCCAACACTGAAAGTTTTTTAAGAAGATGATGGATAACCATTTGTCTGAAATGGTATAGGGTTTCCTACCTAAGCAGGGGGTTGGACTAGAAGACCTCCAAGGTCCCTTACAACTCTGTTCTTCTATTCTATTCTATTCTATTCTATTCTATTCTATTCTATTCTATTCTATTCTATTCTATTCTATTCTATTCTATTCTATTCTATTCTATTCTATTCTATTCCATTCCATTCCATTCCATTCCATTCCATTCCATTCCATTCCAATCCAATCCAATCCATTCCATTCCATTCCATTGCATTCCATTCCATATTTTCTATTCTATTCTATTCTATTCTATTCTATTCTATTCTATTCTATTCTATTCTATTCTATTCTATTCTATTCTATTCTATTCTATTCTATTCTATTCTATTCCATTCCATTCCATTCCATTCTATTTCTTATCCTCTCCTCTCCTCTCCTTGTCTAGTCTACACTACTCTACTCTACTCTACCCTACCCTACCCTACCCTACCCTACCCTACCCTACCCTATTCCACTCCACTCCACTCCACTCCACTCCACTCCACTCCACTCCACTCCACTCCACTCCATATTTTCTATTCTATTCTATTCTATTCTATTCTATTCTATTCTATTCTATTCTATTCTATTCTATTCCATTCCATTCCATTCCATTCCATTCCATTCCATTCCATTCCATTCCATTCCATTCTATTTCTTATCCTCTCCTCTCCTCTCCTTGTCTAGTCTACACTACTCTACTCTACTCTACCCTACCCTACCCTACCCTACCCTATTCCACTCCACTCCACTCCACTCCACTCCACTCCACTCCACTCCACTCCACTCCATATTTTCTATTCTATTCTATTCTATTCTATTCTATTCTATTCTATTCTATTCTATTCTATTCTATTCTATTCTATTCTATTCTATTCCATTCCATTCCATTCCATTCCATTCCATTCCATTCTATTTCTTATCCTCTCCTCTCCTCTCCTTGTCTAGTCTACACTACTCTACTCTACTCTACCCTACCCTACCCTACCCTACCCTACCCTATTCCACTCCACTCCACTCCACTCCACTCCATTCCATATTTTCTATTCTATTCTATTCTATTCTATTCTATTCTATTCTATTCTATTCTATTCTATTCTATTCTATTCTATTCTATTCTATTCTATTCTATTCTATTCTATTCTATTCTATTCTATTCTATTCTATTCTATTCTATTCTATTCCAGATAAACAATTGTCCAGTTTCTTATTGGAAGCCCCCATTCTTATTGGAATGTATGATGTATTTTTTTTTTAAAAAAATTGATTTATATGCTGCCCTTCTCCGGAGACTCAGGGCGGCGTACAATTCATTAAGCAATAGCCTTCATACTTTTGTATGTTTATACAAAGTCAGCTTATTGCCCCCACAAACTGGGTCCTCCATTGACCTACCTTAGAAAGGATGGAAGGCTGAGTCAACCTTGAGCCTGGGGAGATTCGAATTTACAGTAACTGCAGACAGCTGGATGTTAATTACGATGCTTAGTCTGCAGAGCTATCCAGGCTCTGGATATTAATGTATTAATGTAGAACCCGAATGTTCCTACATTAGGGTTGGACAATCATGGGTTTCTCCACAGATTGTCTTCATCCAGACTCCAGAACAGAATCTGCCTCTCTTCAGAAGCCTAGGATGGGCTTACCTGAATCATGCTTGTTAACAGTACAAACCTGAGAATCTGTTTG